>OZ035837.1:245356-335356 GCA_964034765.1 Knipowitschia caucasica
ACCCTCCAGGCCCTCTCACTACTGTGACCTTTACCCTCCAGGCCCTCTCACTACTGTGACCTTTACCCTCCAGGCCCTCTCCAGCTCCTCTCTGAGACCTTGGTATTTCTCAAGCTTTTCATGTTCTTTTTTCCGGATGTTACCATCGCTTGGAATTGCCACGTCCACCACCACGGCTGTCCTCTGCCCTTTGTCTACCACCACGATGTCAGGTTGGTTTGCCATTACCATTCGGTCGGTCTGTATCTGGAAGTCCCACAGGATCTTCGCACGCTCATTTTCCACCACCTTTGGAGGAGTTTCCCACTTAGACCTTGGGGTTTCCAGCCCATACTCTCCACAGATGTTTCTGTACACTATGCCAGCCACTTGGTTATGGCGTTCCATGTAGGCCTTCCCTGCAGCATCTTGCACCCTGCAGTTATGTGTTGGATCGTCTCAGGTGCCTCTTTGCACAACCGACACCTTGGGTCTTGTCTGGTGTGGTATATCTGGGCCTCTATCGCTCTGGTGCTCAGGGCCTGTTCCTGTGCAGCCATGATGAGTGCCTCTGTGCTGTCCTGTAGGCCAGCCCTTTCTAGCCATTGGTAGGACTTCTTGAGATCAGCCACTTCTGTTATGCTCCGGTGGTACATGCCGTGTAGGGGCTTGTTCTCCCATGATGGGCTCTCCTCCAGCACCTCCTCATCTCGCCACTGCCTGAGACATTCACTGAGTACGTCATCCGTTTTGGCCTTCTCCATGATGTAGTTATGGAGTTTGGATGTTTCGTCCTGGACAGTGGCTCTCACACTCACTAGTCCTCGGCCTCCTTCTTTACGGCTTCGTACAGTCTCAGGGTGCTGGATTTGGGATGGAACCCGCCATGCATGGTAAGGAGCTTTCGAGTTTTAACATCCGTGGTCTGAATCTCTTCCTTTGGCCACCTGATTATTCCTGCAGGGTATCTGATCACTGGCAGGGCGTAGCTGTTAATTGCCCGGGCCTTGTTCTTGCCATTGAGCCGGCTTCTTAGGACCTGCCTTACTCGCTGGAGGTATTTGGCAGTTGCCGCTTTCCTCGTCACCTGTTCGAGGTTGCCATTTGCCTGTGGTATACCGAGATACTTGTAACTGTCCTCAACGTCTGCTATTGTTCCCTCTGGGAGTGAGATCCCTTCTGTGTGGACTACCTTGCCTCTCCGAGTCACCATCCTGCTACATTTCTCGAGCCCGAATGACATCCCGATGTCATGGCTGTAGATCCTGGTTGTTTGGATCAGAGAGAGTCGATGTCTCTCTCGCTCTTGGCGTACAGCTTGATGTCATCCATGTAGAGGAGGTGACTGATCTTTGCTCCGTTCCTGAGGCGGTATCCATAGCCAGTCTGGTCAATTACTTGGCTTAGAGGGTTGAGGCCTATGCAGAACAGTAGTGGGGACAGAGCATCTCCTTGGTAGATACCACATTTGATGGTCACTTGTGCGAGCGGCTTGCCATTTGCCTCAAGGGTGGTCTTCCACATTCCCATCGAGTTTGCAACGAAGTCCCTTAGAGCCCTGTTGATATTGTACAACTTCAAGCATTCCATGATCCATGTGTGTGGCATTGAGTCGTAGGCTTTCTGGTAATCAATCCAGGCTGTGCACAGGTTGGTGTGTCGTGACCGACAGTCTTGGGCGACTGTTCTGTCAACCAGGAGCTGGTGTTTGGCTCCTCTGGTGTCCCTACCAATGCCCTTCTGTGCTGTGCTCATGAATTGTTCCATATGCCCACTTATCTTAGCCGCAATGATGCCTGACATGAGCTTCCATGTTGTGGAGAGACAGGTTATTGGCCGGTAGTTGGAGGGGACTGCACCCTTGACAGGGTCCTTCATGATCAGGACCGTTCGCCCTTCGGTTAGCCCATTCTGGGTGAGTCCCATCTCTCAGCAGCTGGTTCATTTGTGCTGCTAGGCGCTCATGGAGTGATGTGAGTGTCCTTAGCCAGTAGGCATGGACCATATCAGGGCCAGGTGCTGTCCAGTTTTTCATACCTGAGACTCTTTCTCGGATGTCTGCCTCTGTGATGGTAACTGAGTTCTGTTCTGGGAGGTGGCTGTGCTCCTCTCTCAGGGACACCAGCCATTGTGCACTTCTGTTATGTGCTGCATCCTTCTCCCATATGTTCCTCCAGAACTGTTCAGTTTCCAGCCTCGGTGGATCTGCTCCCCTGTTGTTACCCTGCCACTGAGCGTACACCTTCGCAGGTTGTGTTGCGAACAGCCTGTTCACCCTTCTGGCTTCATTCTCTTTAGTGTACCTCTGTAGGCGGCTGGCCAGGGCTTGGAGCCTTTGTTTGGCAGTTTCGAGTGCTTCAGGTATGGTCATCTGGCTGTACTTTCTGGGTACTGGTCTTTTCATTGCACCTCTCTGGGCCTCTGTTAATTGACTCACTTCTCTCCGAGCCGCCTTGATCTTAGCCTCCAACCATCTTTTCCATGGACGGTTCTCTTCCATATATATATATATATATATATATATATATATATATATATATAAATATATATAATATATATATATATATATATATATATATATATATATATATATATATATATATATATAATATATATATATATATATATATAATGTATATGTATATTATATAATGTATAATATACATTTTATATATATATATATATATATATATATATATATATATATATATATATAAATGTATAATAGACTTCTGACTGAACTGTGAGATTCTAAAACGTTGAAACGACACAAAAAATAAAATACTTTGATGTTAAACAGAAACATGTGTTTTTTCAGCTGCAGCGGAAACATGGATCCTCCAGGTACTCTCTCTCTGTTCTACTCTCTCTCTGTTCTATTCTCTCTCTGTTCTACTCTCTCTCTGTTCTACTCTCTCTCTGTTCTATTCGCTCTCTGTTCTACTCTCTCTGTGTTCTACTCTCTCTCTGTTCTACTCTCTCTCTGTTCTATTCTCTCTCTGTTCTACTCTCTGTTTTACTCCCTCTGTTTTACTCTCTCTGTTCTACTCTCTCTCTGTTTTACTCTCTCTGTTCTATTCTCTCTGTTCTACTCTCTCTCTGTTCTACTCTCTCTCTGTTCTACTCTCTCTGTTCTACTCTCTCTGTTCTACTCTCTCTCTGTTTTACTCTCTCTCTGTTCTACTCTCTCTCTGTTTTACTCTCTCTCTGTTTTACTCTCTCTCTGTTTTACCCTCTCTGTTTTACTCTCTCTGTTCTACTCTCTCACTGTTTTACTCTCTTATTTTTGCTCTCTCTCTGTTCTACTCTCTCTCTGTTTTACTCTCTCTCTGTTCTACTCTCTCTCTGTCCCTCTCTCTGGGGTCTATCTCGGGTCTCTCTCTCTGGTCTCTCTCCCTCTGGTCTCTCTCTCTCTGGTCTCTCTCTGTCTCTGTGGTCTCTCTCTGGGGTATCTCTCTCTGGGGTCTCTCTCTCTGTGGTCTCTCTCTCTGGGGTCTCTCTCCTTGGGGTCTCTCTCTCTTCTCTCTCTCTGGGGTTTCTCTCTCTGTGGTCTCTCTCTCTGGTCTCTCTCTCTGGGGTCTCTCTCTCTGTGGTCTCTCTCTCTGGGGTCTCTCTCTCTGTGGTCTCTCTCTCTCTTGTCTCTCTCTCTGGGGTCTCTCTCTCTGTGGTCTCTCTCTCTCTTGGGTCTCTCTCTTTGGGGTCTCTCTCTCTGGACTCTCTCTCTGTGGCTCTCTCTCTGGGCTCTCTCTCTCTGTGGTCTCTCTCTGTGGTCTCTCTCTCTGTGGTCTCTCTCTCTCTGGGGTCTCTCTTTCTGTGGTCTCTCTCTCTGGGGTCTCTCTCTCTGTGGTCTCTCTCTCTCTTGTCTCTCTCTCTGGGGTCTCTCTCTCTCTTGTCTCTCTCTCTGGGGTCTCTCTCTCTGTGGTCTCTCTCTCTGTGGTCTCTCTCTCTCTTGTCTCTCTCTGGGGTCTCTCTCTCTATGGTCTCTCTCTCTGGGGTCTCTCTTTCTGGGCTCTCTCTCTCTGTGGTCTCTCCCTCTGTGGTCTCTCTCTCTCTTGTCTCTCTCTCTCTGGGGTCTCTCTCTCTGTGGTCTCTCTCTCTGTGGTCTCTCCCTCTGTGGTCTCTCTCTCTCTTGTCTCTCTCTCTCTGGGGTCTCTCTCTCTGTGGTCTCTCTCTCTGGGGTCTCTCTCTCTCTTGTCTCTCTCTGGGGTCTCTCTCTCTGGGGTCTCTCTCTCTGGGCTCTCTCTCTCTGTGGTCTCTCCCTCTGTGGTCTCTCTCTCTCTTGTCTCTCTCTCTCTGGGGTCTCTCTCTCTGTGGTCTCTCTCTCTGGGGTCTCTCTCTCTGTGGTCTCTCTCTCTGGGGTCTCTCTCTCTGGGGTCTCTCTCTCTGTGGTCTCTCTCTCTGGGGTCTCTCTCTCTCTTGTCTCTCTCTCTCTGGGGTCTCTCTCTCTGTGGTCTCTCTCTCTGGGGTCTCTCTCTCTGTGGTCTCTCTCTCTGGGGTCTCTCTCTCTGGGGTCTCTCTCTCTGTGGTCTCTCTCTCTGGGGTCTCTCGCTCTGGGGTCTCTCTCTCTGGGGTCTCTCTCTCTGGGGTCTCTCTCTCTGTGGTCTCTCTCTCTGGGGTCTCTCTCTCTGTGGTCTCTCTCTCTGGGGTCTCTCTCTCTGGGGTCTCTCTCTCTGTGGTCTCTCTCTCTGGGGTCTCTCTCTCTCTTGTCTCTCTCTCTCTGGGGTCTCTCTCTCTGTGGTCTCTCTCTCTGGGGTCTCTCTCTCTGTGGTCTCTCTCTCTGGGGTCTCTCTCTCTGGGGTCTCTCTCTCTGTGGTCTCTCTCTCTGGGGTCTCTCTCTCTGTGGTCTCTCTCTCTGGGGTCTCTCTCTCTGTGGTCTCTCTCTCTGGGGTCTCTCTCTCTGGGGTCTCTCTCTCTGTGGTCTCTCTCTCTGGGGTCTCTCTCTCTTGTCTCTCTCTCTCTGGGGTCTCTCTCTCTGTGGTCTCTCTCTCTGGGGTCTCTCTCTCTGTGGTCTCTCTCTCTGGGGTCTCTCTCTCTGGGGTCTCTCTCTCTGTGGTCTCTCTCTCTGGGGTCTCTCTCTCTCTTGTCTCTCCCTCTCTGGGGTCTCTCTCTCTGTGGTCTCTCTCTCTGTGGTCTCTCTCTCTGGGGTCTCTCTCTCTGGGGTCTCTCTCTCTGTGGTCTCTCTCTCTGGGGTCTCTCTCTCTGTGGTCTCTCTCTCTGGGGTCTCTCTCTCTGTGGTCTCTCTCTCTGGGGTCTCTCTCTCTGGGGTCTCTCTCTCTGTGGTCTCTCTCTCTGTGGTCTCTCTCTCTGGGGTCTCTCTCTCTGGGGTCTCTCGCTCTGTGGTCTCTCTCTCTGGGGTCTCTCTCTCTGTGGTCTCTCTCTCTGGGGTCTCTCTCTCTGGGGTCTCTCTCTCTGTGGTCTCTCTCTCTGGGGTCTCTCTCTCTGGGGTCTCTCTCTCTGGGGTCTCTCTCTCTGGGGTCTCTCTCTCTGGGGTCTCTCTCTCTGGGGTCTCTCTCTCTGGGGTCTCTCTCTCTGGGGTCTCTCTCTCTGGGGTCTCTCTCTCAGCTCTGGGGCAGGACCAGGACGTGCAGAGGATGAGGTCTGGGTCGACTCTGCGTAAAGTCAAGTCTCGTTTGTGGAAGCAGCAGCGTCACTTCCGTCTCCACGACGACGGCCTGACTCTGAGCTACAGGTCACGGTGGGCGGGGCGCGGCGCCTCCACATGTGAGGCCTCCTCTCTGCTCCTCTCTCCTCTCTGCTCCTCTCTGCTCCTCTCTCTCCTCTCTCTCCTCTCTGCTCCTCTCTGCTCCTCTCTGCTCCTCTCTGCTCCTCTCTGCTCATCTCTCCTCTCTGCTCCTCTGTCTCCTCTCTTTTCCTCTCTCCTCTCTGCTCCTCTGTCTCCTCTCTTTTCCTCTGTCTCCTCTCTGCTCCTCTGTCTCCTCTCTGCTCCTCTGTCTCCTCTCTTCTCCTCTCTCCTCTCTGCTCCTCTGTCTCCTCTCTTTTCCTCTGTCTCCTCTCTGCTCCTCTGTCTCCTCTCTGCTCCTCTGTCTCCTCTCTTCTCCTCTGTCTCCTCTCTGCTCCTCTGTCTCCTCTCTTTTCCTCTGTCTCCTCTCTGCTCCTCTGTCTCCTCTCTGCTCCTCTGTCTCCTCTCTGCTCCTCTGTATCCTCTCTTCTCCTGTGTCTCCTCTCTGCTCCTCTGTCTCCTCTCTGCTCCTCTGTCTCCTCTCTGCTCCTCTGTCTCCTCTCTTCTCCTCTCTCCTCTCTGCTCCTCTGTCTCCTCTCTGCTCCTCTGTCTCCTCTCTTCTCCTCTGTCTCCTCTCTGCTCCTCTGTCTCCTCTCTGCTCCTCTGTCTCCTCTCTGCTCCTCTGTCTCCTCTCTTCTCCTCTGTCTCCTCTCTGCTCCTCTGTCTCCTCTCTGCTCCTCTGTCTCCTCTCTGCTCCTCTGTCTCCTCTCTTCTCCTCTGTCTCCTCTCTGCTCCTCTGTCTCCTCTCTGCTCCTCTGTCTCCTCTCTTCTCCTCTGTCTCCTCTCTGCTCCTCTGTCTCCTCTCTTCTCCTCTGTCTCCTCTCTGCTCCTCTGTCTCCTCTCTTCTCCTCTGTCTCCTCTCTGCTCCTCTGTCTCCTCTCTTCTCCTCTGTCTCCTCTCTGCTCCTCTGTCTCCTCTCTTTTCCTCTGTCTCCTCTCTGCTCCTCTGTCTCCTCTCTTCTCCTCTGTCTCCTCTCTGCTCCTCTCTCCTCTCTCTCCTCTCTGCTCCTCTGTCTCCTCTCTGCTCCTCTGTCTCCTCTCTGCTCCTCTGTCTCCTCTCTGCTCCTCTCTCCTCTCTCTCCTCTCTGCTCCTCTGTCTCCTCTCTTCTCCTCTGTCTCCTCTCTGCTCCTCTGTCTCCTCTCTTCTCCTCTGTCTCCTCTCTGCTCCTCTGTCTCCTCTCTGCTCCTCTGTCTCCTCTCTTCTCCTCTGTCTCCTCTCTGCTCCTCTGTCTCCTCTCTGCTCCTCTGTCTCCACTCTTTTCCTCTGTCTCCTCTCTGCTCCTCTGTCTCCTCTCTGCTCCTCTGTCTCCTCTCTGCTCCTCTGTCTCCTCTCTTCTCCTCTGTCTCCTCTCTGCTCCTCTGTCTCCTCTCTTCTCCTCTGTCTCCTCTCTGCTCCTCTGTCTCCACTCTTTTCCTCTGTCTCCTCTCTGCTCCTCTGTCTCCTCTCTGCTCCTCTGTCTCCTCTCTTCTCCTCTGTCTCCTCTCTGCTCCTCTGTCTCCTCTCTTCTCCTCTGTCTCCTCTCTGCTCCTCTGTCTCCACTCTTTTCCTCTGTCTCCTCTCTGCTCCTCTGTCTCCTCTCTGCTCCTCTGTCTCCTCTCTGCTCCTCTGTCTCCTCTCTGCTCCTCTGTCTCCTCTCTGCTCCTCTGTCTCCTCTCTGCTCCTCTGTCTCCTCTCTTCTCCTCTGTCTCCTCTCTGCTCCTCTGTCTCCTCTCTGCTCCTCTGTCTCCTCTCTGCTCCTCTGTCTCCTCTCTGCTCCTCTGTCTCCTCTCTGCTCCTCTGTCTCCTCTCTGCTCCTCTGTCTCCTCTCTGCTCCTCTGTCTCCTCTCTGCTCCTCTGTCTCCTCTCTGCTCCTCTGTCTCCTCTCTGCTCCTCTGTCTCCTCTCTGCTCCTCTGTCTCCTCTCTGCTCCTCTGTCTCCTCTCTTTTCCTCTGTCTCCTCTCTGCTCCTCTGTCTCCTCTCTACTCCTCTGTATCCTCAGTCTGATAACCCTCTCTCCTCTTCTCTGCTCCTCCTCATGCTGATAACTCCTCCTTACTCCTCCTCTCTGCTCCTCTCTCTCCTCTTCTCTGCTCCTCCTCATGCTGATAACTCCTCCTCACTCCTCCTCTCTGCTCCTCTCTCTCCTCTCTGCTCCTCCTCAGTCTGATAACCCTCTCTCCTCCTCTCTCCTCCTCAGTCTCGGTGTCTGACCTGGAGGCTGTGCGGGAGGGTCATCAGTCGGACCTCCTCCTCAGCGTCTCCTCGGAGTTCCCTCCTGAGCGCTGCTTCACGCTGGTGTTCCACGGGAGGCAGGGCACCCTGGACTTGGTGGCAGAGACCCCAGAGGAGGCCCGGGCCTGGGTCCAGGGGCTCCGCAAACTCATCCACAAGTCCCAGACCATGGACCAAAAGGAGCGCCTCAACCAGTATCCTTCACCTCCTCCAGACCAGAGGAGACGCCCTCCTCCTGCTGCTCTCAGAGAGTGTGACATCACCACAGCTGTGTGAGAGCCCTTTCCTTATATGGGCATCAGTTTGGATGGTGTTAGCTTAGCATCAGAGCAGTCTGCTGAGTCTAGTTCACTTCCTCTCTCTCCTCTTCTATCTTTCCTCTTCTCTCCCTCTCTCTCCTCTTCTATCTCTCCTCTTCTCTCCCTCTCGCTCTCCTCTTCTATCTCTCCTCTTCTCTCCCTCTCTCTCCTTTTCTATCTCTCCTCTTCTATCTCTCCTCTTCTCTCCCTCTCGCTCTCCTCTTCTATCTCTCCTCTTCTCTCCCTCTCTCTCTCTCCTCTTCTCCCTCTCTCTCTCCTCTTCTCTCCCTCTCTCTCTCTCCTCTTCTCCCTCTCTCTCTCCTCTTCTCTCCCTCTCTCTCCTCTTCTATCTCTCCTCTTCTCTGCCTCCTCTTCTCTCCCTCTCTCTCTCCTCTTCTATCTCTCCTCTTCTCTCCCTCTCTCTCTCCTCTTCTGTCCCTCTCTCTCTCCTCTTCTCTCCCTCTCTCTCTCCTCTTCTCTCCCTCTCTCTCCTCTTCTCTGCCTCCTCTTCTCTCCCTCTCTCTCTCCTCTTCTATCTCTCCTCTTCTCTCCCTCTCTCTCTCCTCTTCTGTCCCTCTCTCTCTCCTCTTCTCTCCCTCTCTCTCTCCTCTTCTCCCTCTCTCTCTCCGCTTCTCTCCCTCTCTCTCCACTTCTATCTCTCCTCTTCTCTGCCTCCTCTTCTCTCCCTCTATCTCCTCTTCTCTCCCTCTCTCTCCTCTTCTATCTCTCCTCTTCTATCTCTCTCTCTCCTCTTCTCTCCCTCTCTCTCTCCTCTTCTCTCCCTCTCTCTCCTCTTCTATCTCTCCTCTTCTCTAAGTCTGTCTGTGTCAGTCTTCCTGGTCAGTTCCTGGTCAGTCTTCCTGGTCAGTCTTCCTGGTCAGTCTTCCTGGTCAGTCTTCCTGGTCAGTCTTCCTGGTCAGTCTTCCTGGTCAGTCTTCCTGAGCCCGTACCATGTGGGTGAGGGAGTGGTTTTCCAAAGCCGATAAAAACAGAGACGGACTGATGACGTTTAAAGAAGCAAAGACTCTGCTCAAGATGATGAACGTGGAGATGAACGACGACCACGCCCTGCGCCTCTTCACTGTGAGTCTGTACCTGTGAGTCTGTACCTGTGAGTCTGTACCTGTGAGTCTGTGAGACTGTACCTGTGAGTCTGTACCTGTGAGTCTGTGAGACTGTACCTGTGAGTCTGTACCTGTGAGTCTGTGAGACTGTACCTGTGAGTCTGTACCTGTGAGTCTGTGAGTCTGTACCTGTGAGTCTGTACCTGTGAGTCTGTACCTGTGAGTCTGTACCTGTGAGTCTGTACCTGTGAGACTGTACCTGTGAGTCTGTACCTGTGAGTCTGTACCTGTGAGTCTGTACCTGTGAGACTGTACCTGTGAGTCTGTGAGTCTGTGAGACTGTACCTGTGAGACTGTACCTGTGAGACTGTACCTGTGAGACTGTACCTGTGAGTCTGTACCTGTGAGACTGTACCTGTAAGTCTGTACCTGTGAGTCTGTGAGACTGTACCTGTGAGACTGTACCTGTGAGACTGTACCTGTGAGTCTGTGAGTCTGTGAGACTGTACCTGTGAGACTGTACCTGTGAGTCTGTGAGTCTGTGAGACTGTACCTGTGAGACTGTACCTGTGAGTCTGTACCTGTAAGTCTGTACCTGTGAGACTGTACCTGTGAGTCTGTACCTGTGAGACTGTACCTGTGAGTCTGTACCTGTGAGTCTGTACCTGTGAGACTGTACCTGTGAGACTGTACCTGTGAGTCTGTACCTGTAAGTCTGTACCTGTAAGTCTGTACCTGTGAGACTGTACCTGTGAGTCTGTACCTGTGAGACTGTACCTGTGAGTCTGTACCTGTAAGTCTGTACCTGTGAGTCTGCACCTGTGAGTCTGTGAGTCTGTACCTGTGAGTCTGTACCTGTGAGTCTGTACCTGTGAGACTGTACCTGTGAGTCTGTGAGACTGTACCTGTGAGTCTGTACCTGTGAGTCTGTACCTGTGAGTCTGTGAGACTGTACCTGTGAGTCTGTACCTGTGAGTCTGTGAGTCTGTACCTGTGAGTCTGTACCTGTGAGTCTGTACCTGTGAGTCTGTACCTGTGAGTCTGTACCTGTGAGACTGTACCTGTGAGTCTGTACCTGTGAGTCTGTACCTGTGAGTCTGTACCTGTGAGACTGTACCTGTGAGTCTGTGAGTCTGTGAGACTGTACCTGTGAGACTGTACCTGTGAGACTGTACCTGTGAGACTGTACCTGTGAGTCTGTACCTGTGAGACTGTACCTGTAAGTCTGTACCTGTGAGTCTGTGAGACTGTACCTGTGAGACTGTACCTGTGAGACTGTACCTGTGAGTCTGTGAGTCTGTGAGACTGTACCTGTGAGACTGTACCTGTGAGTCTGTGAGTCTGTGAGACTGTACCTGTGAGACTGTACCTGTGAGTCTGTACCTGTAAGTCTGTACCTGTGAGACTGTACCTGTGAGTCTGTACCTGTGAGACTGTACCTGTGAGTCTGTACCTGTGAGTCTGTACCTGTGAGACTGTACCTGTGAGACTGTACCTGTGAGTCTGTACCTGTAAGTCTGTACCTGTAAGTCTGTACCTGTGAGACTGTACCTGTGAGTCTGTACCTGTGAGACTGTACCTGTGAGTCTGTACCTGTAAGTCTGTACCTGTGAGTCTGCACCTGTGAGTCTGTGAGTCTGTACCTGTGAGTCTGTAAGTCTGTACCTGTGAGTCAGTGAGTCTGTGCTTGTGAGTCAGTACCTGTGAGTCTGTACCTGTGAGTCTGTGAGTCTGTACCTGTGAGTCTGTACCTGTGAGTCAGTATCTGTGAGTCTGTGCCTGTGAGTCTGTACCTGTGAGTCTGCACCTGTGAGTCAGAACCTGTAAGTCTGTACCTGTGAGTCTGTACCTGTGAGTCTGCACCTCTTCACTGTGAGTCTGTACCTGTGAGTCTGTGAGTGTGTACCTGTGAGTCTGTGAGTGTGTACCTGTGAGTCTGTATCTGTGAGTCAGTACCTGTGAGTCTGTGAGTGTGTACCTGTGAGTCTGTATCTGTGAGTCAGTATCTGTGAGTCAGTGAGTCTGTGCCTGTGAGTCTGCACCTGTGAGTCTGTACCTGTGACTCTGCACCTGTGAGTCTGTACCTGTGACTCTGCACCTGTGAGTCTGTACCTCTTCACTGTGAGTCTGTCTGTGTATACATCTGTATATGATTGAATACATGTGTGTATATTATTGTATACATGTGTGTATCTGTGTGTACATGTGTGTATCTATGTATACATGTGTGTATATTATTGTATACATGTGTGTATCTGTGTGTACATGTGTGTATATTATTGTATACATGTGTGTATCTGTGTGTACATGTGTGTATATTATTGTATACATGTGTGTATCTGTGTGTACATGTGTGTGTACATGTGTGTATACATGTGTGTATCTGTGTGTACATGTGTGCATCTATGTATACATGTGTGTATATTATTGTATACATGTGTGTGTCTGTGTGTACATGTGTGTATACTTGTGTATACATGTGTGTATCTGTGTGTACATGTGTGTATCTATGTTTACATGTGTGTATATTATTGTATACATGTGTGTATCTGTGTGTACATGTGTGTATATTATTGTATACATGTGTGTATCTGTGTGTACATGTGTGTATATTATTGTATACATGTGTGTATCTGTGTGTACATGTGTGTATATTATTGTATACATGTGTGTATCTGTGTGTACATGTGTGTGTACATGTGTGTATCTATGTATACATGTGTGTATTTTATTGTATACATGTGTGTATCTGTGTGTACATGTGTGTGTACATGTGTGTATCTATGTATACATGTGTGTATTTTATTGTATACATGTGTGTATCTGTATGTACATGTGTGTATACTTGTGTATACATGTGTGTATCTGTGTGTACATGTGTGTATCTATGTATACATGTGTGTATATTATTGTATACATGTGTGTATCTGTGTGTACATGTGTGTATCTATGTATACATGTGTGTATATTATTGTATACATGTGTGTATCTGTGTGTACATGTGTGTATCTGTGTGTACATGTGTGTATATTATTGTATACATGTGTGTATCTGTGTGTACATGTGTGTATATTATTGTATACATGTGTGTATCTGTGTGTACATGTGTGTATATTATTGTATACATGTGTGTATATTATTGTATACATGTGTGTATCTGTGTGTACATGTGTGTGTACATGTGTGTATACATGTGTGTATCTGTGTGTACATGTGTGTGTACATGTGTGTATCTGTGTGTACATGTGTGTATCTGTGTGTACATGTGTGTATATTATTGTATACATGTGTGTATCTGTGTGTACATGTGTGTATATTATTGTATACATGTGTGTATCTGTGTGTACATGTGTGTGTACATGTGTGTATACATGTGTGTATCTGTGTGTACATGTGTGTGTCTGTGTGTACATGTGTGTGTCTGTGTGTACATGTGTGTGTACATGTGTGTATACATGTGTGTATCTGTGTGTACATGTGTGTGTCTGTGTGTACATGTGTGTGTCTGTGTGTACATGTGTGTGTACATGTGTGTATACATGTGTGTATCTGTGTGTACATGTGTGTATCTATGTATACATGTGTGTATATTATTGTATACATGTGTGTGTCTGTGTGTAGCTGTCTGATAAGCTGGGGCGTGGCTCTCTGGACATGGAGGAGTTTGTCTTCTTCTACAAACTGCTGACGCAGAGAGACGAGGTGTGGAAGGTTTTCCAGGACTTCTCCTCAGACGGAGAGCGCCTCCTGCTGGCCGAGCTCAGCTACTTCCTCTGCAACGAACAGAAGGAGGCGCAGGAGGAGGACCAGCAGGAGAGAGCGGAGGAGATGATCCGACTGTACGAGCCCTCAGAGTCAGGTGAGAGACCAGAGAGAGACCAGAGAGAGACCAGAGAGAGAGACCAGAGAGAGACCAGAGAGAGACCAGAGAGAGAGACCAGAGAGAGAGACCAGAGAGAGACCAGAGAGAGACCAGAGAGAGACCAGAGAGAGAGACCAGAGAGAGAGACCAGAGAGAGACCAGAGAGACACCAGAGAGAGACCAGAGAGAGACCAGAGAGAGACCAGAGAGAGACCAGAGAGAGACCAGAGAGAGAGACCAGAGAGAGAGACCAGAGAGAGACCAGAGAGAGACCAGAGAGAGACCAGAGAGAGAGAGAGACCAGAGAGAGACCATAGAGAGACCAGAGAGAGAGACCAGAGAGAGAGACCAGAAAGAGAGAGAGACCAGAGAGAGAGACCAGAGAGAGAGACCAGAGAGAGACCAGAGAGAGACCAGAGAGAGAGACCAGAGAGAGACCAGAGAGAGAGAGAGACCAGAGAGAGACCAGAGAGAAACCAGAGAGAGACCAGAGAGAGACCAGAGAGAGACCAGAGAGAGAGAGAGACCAGAGAGAGACCAGAGAGAGACCAGAGAGAGAGACCAGAGAGAGAGACCAGAGAGAGAGAGAGACCAGAGAGAGAGACCGGAGAGAGACCAGAGAGAGACCAGAGAGAGACCAGAAAGAGAGACCAAGAGAGACCGGAGAGAGACCGGAGAGAGACCAGAGAGAGACCAGAGAGAGACCAGAGAGAGACCAGAGAGAGACCAGAGAGAGACCAGAGAGAGAGACCAGAGAGAGACCAGAGAGAGACCAGAGAGAGAGACCAGAGAGAGACCAGAGAGAGACCAGAGAGAGAGACCAGAGAGAGACCAGAGAGAGACCAGAGAGAGACCAGAGAGGGACCAGAGAGAGACCAGAGAGAAACCAGAGAGAGACCAGAGAGGGACCAGAGAGAGACCAGAGAGAGACCAGAGAGAGAGACCAGAGAGAGAGACCAGAGAGAGACCAAGAGGGACCAGAGAGAGACCAGAGAGAGACCAGAGAGGGACCAGAGAGAGACCAGAGAGAGACCAGAGAGAGACCAGAGAGAGACCAGAGAGGGACCAGAGAGAGAGAGACCAGAGAGGGACCAGAGAGAGACCAGAGAGAGACCAGAGAGGGACCAGAGAGAGACCAGAGAGAGACCAGAGAGAGACCAGAGAGAGACCAGAGAGAGACCAGAAAGAGAGACCAGAGAGAGACCGGAGAGAGACCAGAGAGAGACCAGAGAGAGACCAGAGAGAGACCAGAGAGAGACCAGAGAGAGACCAGAGAGAGACCAGAGAGAGAGACCAGAGAGAGACCAGAGAGAGACCAGAGAGAGAGACCAGAGAGAGACCAGAGAGAGACCAGAGAGAGAGACCAGAGAGAGACCAGAGAGAGACCAGAGAGAGACCAGAGAGGGACCAGAGAGAGACCAGAGAGAAACCAGAGAGAGACCAGAGAGGGACCAGAGAGAGACCAGAGAGAGACCAGAGAGAGAGACCAGAGAGAGAGACCAGAGAGAGACCAGAGAGGGACCAGAGAGAGACCAGAGAGAGACCAGAGAGGGACCAGAGAGAGACCAGAGAGAGACCAGAGAGAGACCAGAGAGAGACCAGAGAGGGACCAGAGAGAGAGAGACCAGAGAGGGACCAGAGAGAGACCAGAGAGAGACCAGAGAGGGACCAGAGAGAGACAGAGAGAGAGACCAGAGAGAGACCAGAGAGAGACCAGAGAGAGACCAGAGAGAGACCAGAAAGAGAGACCAGAGAGAGACCGGAGAGAGACCAGAGAGAGACCAGAGAGAGACCAGAGAGAGACCAGAGAGAGACCAGAGAGAGACCAGAGAGGGACCAGAGAGAGACCAGAGAGAGACCAGAGAGGGACCAGAGAGAGACCAGAGAGAGACCAGAGAGAGACCAGAGAGAGACCAGAGAGAGAGACCAGAGAGAGACCAGAGAGAGACCAGAGAGGGACCAGAGAGAGACCAGAGAGAGACCAGAGAGGGACCAGAGAGAGACCAGAGAGAGACCAGAGAGAGACCAGAGAGAGACCAGAGAGAGACCAGAGAGGGACCAGAGAGAGAGAGACCAGAGAGGGACCAGAGAGGGACCAGAGAGAGACCAGAGAGAGACCAGAGAGAGACCAGAGAGAGACCAGAGAGAGACAAACACACACTGCACCGGGGAACACGACAAGGATGCCCACTCTCCCCCTCACTCTTCGCATTATTCTTAGAACCACTAGCAAACTGCCATACGCCAATCCAACGGCATCAATGGAATACGCACCCTTAATATACACCATAAAATAAGCCTTTATGCCGACGACATCCTCCTATACCTCCAAAACCCCACAGAATCATATCATGAAGCATTCAAAATAATAAACTCTTTTTCAGCCATATCAGACTACACAATAAACTGGAACAAATCTACAATACTTCCCTTGACAGATGGCGCTTGGGACTCTTCAGCTCAGGATCTCTTCCCTGGGATTCACACGGGCAACATGAAGTATCTGGGCATCCACATTTCCCCCAGGCTGTCAGAGTTGTTCCCACTAAACTACGCCGGGTTTTTGACCAAATAAAAGTCTAGATCTAGACAGATGGACAAACCTCCCACTCACTCTCATCGGCCGCATCTCTGCAGTAAAAATGAAGATCCTTCCAAAACTCAACTACCTATTCTCTAACATACCCGTCACACCCACAGATAAATGGTTCAAATCACTCATATCAAAATGTTACTGGAAACACAAAAAAGCCAAAATCAAACTTTCAACATTACAACAGTCCAAATCGCAGGGCGGCCTTAACGCACCCAACTTCACACTACACACACACACACACACACACACTACTTCCTTACAAACCAACTACAATACCTAGCAACATGGATAAAGCCTACACACAATAACTCCTGGACAGAAATAGAACAATCTATCTTCCATAACATCCAACTGACAGACTTACCAGCAATGATCACTGCACTCAAAAAACATACCTCTTTTAAATACATAACTATCTCAACAACTCTGACAGCCTGGTGGAAAGCTTTCAAACTAACTCATCACCTACACCCTGCAAGTACACTCCTCTCTGGCACAACCCTGACTTTCACACAACACACCACTGCACTACCACACATGGGAACAAAAAGGAATCACCCACCTCGGACATCTATTCAACAACAACACATTTATGACATTTAAACAACTAACAGACAAATTCGATCTCAACCAAAACTGCACATTCCAATATTTCCAAATCAAATCCATGATCAAAGGCAAGATTAACTCACAGCACAACCCCTTAACTGCTCCCCAACAGTAAAAACATTAAAACTATGAAATTTTTTTTATCCAAACTACACAACTTCTTGAATACAGACCAAACAATACACACCCCAAAAGAAAAATGGAACCTGGACATTAACTCACCCGTCACACCCCAATTCTGGACAGAAATATGCTCCATGACACCAACCACCAGTTTACACATGATACAAAACAGGATTATTCACAGAACACACATAACTGAACACAACAAGCATGACATGGGACTAACGCACACACGCACATGCACTCAACAAACAATGGGCTTCACAGACACGTACATACATGTGCACACGTACATACATGTGCACACGTACATACATGCGCACGTACATACATGTGCACACGTACATACATGCGCACACGTACATACATGTGCACACGTACATACATGCGCACACGTACATACATGTGCACGTACATACATGCGCACGTACATACATGCACACGTACATACATGTACTGTGGGAATGCACACCAGTCCAATCCTTTTGGCAGTCACTCTAAAACTCTCTGACATCCTGAGCTGCAGAGTCCCGCTCTCCCCTTCTCTGTGTCTATTGAGCGCCACCTCTACCAGCCCCACCTCTACCAGCCCCACCTCTACCAGCCCCACCTCTACCAGCCCCACCTCTACCAGCCCCACCTCTACCAGCCCCACCTCTACCAGCCCCACCTCTACCAGCCCCACCTCTACCAGCCCCACCTCTACCAGCCCCACCTCTACCAGCCCCACCTCTACCAGCCCCACCTCTACCAGCCCCACACCTACCAAATACAAAAAGCCTTCTGACATCTCTAGCTATCGCCAAGAAGATAATCTTACTAAACTGGAAAACCAAAAACTCAATAAGTATCAACCACTGGATCAACTCCCTCACACACACACATCACCACACACACACACACACACACATCACCACACACACACACACACACACGTTTTTGTTACCTGGTGGGTCCCTTTGACAGGGCCGTTCAGAACATAATCAGAACATAATCTTTTTTTACTGGGACTACTTTAAGTAATACAAAACAGTCAATAGAAACCAAACAACTATTTTAAAGGAATTTTATTTTAGATTTTTTTTTCGAATTGCAGTGATTCTATTTTTGACATAGAATTTAATGCCACTCCATGTCCGATGTCTAAGGTCATCTGGTGAGGCATTAATGCAGGCCAGGCAGTGAGACTTCCCAGGGACCTTTCCAGTCTGTATGAAAGGTGTCATGGTCTTCTCCACAGCCTTCACCTCAGATGCAGACCATGGCTTTCTCTAACGTTCTAGGGAGAGAAATAAAAATATATTAGCAATATACACTCCCAGGGTTAGGACCAAGCAGCCTGGCTGTAATCCCCCACCTGGTACACTTACCAGAAGGGGCACTGCCACTACCATGGGGTGCATCTGGATGAATGGTTGAAGGTTCTCCGCTTGAAGTTTCTTTTAGCCCGTCCGTTTGTGAGAGGATCTCTACTGCTCTCCCTGTCGCACAGAAAATAAAAATACAAGTGGCCTTTAGGGGAAAAAAATCATACATATTTTAATAATATCAAGAATTACCTTCAGGCTCAATTTGTATCTGGTCGAGGCTCTTTCCTTCGAATTCCGTCACTCTTCCCTGCTCCATGGCCATCAACACTTTGCTGATTTTGGCCAGCTCCAGTGTCCCCTCTGGTAGTCTGTAATATTGCCTGTGGATGCGAATGTCATGGCCGAGGAAGTTGGCAAGTATGTCCATCTCATTCTCTTTCATATTGAGAACTGTAGACATAGTAGCTATGTGCTTTCTAAGTTTGGTTGAGGATAGCATCTCTGGATGCACCGCACCACATTCTTTGGCTACCTGGCGTAGGGAGTCTGATCCCCTGATGTGGGTGTCTGCGCCCGGGCGGGAGAAGAAGTATGGGTTATGGTCAGAGATGGAACAGGCCCTTCTGTTCTCCACCAGCACCTCCATCGAAGCAATCATTTCAGGAGTCAAAAGAACCACCACTTTCCGACTTCTTTTCCCTTTAATTTCAATGCGTTGAAAATGCTGACACAGCTTTTTCTCAAGTTGGGACAGTCCCAGAGCAATGTCAGAATGGATCCCAGTCTTACTTCTTAAGGTAAAGGCTGTCAGTGGCATCTTTGAAACCTCACCTTCCCTTCTTCGATTGAAAATGATGACCTCACAAAGAGTCAAAACTGCCAGTTTAGACCAATGCTTAGACGTTGGCTCACTTATTAGGGTTTGCACATATTCAGGTCGACATACCTCAATATGTGCATGCATGGCTCTAACGTCCTCAGTCAGAGGGAGCAGGTCCGGAGTGTTCCACTTGGCTTGCCGGAGGGTCTGTAGGGCAGCAGAAGAAACACAGACGTCCCACCTCTTCTCAAAAAGCAGCCGGCTTCGTTGGAGGTTTTTAATAAATAGTTCATCAACACAATGCTCCATTTTTGAGTCACATTCAAGAATATCTGCTAGCTTTCTGAGGCTATGGCCGAGTTTGAGGGCCAAGGATGGAGTCTTGTATTGATTTGTTTCCTCATCATATCCAGCCACAGACCTGACTGCATCAATCACATGGTTAAAGTTGGAAGGAATAAAGAAATCCTTCATTGTTTTCAGTTTCCCTGCAGTTTTTGCTTCGTTAATTAACCTACCGACTTCTCTCATTTTCTGCCTAATGTAATCATGCTTAGTCATTTCATGCCCGTGTTTTAAGTACAGGTGCTCTCCGAGTCTCAGAATCCCCTTTTCTGCTTTGACAACACCCGTGACCTCATCCTGATGCATTGCCCAAATTAAAGACCACAGCTTTTTGCTGATGCCCTCCGGTACAGGCTGGGCTAGGGAGCAGAGGGACTGGACCCTACTTCTACCTGGTTTAGCCTGGTTTAGCCTGGTTTAGCCTGGGCATCTTTCTGTGAAAGCCGGCACCTGGCCACATGCCTCCACAGCGACTTTCGCTTAAGCAATGCCCCACAGTCTATACAGTGCAAAAACTCACTGGATTTAACTGGGGAATTTGGCTGTTTAGCTGGGACTAAAGTTCCAATGCCGGCCTTTAAAACCTCAACATTGTGCTCACGGTTTCCACTATTCCTGATCAAATCAAACTGAAGTTTACGTGCTTTAGATTTCACAGGTAGAGCCAATGCTCTGGCTACGTCACTTTCATTTCCATGTTTTCTAGTCAAATGACGGGACATTTTGTGGCAGGACATTGAACAGTAGAGGCAGAAGTGTCTCTTGCTATAAACTCGCCCCCCATTTTTCTTCTTTTGCAGCTGCATGATAACAATCTTATTTGCCTTTGGTTCGTCACTTTCCGAGTCTTGAAGAAAAGTGTTTTTGATTTTTCTTTTTCCATACTTTTTTACAGGTTTCTTCTTGACAGTTAAATCGTCAGAATCTGAGTCGACTTCATCAATTAGGGACTCTTGACTAAGCTGCACAAACAAAAATAATTTGTAATAATTCTATATAACAATTTGAAGTCATGACTTGTAGTCAGCACTTACCAGTGGTTTGTAAGCGTGCACTTCAGTGTGCTCCTCCATGATTTCTTGCAGCCTAATGAACCACACACTTGCACCTTTTTCTAGACTGACACCTGATTTCCTCTGTTGTGCTGCTCCATGATTGGCTCCAGCCTGCTGGACTGAAATTGCCCCAGTGTGCCCCTCCTTGATATCCCGCAACCCACCACCAGGGTTCCGACACATAACACACTTTTTTCAGGAAAGTAAACCTCCAGGGGTCCTTTCCATATTTTTACAGAGACTGCATAAGGACCGTTAGAAAAGCATTACCCATTGATTATTAAGCTTGGACCAGTGGGGTCCGGTGTTCGGGCCCCACCACGTAAAACCAGTCCCCATGACGTGAGTGGAATCTCAGGTTATGGAACCCACCAGGAGTTGAAAACAAGTGCACACACACACAGAGACACACACACACACACACACACACATCACCACACATCACCACACACCACCACACACACACACACATCACCACACATCACCACACACACACACACACACACATCACCACACATCACCACACACACACACACACACACACACATCACCACACACACACACACACACACGCACACACACACACACATGCACACACGCACACACGCACACACACACGCACGCACGCACACACCCACACACATGCACACACGCACGCACGCACGCACGCACGCACGCACACACTCACGCACACACACACACAGAACCCTAACACATTAGTATTATGCTGCTAACCCTGTCACCACAGTAACCAAAGCTCTTTTTACCAAACCAAAACTGGAAAGATGATAAAACCCAACAACAGACTCACACCTACTAGATCAGGCCCTTCAGGAGGGGAGGCATGTGCTCTAGAGGTGACTCCCCTGGAGCGCAGACCTCCCACAGAACCCTGGACTTTTAATGCATAACATAAGCCACGCTCAACACACACATACAATACACACAAGATTAAACAAGGAAGTGGCCCTGCTATTGCTGGAGGAGACCCCAACAGTGACAGGACTAAAAAAAAAAAAAAATAACCTTGCATGTTTTTAATGCACTAGACACACACAAAAAATAAATAAATGAAAAAATACAAATAATAATAATAATACAAAATAAGCAAAAAAATACACATAAACAGCCAAAATACGTCACTGGGATCTGTGGAGACAGCAGGTGGTAGCACTCATTATTTTCGTTGTATTTACTGTTATTGTTCTGTTTTTCTATTTCTTCGTCAGACACATATGGTCACACATTTATACATATACACAAACACTCAAATACATTAACACCCACACTTACACATTAGCACCTACATATTTCCACGACAGTACTTCATGCTCTGGATGCCTTAAAAATGCCCCCCCACTCCCCCTTCCCTCCCCCACCAATATATTCTCCACTACTATGTTGTACATAGTCATTTATGTTTTTTTATGGAATCTGTATCACATGGTGTTACATAAAAAAAAAAAAAAAAAAAAGGTTTTATATAGCGCTTTTTTGGACACTCAAAGACACTTCTCATGTCATTATTCTTTCTCTCCAAACACGGTGGTGATAAACTACTACTGTAGCCACAGCTGCCCTGGGGCACACTGACAGAAGCGAGGCAACCAGTCTGTGCCATAGGCCCCAACCACCACCACCAACCATTCACACACACACCAGACTCATTCTATATTATAAGCTTCCAGAACTGTTGCGGGTTGTTAGTTTGTAATCGCCCCTTTGAGCGGCTCGTCTGATCTGGACCTGGACACCAGCTCTGCAGCCTCTGCATCTCGACCTCTTTTTGGAGTTACCCGGGCTCGCAACAGCCACAGGTACTCCTGGGAAGTGGGGACGAACACGAACGGGGGTGGAAAGGTGTTCCTGTAGCTGCCCCAGTCATTGAAGCTCCATACACGCTTTACTGTTAAACAGAGAGCTGTGGTCGTAAGTCCGTAGAGCCACGGCACAGTCGTGGCCATCAGGGCAGACAGGACGGCAAAGTATGTTATGGATAGCATCGGAAAATAACATTTTAGCTGACGAGCAGACGCACGACCCAACTTAGGCACCTTCTTGGAAGCCAAGTGAAAAGCCCCTGTTCCGACCGGGATTCGAACCCAGGACTTTCTTTCTGAGATGCGAGAGTGCTATCCACTCAGCCACCGTGCCGCCCGTCTGTGTGTGTGAATAAAAGAATGACATATTAAAAACATACTTAAACTTTGTCAGTCGCTGCAAACCGCTGAGCTGCTCCTCTGCGTCTCCTTCCTCCTTCCTCCTCCTGTGCTGCTCCTCTGCGTCTCCTTCCTCCTTCCTCCTCCTGTTCCATTTCAACAGCCTTTGCCACTGATTGTTCCTGACAGCGACATTCCCCAAATCGTCCATGTTGTTCCCGCTCTCGGAGTTTGGACTCCTCTCCTGCACCTCCTCTCAGCAGCAGCAGCAGCTCTGACACTGAGGTGTGGTCTCCATGGAGAAGGAGGAGGAGGAGGAGGAGGAAGAGGACAACAGGTGGGTCCTGGGGGAACGTCTTCTCCAGGACAACTACCACAGACTCTGTAGCTGAGAGGAGGGGGAGAGCAGAGAGGAGAGAGGTGGGGTGAGAGGAGGGGGTAGGAGAGAGAGGAGGGTGAGAGGAGGGGGCAGGAGAGAGAGGAGGGGGCAGGAGAGAGAGGAGGGGGCAGGAGAGAGAGGAGGGTGAGAGGAGGGGGAAGAGCAGAGAGGAGGGCTGACAACACTCATCTCCAACAACGATGAGTCCGTCTACAGGAGGAGGTGTCCTGGTGTCTCCTACAGGAGGAGGTGTCCTGGTGTCTCCTACAGGAGGAGGTGTCCTGGTGTCTCCTAGAGGAGGAGGTGTCCTGGTGTCTCCTAGAGGAGGAGGTGTCCTGGTGTCTCCTACAGGAGGAGGTGTCCTGGTGTCTCCTACAGGAGGAGGTGTCCTGGTGTCTCCTACAGGAGGAGGTGTCCTGGTGTCTCCTACAGGAGGAGGTGTCCTGGTGTCTCCTACAGGAGGAGGTGTCCTGGTGTCTCCTACAGGAGCCCACTAAGCAAGCCGACGTTGAATCAAGGTAATTTGAACGTCGTTGTCCGACGTAGAATATAGGTCACTGGTGGGTGCAGAATGAAAGTTTTCTCGACGTCGTTTCCCGACGTCACCTCAACCTCCAAATGTTACGTTGATGGCACGTCAATTCAAGGTTTGAATGTGGTACAGAACCGGTCGGGTCCGACGTCCTATCAACGTCTCATATGACCAAAATATTGACGTTTATATGACGTTCGTTTTCAGTCGTTCCCACTAAGCAAGCAGATGTCAAAACTATGTCATTTCAACGTCATCTGGACGTTCATTCAAGGTTGCAATGTGGTACAGAACCGGTCGGGTCCGACGTCCTCTCGACGTCTTATATGACCAAAATATTGACGTTTATATGACGTCCATTTACAGTCCTATTGACATACTTAACCTCTGCAGAATCACTCACTGGTCGAGACATACTTTTTGCAATAGGCAAGGCAAGTTTATTTGTATAGCACAGTCAAAACAAAAGGAAACTCAAAGCACTGAACAAAAGATAGAAACAATCAAACAAGGCATTACAATTATAAATATTGACAGTAAATTAAAAGGATACTAATTAAATCTCTCAGTTGAAGCAGAAACAGAAGTGTTTTAAACCTGGATTTTAACATTGTCAAAGAAGAAGCCTGTCTCACATTTCCAGGAAGACCGTTCCAGATTTTAGCCTTGTGAATCTGAAATGCAGCTTTATCATGTTTAGTTCTGACTCTGGGCAATAAACGATAAACACAGCATTCAAAAATCATTAGAACAACTGTAGTAGAAGGATATCAGTCATTACTGCAAATGGAGCTGCATTAAAAATCATGTTTCTCTACATCAAAGTACAAGTTAAAGCACACAGGGCACAGTGTTATGAACACTACTGTACTGAACACTACTGTACTGAACACTACTGTACTGAACACTACTGTACTGAACACTACTGTACTGAACACTACTGTACTGAACACTACTGTACTGAACACTACTGTACTGAACACTACTGTCCTGAACACTACTGTCCTGAACACTACTGTCCTGAACACTACTGTACTGAACACTACTGTACTGAACACTACTGTCCTGAACACTACTGTACTGAACACTACTGTACTGAACACTACTGTACTGAACACTACTGTACTGAACACTACTGTCCTGAACACTACTGTACTGAACACTACTGTACTGAACACTACTGTACTGAACACTACTGTACTGAACACTACTGTACTGAACACTACTGTACTGAACACTACTGTACTGAACACTACTGTACTGAACACTACTGTACTGAACACTACTGTACTGAACACTACTGTACTGAACACTACTGTCCTGAACACTACTGTACTGAACACTACTGTACTGAACACTACTGTACTGAACACTACTGTACTGAACACTACTGTCCTGAACACTACTGTACTGAACACTACTGTACTGAACACTACTGTACTGAACACTACTGTACTGAACACTACTGTACTGAAACACTGTACTGTACTGAACACTACTGTACTGAACACTACTGTACTGAACACTACTGTACTGAACAGTTCATGCCAAAGTAAAAAAACATGATTGTAGCGCCTATGTTTGGATCAGTATTAAAACAGGCACAAGCTACACTCTAGGTTCCCCAGATGTAAAAACACAATCTGAAAGGCAGAAGAATGCATTTATTGAATGTTGATGTTCCAACATGTGTCCTCTCTTGGTCTTCAGTCTCTCATCACAAGGTCCAAGCACAGCACCTGAAAATGTGGAACATGTTTAGTTTCAACATAATGTGGCAAAGTGATATAACAACACATAACTTTCTATTAATGCCTCAAACCACTCGATCCATCACCATGTGATACAAACCTTGGCACTGCACTAGCTCGAGACACTGGAAGACACTCCGTCTGAGAAACTTGGGATAAGGCTTTGGTTATTGGAGTAATTCCATGTAAAAAACAATTGCAAATGTGCATTTGTTTTGCACTTGGACAAATGACCCTGAAAGCTACTTACCCTGTATTACTCTACACATGTTGCATTTCCGAGGGGGCATTTTCCCCTTGTTGCTCTTTTCCCTCATCTTGAGTGAGTTGCTGAACAATCTGAGAAAAAGATAGATGTTTTCAAAGAGAATACACCAAATAATGGTTTATTCTAAAAACAACATAATAATACAGAAGAACAATCAATGTGTGAGAGTCTTACCTTTGAACACCTTCAACACAGTCTGACACCTTCAACACAGTCTGACACCTTCAACACAGTCTGACACCTTCAACACAGTCTGACACCTTCAACACAGTCTGACACCTTCAACACAGTCTGACACCTTCAACAGTCTGACACCTTCAACACAGTCTGACACCTTCAACACAGTCTGACACCTTCAGCACAGTCTGACACCTTCAACACAGTCTGACTCCTTCAACACAGTCTGACACCTTCAACACAGTCTGACTCCTTCAACACAGTCTGACACCTTCAACACAGTCTGACACCTTCAACACAGTCTGACACCTTCAGCACAGTCTGACACCTTCAGCACAGTCTGACACCTTCAACACAGTCTGACACCTTCAACACAGTCTGACACCTTCAGCACAGTCTGACACCTTCAACACAGTCTGACACCTTCAACACAGTCTGACACCTTCAACACAGTCTGACACCTTCAACACAGTCTGACACCTTCAGCACAGTCTGACACCTTCAGCACAGTCTGACACCTTCAACACAGTCTGACACCTTCAACACAGTCTGACACCTTCAACACAGTCTGACACCTTCAACACAGTCTGACACCTTCAACACAGTCTGACACCTTCAACACAGTCTGACACCTTCAACACAGTCTGACACCTTCAACACAGTCTGACACCTGTAAGACTCAAACACACATGACACATTAGGAATACACACAGAACATTAGTTATTGCAACAATCATGAAATTATACTTTATGGATTTCACAATAATTGACTGCATTAGCAAAGGTAAATGTATTTTAATTAACATATGGCTGGTTTTAAAGTTTATAAGAAAAAGTAAGAAATTGAATAGAGTTGCAAGCGCTAGTTAGCTTGCTACCAGCAGATGATTGGATATTTAATATTTGCAGCTAACAATAACAAAAATAACAACTGTAGTGGCTCATTTAAACAGCCACAGTGAGAAGAAGTGAAAGTCTCTGACATTGAAGACCTGGGAAGACATTAAATCCATTTATTAAATAAAGCAATACATGAACATTAAACTCTCTTTCTACAGCAGGTAACATCTGTGTGCTCCTATGGTCCCACATGGTCCCACATGGTCCCACACCTGAACTCAACTCCAACTGATGACATCACAGGTGTCTAAATGATGGGAGTGTCCCAAATATTAAAGCTGATCTCCCTGTTTTTAAACTTAGTATACTAAGTACTGTTGTCTTTTTGCAGTTTATAAACCATTGTGAAATATACAGTAACTTTACAATTTAGAATTGAATTATTATTTTAAAACTCAAGAATCTTAACCTTTTTTAACACATAGTTTGTTGGACAGTCTAACCTAAGAATTCTAATGTGTTAAAAATAGTTTGAAATATGAAAAACAATATCATATTTTAAACTTTAACTTAAAAACTAAAACAAGGTGTCTCCCTTTCAGCTGAGCAGTGCCAGCCGTTATTATTATAGATTCATGCACTGGCAATTCAAAATACAGATAATATACAAAATATACTTAACAAAATCCACGTATACGTGAGAAAACAACTTACTTTCTGTCTCCAACTCTTTTCAATGTGGAAATGATACATCTATATCTAAAAACTGTGCAGACTGTGTACTTACAAGAGAGGGTGATTCCAAGTAAATAAAGCAGGGCAGCGACAGATTCAACGTCATATCAACGTCATATCAACGTCATATCAACGTCATATCAACGTCTGGGAAGACATTGCTTTACGTCCAGATGCACACCTTACGTCGTTTAGACGTGGAAAACAGGTCCTCGACCGACTCACGTGTCAGGCTGTAAAGTTATAAGTTATACTCGCACGGCGCATAAGTGTGCGTCGGTTGTTTAGGGTGTTATCTATTATTTTTTCCCAGTAGTCAGAAAAATGCCTGGCGGTGGTGTAGCGTTTGCGTAATGAGACTTCAGTCACAAAATCTCCATCGGACATTTTTTGACTTTTCACTTTTTAGCAAACAATTTTTCTGTTTGGTTAAAAACGAATAAACACTCAACATAAGATTATGTAGTGGCTAATAATAAAACTTGTGAACCCATGCATTTGCATAAAATCTCAAGTGCTCACCCCTTATTTGCAAACTTGAGATTGTTAGCACAACAAATGCATACATTCACAAGTTTTATTATTAGCCACTACGTAATCCTATGTTGAGTGTTTATCAGTCTTTAACCAAACAGAAAAAAATTGTTCGTTAAAAATCAAAACAAATATGTAAAGATAATAATACACACACGTGGGCTCGAACTCACGTAACCAAGGCTGCACACATTTGCTTAACCACTGCACTACCCTCAGGTACACTTAGCTTCACAGCCTATATATTCTATTGCTAGATCAAGACGTACTGCGTCGGTCGGCCGATGACCTGTTTTCGACGTCTAAGGGAGGTCGGGATTGAACGTCATATCCACGTCTATGGGAGGTCATTGTTTTACGTCCAGATGCGCACCTTGCACAGACGTCGTTTGGACGTAAATAAAAGGTCACGACCGACCGACGCGATATTGACGTGATCTGGAGGTTGAGTGGACGTCGGATGTTTAGTGGGAGGGAGGTGGACCGGCTGGTGTCCTGGTGTCTCCTACAGGAGGGAGGTGGACCGGCTGGTGTCCTGGTGTCTCCTACAGGAGGGAGGTGGACCGGCTGGTGTCCTGGTGTCTCCTACAGGAGGGAGGTGGACCGGCTGGTGTCCTGGTGTCTCCTACAGGAGGGAGGTGGGCCGGCTGGTGTCCTGGTGTCTCCTACAGGAGGGAGGTGGACCGGCTGGTGTCCTGGTGTCTCCTACAGGAGGGAGGTGGACCGGCTGGTGTCCTGGTGTCTCCTACAGGAGGGAGGTGGACCGGCTGGTGTCCTGGTGTCTCCTACAGGAGGGAGGTGGACCGGCTGGTGTCCTGGTGTCTCCTACAGGAGGGAGGTGGACCGGCTGGTGTCCTGGTGTCTCCTACAGGAGGGAGGTGGACCGGCTGGTGTCCTGGTGTCTCCTACAGGAGGGAGGTGGACCGGCTGGTGTCCTGGTGTCTCCTACAGGAGGAGGTGGACCAGCTGGTGTCTCCTACAGGAGGAGGTGGACCGGCTGGTGTCCTGGTGTCTCCTACAGGAGGAGGTGGACCGGCTGGTGTCCTGGTGTCTCCTACAGGAGTAGGTGGACCGGCTGGTGTCCTGGTGTCTCCTACAGGAGGGAGGTGGACCGGCTGGTGTCCTGGTGTCTCCTACAGGAGGAGGTGGACCGGCTGGTGTCCTGGTGTCTCCTACAGGAGGAGGTGGACCGGCTGGTGTCCTGGTGTCTCCTACAGGAGGGAGGTGGACCGGCTGGTCTCCTGGTGTCTCCTACAGGAGGGAGGTGGACCGGCTGGTGTCCTGGTGTCTCCTACAGGAGGGAGGTGGACCGGCTGGTGTCCTGGTGTCTCCTACAGGAGGGAGGTGGACCGGCTGGTGTCCTGGTGTCTCCTACAGGAGGGAGGTGGACCGGCTGGTGTCCTGGTGTCTCCTACAGGAGGGAGGTGGACCGGCTGGTGTCCTGGTGTCTCCTACAGGAGGGAGGTGGACCGGCTGGTCTCCTGGTGTCTCCTACAGGAGGGAGGTGGACCGGCTGGTGTCCTGGTGTCTCCTACAGGAGGGAGGTGGACCGGCTGGTGTCCTGGTGTCTCCTACAGGAGGGAGGTGGACCGGCTGGTGTCCTGGTGTCTCCTACAGGAGGGAGGTGGACCGGCTGGTCTCCTGGTGTCTCCTACAGGAGGGAGGTGGACCGGCTGGTGTCCTGGTGTCTCCTACAGGAGGAGGTGGACCGGCTGGTGTCCTGGTGTCCTGGTGTCTCCTACAGGAGGGAGGTGGACCGGCTGGTGTCCTGGTGTCTCCTACAGGAGGGAGGTGGACCGGCTGGTGTCCTGGTGTCTCCTACAGGAGGGAGGTGGACCGGCTGGTGTCCTGGTGTCTCCTACAGGAGGGAGGTGGACCGGCTGGTGTCCTGGTGTCTCCTACAGGAGGGAAGTGGACCGGCTGGTGTCCTGGTGTCTCCTACAGGAGGGAGGTGGACCGGCTGGTGTCCTGGTGTCTCCTACAGGAGGGAGGTGGACCGGCTGGTGTCCTGGTGTCTCCTACAGGAGGGAGGTGGACCGGCTGGTGTCCTGGTGTCTCCTACAGGAGGGAGGTGGACCGGCTGGTGTCCTGGTGTCTCCTACAGGAGGGAGGTTGACCGGCTGGTGTCCTGGTGTCTCCTACAGGAGGAGGTGGACCGGCTGGTGTCCTGGTGTCCTGGTGTCTCCTACAGGAGGGAGGTGGACCGGCTGGTGTCCTGGTGTCTCCTACAGGAGGGAGGTGGACCGGCTGGTGTCCTGGTGTCTCCTACAGGAGGGAGGTGGACCGGCTGGTGTCCTGGTGTCTCCTACAGGAGGGAGGTGGACCGGCTGGTGTCCTGGTGTCTCCTACAGGAGGGAGGTGGACCGGCTGGTGTCCTGGTGTCTCCTACAGGAGGGAGGTGGACCGGCTGGTGTCCTGGTGTCTCCTACAGGAGGGAGGTGGACCGGCTGGTGTCCTGGTGTCTCCTACAGGAGGGAGGTGGACCGGCTGGTGTCCTGGTGTCTCCTACAGGAGGGAGGTGGACCGGCTGGTGTCCTGGTGTCTCCTACAGGAGGGAGGTGGACCGGCTGGTGTCCTGGTGTCTCCTACAGGAGGGAGGTGAACCGGCTGGTGTCCTGGTGTCTCCTACAGGAGGAGGTGGACCGGCTGGTGTCCTGGTGTCTCCTACAGGAGGGAGGTGGACCGGCTGGTGTCCTGGTGCAGTGGTAACAACCTGGAGCTGAACGCCCAGAAGACAGTGGAGATGATTGTGGACTTCAGGAAGAGCACTGTCCCCCCGCCCCCACCCTCCGTGATGGACTCCCCCATCACCTCTGTGGAGTCCTTCCGTTTCCTGGGCACCACCATCACCCAGGACCTCAAGTGGGAGCCGACCATCAGCTCCTCATCAAGAAGGCCCAGCAGAGGATGTACTTCCTGCGGCAGCTCAGGAAAGCCAAGCTGCAGTTCTACACGGCCATCATCGAGTCCATCCTCACCTCCTCCATCACCTCCTCCATCACCTCCTCCATCACCTCCTCATCACCTCCTCCGTCACCTCCTCCATCACCTCCTCCATCACCTCCTCATCACCTCCTCCATCACCTCCTCCATCACCTCCTCCATCACCTCCTCCATCACCTCCTCCAGCACCTCCTCCATCACCTCCTCCATCACCTCCTCCGTCACCTCCTCCATCACCTCCTCCATCACCTCCTCCATCACCTCCTCCATCACCTCCTCCATCACCTCCTCCATCACCTCCTCCGTCACCTCCTCCATCACCACCTCCATCACCTCCTCCATCACCTCCTCCATCACCTCCTCCATCACCTCCTCCATCACCGTGTGGTTCGCTGGAGCCACAGTCAGGGACAAACAGAGACTACAGTGCATTGTGCGCTCTGCAGAGGAAGTGATCGGCCGCAGCCTTCCATCGCTGCAGGACCTGTACGTCGCCCGAGCTCGAGGCCGGGCTGGTCGTATCACAGCCGACCCCTCTCACCTGCACATGGACTATTCCAACCACTCCCCTCTCACCTGCACATGGACTATTCCAACCACTCCCCTCTCACCTGCACATGGACTATTCCAACCACTCCCCTCTCACCCTGCACATGGACTATTCCAACCACTCCCCTCTCACCTGCACATGGACTATTCCAACCACTCCCCTCTCACCTGCACATGGACTATTCCAACCACTCCCCTCTCACCTGCACATGGACTATTCCAACCACTCCCCTCTCACCTGCACATGGACTATTCCAACCACTCCCCTCTCACCTGCACATGGACTATTCCAACCACTCCCCTCTCACCTGCACATGGACTATTCCAACCACTCCCCTCTCACCCTGCACATGGACTATTCCAACCACTCCCCTCTCACCCTTCACATGGACTATTCCAACCACTCCCCTCTCACCTGCACATGGACTATTCCAACCACTCCCCTCTCACCTGCACATGGACTATTCCAACCACTCCCCTCTCACCTGCACATGGACTATTCCAACCACTCCCCTCTCACCCTGCACATGGACTATTCCAACCACTCCCCTCTCACCTGCACATGGACTATTCCAACCACTCCCCTCTCACCTGCACATGGACTATTCCAACCACTCCCCTCTCACCTGCACATGGACTATTCCAACCACTCCCCTCTCACCTGCACATGCAATAAAAATGATTCTGATTCTGATTCTATAATAGTACCATGTGGACAATAGTACCATGTGGACTATAGTACCATGTGGACAATAGTACCATGTGGACAATAGTACCATGTGGACAATAGTACCATGTGGACAATAGTACCATGTGGACAATAGTACCATGTGGACTATAGTACCATGTGGACAATAGTACCAATAGTACGAGTGTAAAAGTAAATGAAACCCAAAAGTAAAGTGATAGTCTGTAAATCTAAATCAATCAATCAATCAAATTTTATTTATAAAGCGCTTTTCATACAAAAAATGTAACACAAAGTGCTTTACAGTTTAGTTAAAAACAATCCAACATGCCCAGCCCTAAACCCTCCTCCCCACAGACCCCCCAAAACCACATTTATAATTATATATACAACCACATGCGTATACACACACACACACATACACACACACACAGACACACACACACACACACACACACACACACACACACAAGTATAAAGTCATATCAGGTAAAACAATAAAAAGAAATGGGGCTGGGAGCAGATGTAACCGTCTGAAGAAGCGTCATCCAAGGAGCCATCTGCACCAGGAGCAGAGAGCCGGCTGCAGCCACAGGCAACGACACAGGACCCAGAGGAGAGAGGGGCCCCAGGCCCCACCAGGCCCAGGACTCAGACCCCATAGGACCCAGAGGAGAGAGGGGCCCCAGGCCCCACCAGGCCCAGGACTCAGACCCCATAGGACCCAGAGGAGAGAGGGGCCCCAGGCCCCACCAGGCCCAGGACTCAGACCCATAGGACCCAGAGGAGAGAGGGGCCCCAGGCCCCACCAGGCCCAGGACTCAGACCCCATAGGACCCAGAGGAGAGAGGGGCCCCAGGCCCCACCAGGCCCAGGACTCAGACCCCCATAGGACCCAGAGGAGAGAGGGGCCCCAGGCCCCACCAGGCCCAGGACTCAGACCCCATAGGACCCAGAGGAGAGAGGGGCCCCAGACCCCACCAGGCCCAGAACTCAGACCCCATAGGACCCAGAGGAGAGAGGGGCCCCAGACCCCACCAGGCCCAGGACTCAGACCCCCATAGGACCCAGAGGAGAGAGGAGGCCCCAGACCCCACCAGGCCCAGGACTCAGACCCCATAGGACCCAGAGGAGAGAGGGGCCCCAGGCCCCACCAGGCCCAGGACTCAGACCCCCATAGGACCCAGAGGAGAGAGGGGCCCCAGGCCCCACCAGGCCCAGGACTCAGACCCCATAGGACCCAGAGGAGAGAGGGGCCCCAGGCCCCACCAGGCCCAGGACTCAGACCCCATAGGACCCAGAGGAGAGAGGGGCCCCAGGCCCCACCAGGCCCAGGACTCAGACCCCCATAGGACCCAGAGGAGAGAGGGGCCCCAGGCCCCACCAGGCCCAGGACTCAGACCCCATAGGACCCAGAGGAGAGAGGTGCCCCAGGCCCCACCAGGCCCAGGACTCAGACCCCATAGGACCCAGAGGAGAGAGGGGCCCCAGGCCCCACCAGGCCCAGGACTCAGACCCCATAGGACCCAGAGGAGAGAGGGGCCCCAGACCCCACCAGGCCCAGGGCTCAGACCCCATAGGACCCAGAGGAGAGAGGGGCCCCAGACCCCACCAGGCCCAGGACTCAGACCCCATAGGACCCAGAGGAGAGAGGAGGCCCCAGACCCCACCAGGCCCAGGACTCAGACCCCACAGGACCCAGAGGAGAGAGGGGCCCCAGACCCCACCAGGCCCAGGGCTCAGACCCCATAGGACCCAGAGGAAGAGGGGCCCCAGACCCCACCAGGCCCAGGACTCAGACCCCATAGGACCCAGAGGAGAGAGGGGCCCCAGACCCCACCAGGCCCAGGACTCAGACCCCATAGGACCCAGAGGAGAGAGGGGCCCCAGACCCCACCAGGCCCAGGGCTCAGACCCCATAGGACCCAGAGGAGAGAGGGGCCCCAGACCCCACCAGGCCCAGGACTCAGACCCCATAGGACCCAGAGGAGAGAGGGGCCCCAGACCCCACCAGGCCCAGGACTCAGACCCCATAGGACCCAGAGGAGAGAGGGGCTCCAGACCCCACCAGGCCCAGGACTCAGACCCCATAGGACCCAGAGGAGAGAGGGGCCCCAGACCCCACCAGGCCCAGGACTCAGACCCCATAGGACCCAGAGGAGAGAGGGGCCCCAGACCCCACCAGGCCCAGGACTCAGACCCCATAGGACCCAGAGGAGAGAGGAGGCCCCAGACCCCACCAGGCCCAGGACTCAGACCCCATAGGACCCAGAGGAGAGAGGGGCCCTAGACCCCACCAGGCCCAGGACTCAGACCCCATAGGACCCAGAGGAGAGAGGGGCCCTAGACCCCACCAGGCCCAGGACTCAGACCCCATAGGACCCAGAGGAGAGAGGAGGCCCCAGACCCCACCAGGCCCAGGACTCAGACCCCATAGGACCCAGAGGAGAGAGGGGCCCCAGACCCCACCAGGCCCAGGACTCAGACCCCATAGGACCCAGAGGAGAGAGGGGCCCCAGACCCCACCAGGCCCAGGACTCAGACCCCATAGGACCCAGAGGAGAGAGGGGCCCTAGACCCCACCAGGTCCAGGACTCAGACCCCATAGGACCCAGAGGAGAGAGGGGCCCCAGACCCCACCAGGCCCAGGACTCAGACCCCATAGGACCCAGAGGAGAGAGGGGCCCCAGACCCCACCAGGCCCAGGACTCAGACCCCATAGGACTCAGAGGAGAGAGGGGCCCCAGACCCCACCAGGCCCAGGACTCAGACCCCATAGGACCCAGAGGAGAGAGGAGGCCCCAGACCCCACCAGGCCCAGGACTCAGACCCCATAGGACCCAGAGGAGAGAGGAGGCCCCAGACCCCACCAGGCCCAGGACTCAGACCCCATAGGACCCAGAGGAGAGAGGGGCCCTAGACCCCACCAGGCCCAGGACTCAGACCCCATAGGACCCAGAGGAGAGAGGAGGCCCCAGACCCCACCAGGCCCAGGACTCAGACCCCATAGGACCCAGAGGAGAGAGGGGCCCCAGACCCCACCAGGCCCAGGACTCAGACCCCATAGGACCCAGAGGAGAGAGGAGGCCCCAGACCCCACCAGGCCCAGGACTCAGACCCCATAGGACCCAGAGGAGAGAGGGGCCCCAGACCCCACCAGGCCCAGGACTCAGACCCCATAGGACCCAGAGGAGAGAGGGGCCCCAGACCCCACCAGGCCCAGGACTCAGACCCCATAGGACCCAGAGGAGAGAGGAGGCCCCAGACCCCACCAGGCCCAGGACTCAGACCCCATAGGACCCAGAGGAGAGAGGGGCCCCAGACCCCACCAGGCCCAGGACTCAGACCCCATAGGACCCAGAGGAGAGAGGAGGCCCCAGACCCCACCAGGCCCAGGACTCAGACCCCATAGGACCCAGAGGAGAGAGGGGCCCCAGACCCCACCAGGCCCAGGACTCAGACCCCATAGGACCCAGAGGAGAGAGGAGGCCCCAGACCCCACCAGGCCCAGGACTCAGACCCCATAGGACCCAGAGGAGAGAGGGGCCCCAGGCCCCACCAGGCCCAGGACTCAGACCCCATAGGACCCAGAGGAGAGAGGAGGCCCCAGACCCCCACCGGATCCAAGAGCCAGACCCCCGAAGCCACAGCAGACCCCAGCTCTCAGTGCAGAGGGCTCCTCCAGAGGAAACATTGGGGACACTAAAACAATACAATAATACAATAGAAAGTAGAACAATAAAATGTAAATGAATTACAAATTTTAGGAAATGTGTTAAATTGACCTCCTGGCCTTAAATGTTGATATAAAATAATCATTTTATTAATTCTAATATTACAGGTAAGTCCCGCCTTCCCTTCTCTTAGCTATAGCTCAGAATCCACGATGCCGTCGAGGTTAACCAATCGAGTCATGGCAAGGGCTGTCAATCATCGGCGCTGATGCTGAACCTATATCCATAATCATTTATATAACAGGTGATACACAGGTGATACACAGGTGATACACAGGTGAGACACAGGTGATACACAGGTGAGACACAGGTGAGACACAGGTGAGACACAGGTGAGACACAGGTGAGACACAGGTGATACACAGGTGATACACAGGTGAGACACAGGTGATACACAAGTGATACACAGGTGAGACACAGGTGAGACACAGGTGAGACACAGGTGATACACAGGTGAGACACAGGTGAGACACAGGTGAGACACAGGTGATACACAGGTGAGACACAGGTGAGACACAGGTGAGACACAAGTGATACACAGGTGAGACACAGGTGAGACACAGGTGAGACACAGGTGATACACAGGTGAGACACAGGTGAGACACAGGTGAGACACAGGTGAGACACAGGTGATACACAGGTGAGACACAGGTGAGACACAGGTGAGACACAGGTGAGACACAGGTGATACACAGGTGAGACACAGGTGAGACACAGGTGAGACACAGGTGAGACACAAGTGATACACAGGTGATACACAGGTGATACACAGGTGAGACACAGGTGATACACAGGTGAGACACAGGTGATACACAGGTGAGACACAGGTGATAAACAGGTGATACACAGGTGATACACAGGTGATAAACAGGTGATACACAGGTGATACACAGGTGATAAACAGGTGATACACAGGTGATACACAGGTGAGACACAGGTGAGACACAGGTGATACACAGGTGATACATAGGTGAGACACAGGTGATACACAGGTGAGACACAGGTGAGACACAGGTGATACACAGGTGAGACACAGGTGATACACAGGTGATACACAGGTGAGACACAGGTGAGACACAGGTGATACACAGGTGATACACAAGTGAGACACAGGTGATACACAGGTGAGACACAGGTGATACACAGGTGATACACAGGTGAGACACAGGTGATACACAGGTGATACACAAGTGAGACACAGGTGATACACAGGTGCTACACAGGTGAGACACAGGTGATACACAGGTGATACACAGGTGATACACAAGTGAGACACAGGTGATACACAGGTGAGACACAGGTGATACACAGGTGATACACAGGTGATACACAGGTGATACACAAGTGAGACACAGGTGATACACAGGTGATACACAGGTGATACACAAGTGAGACACAGGTGATACACAGGTGAGACACAGGTGATACACAGGTGAGACACAGGTGATACACAGGTGAGACACAGGTGATACACACAGGTGAGACACAGGTGATACACAGGTGATACACAAGTGAGACACAGGTGATACACAGGTGAGACACAGGTGATACACAAGTGAGACACAGGTGATACACAGGTGATACACAGGTGATACACAGGTGAGACACAGGTGATACACAGGTGATACACAAGTGAGACACAGGTGATACACAGGTGATACACAGGTGAGACACAGGTGAGACACAGGTGATACACAGGTGATACACAGGTGATACACAGGTGATACACAGGTGAGACACAGGTGATACACAGGTGAGACACAGGTGATACACAGGTGATACACAGGTGATACACAAGTGAGACACAGGTGATACACAGGTGAGACACAGGTGATACACAGGTGAGACACAGGTGATACACAGGTGATACACAAGTGAGACACAGGTGATACACAGGTGATAGACAGGTGAGACACAGGTGATACACAGGTGATACACAGGTGAGACACAGGTGATACACAAGTGATACACAGGTGAGACACAGGTGATACACAGGTGAGACACAGGTGATACACAGGTGAGACACAGGTGATACACAGGTGATACACAGGTGAGACACAGGTGATACACAGGTGATACACAAGTGAGACACAGGTGATACACAGGTGAGACACAGGTGATACACAAGTGAGACACAGGTGATACACAGGTGAGACACAGGTGATACACAGGTGATAGACAGGTGAGACACAGGTGATACACAGGTGATACACAGGTGAAACACAGGTGATACACAGGTGATACACAGGTGAGACACAGGTGATACACAGGTGAGACACAGGTGATACACAGGTGAGACACAGGTGATACACAGGTGATACACAGGTGAGACACAGGTGATACACAGGTGAGACACAGGTGATACACAGGTGATACACAAGTGAGACACAGGTGATACACAGGTGAGACACAGGTGATACACAAGTGAGACACAGGTGATACACAGGTGAGACACAGGTGATACACAGGTGAGACACAGGTGATACACAGGTGATACACAGGTGAGACACAGGTGATACACAGGTGTCACACAGGTGAGACACAGGTGATACACAGGTGAGACACAGGTGAGACACAGGTGATACACAGGTGAGACGCAGGTAATACACAGGTGATACACAGGTGAGACACAGGTGAGACGCAGGTAATACACAGGTGATACACAGGTGAGACACAGGTGAGACACAGGTGATACACAGGTGAGACACAGGTGATACACAGGTGAGACACAGGTGAGACGCAGGTAATACACAGGTGATACACAGGTCATACACAGGTGATACACAGGTGAGACACAGGTGAGACACAGGTGATACACAGATGAGACACAGGTGATACACAGGTGATACACAAGTGAGACACAGGTGAGACACAGGTGAGACACAGGTGATACACAGGTGAGACACAGGTGATACACAGGTGATACACAAGTGATACACAGGTGATACACAGGTGATACACAGGTGAGACACAGGTGAGATACAGGTGATACACAGGTGAGACACAGGTGATACACAAGTGATACACAGGTGATACACAGGTGAGACACAGGTGAGACACAGGTGATACACAAGTGATACACAGGTGAGACACAGGTGATACACAGGTGAGACACAGGTGATACACAGGTGATACACAGGTGAGACACGGGTGAGACACAGGTGATATACAGGTGAGACACAGGTGATACACAGGTGAGACACAGGTGATATACAGGTGAGACACAGGTGATACACAGGTGAGACACAAGTGATACACAGGTGAGACACAGGTGAGACACGGGTGAGACACAGGTGATACACAGGTGATATACAGGTGAGACACAGGTGAGACACAGGTGATACACAGGTGAGACGCAGGTAATACACAGGTGAGACACAGGTGAGACACAGGTGAGACACAGGTAATACACAGGTGAGACACAGGTGATACACAGGTGAGACACAGGTGATACACAGGTGAGACACAGGTGATACACAGGTGAGACACAGGTGAGACACAGGTGATACACAGGTGAGACACAGGTGATACACAAGTGAGACACAGGTGAGACACAGGTGAGACACAGGTGAGACACAGGTGATACACAGGTGATACACAGGTGATACACAGGTGAGACACTGATGATACACAAGTGAGACACAGGTAAGACACAGGTGATACACAGGTGAGACACAAGTAGACACAGGTGATACACAGGTGATACACAGGTGAGACACAAGTGAGACACAGGTGAGACACAGGTGAGACACAGGTGAGACACAAGTAGACACAGGTAAGACACAGGTAAGACACAGGTGAGACACAAGTAGACACAGGTAAGACACAGGTGATACACAGGTGATACACAGGTGAGACACAGGTGATACACAGGTGAGACACAGGTGAGGCACAGGTGATACACAGGTGAGACACAGGTGGTGATACACAGGTGAGGCACAGGTGATACACAGGTGAGACACAGGTGGTGATACACAGGTGAAACACAGGTGATACACAGGTGAGACACAGGTGATACACAGGTGATACACAGGTGAGACACAGGTGAGACACAGGTGATACACAGGTGAGGCACAGGTGATACACAGGTGAGACACAGGTGGTGATGCACAGGTGATACACAGGTGATATACAGGTGATATACAGGTGAGACACAGGTGAGACGCAGGTAATACACAGGTGATACACAGGTGAAACACAGGTGAGACACAGGTGATACACAGGTGAGACACAGGTGAGACACAGGTGATACACAGGTGAGACACAGGTGATACACAGGTGAGACACAGGTGAGACACAGGTGAGACACAGGTGGTGATACACAGGTGAGGCACAGGTGATACACAGGTGAGACACAGGTGATACACAGGTGATACACAGGTGAGACACAGGTGAGACACAGGTGATACACAGGTGATACACAGGTGAGACACAGGTGAGACACAGGTGAGACACAGGTGATACACAGGTGATACACAGGTGCGACACAGGTTTCAAGATTCAAGATTAATTTATTACACAGACACAGGTGAGACACAGGTGAGACACAGGTGGTGATACACAGGTGAGGCACAGGTGATACACAGGTGAGACACAGGTGATACACAGGTGATACACAGGTGAGACACAGGTGAGACACAGGTGATACACAGGTGATACACAGGTGATACACAGGTGAGACACAGGTGATACACAGGTGATACACAGGTGATACACAGGTGCGACACAGGTTTCAAGATTCAAGATTAATTTATTATGTCCGGTAGGAAATGTGTCTTGGACTCACAGCTGCTTCATTGAAAAAAACACATAAGACAGACATAAACCATCAGCTCTGCTCCATGGTCTGCGTTCAGGAGGTTCACAGACATAAACCATCAGCTCTGCTCCATGGTCTGCGTTCAGGAGGTTCACAGACATAAACCATCAGCTCTGCTCCATGGTCTGCGTTCAGGAGGTTCACAGACATAAACCATCAGCTCTGCTCCATGGTCTGCATTCAGGAGGTTCACAGACATAAACCATGAGCTCTGCTCCATGGTCTGCGTTCAGGAGGTTCACAGATATGGGCAGGAATGAGTTCTTACACCAGTTTAGATATGGTTTCTTATTCCTAGTGGGTACTCTGTAGCGGCGGCCTGATGGGAGGAGCTCACACTGAGAGTGGAGGACATGTCTAATTACAGTCTCCTCAAATATCTGCTGCAGAGATGGATGCTCCCTCACTCCCATGACTTTAAAGGCTGTGTGCACTAATCTGTAAAGTTCTACTTTTGTTTTAACAGTCAAATTCCCAAACCACACACACATACCATATCTTATTACACTCTCAATTACAGCATGATAAAATAGCCTTATTATTTTCTGTTCAACTCCAAAAAGTCTTAATCTCCGCAGGAAATAGAGTCTTTGTTGAACCCTGCTGCAAACAGAGTTCACGTGGACATCCCAGACCAGACTGAGTCGATGTGGACTCCCAGGTATTTATATGAGTGTACCTGTGATACCTCTGAGTGTACCTGTGATACCTCTGAGTGTACCTGTGTTACCGCTGAGTGTACCTGTGATACCTCTGAGTGTACCTGTGTTACCGCTGAGTGTACCTGTGATACCTCTGAGTGTACCTGTGTTACCGCTGAGTGTACCTGTGTTACCGCTGAGTGTACCTGTGTTACCTCTGAGTGTACCTGTGTTACCTCTGAGTGTACCTGTGATACCTCTGAGTGTACCTGTGTTACCTCTGAGTATACCTGTGTTACCTCTGAGTGTACCTGTGTTACCGCTGAGTGTACCTGTGTTACCTCTGAGTGTACCTGTGATACCTCTGAGTGTACCTGTGGTACCTCTGAGTGTAACTGTGTTACCTCTGAGTGTACCTGTGATACCTCTGAGTGTACCTGTGATACCTCTGAGTGTACCTGTGTTACCTCTGAGTATACCTGTGTTACCTCTGAGTGTACCTGTGTTACCTCTGAGTGTACCTGTGGTACCTCTGAGTGTACCTGTGGTACCTCTGAGTGTAACTGTGTTACCTCTGAGTGTACCTGTGATACCTCTGAGTGTACCTGTGATACCTCTGAGTATACCTGTGTTACCTCTGAGTGTACCTGTGTTACCTCTGAGTGTACCTGTGTTACCTCTGAGTGTACCTGTGATACCTCTGAGTGTACCTGTGGTACCTCTGAGTGTAACTGTGTTACCTCTGAGTGTACCTGTGATACCTCTGAGTGTACCTGTGTTACCGCTGAGTGTACCTGTGTTACCGCTGAGTGTACCTGTGATACCTCTGAGTGTACCTGTGTTACCTCTGAGTGTACCTGTGATACCTCTGAGTGTACCTGTGTTACCGCTGAGTGTACCTGTGTTACCTCTGAGTGTATATATATATATATATATATATATATATATATATATATATATATATATATATACAGTGCGAAATCCTTGCGAAAGTATTTGGCCCCCTTGAACCTTTCAACATGTCGCCACATTTCAGACTTCAAACACAAAGATATAAAATATTTTTTTTTTGTCATGAATCAACAACCATTGGGACACAATCGTGAAGTGGAACGAAATGTATTGGATAATTTAAACTTTTTTAACAAATAAAAAACTGAAAAGTGGGGCGTGCAATATTATTCGGCCCCTTTACTTTCAGTGCAGCAAACTCAGTCCAGAAGTTCAGTGAGGATCTTTGAATGATCCAATGTTGTCCTAAATGACTGATGATGATAAATAGAATGCACCTGTGTGTAATCAAGTCTCTGTATAAATGCACCTGCTCTTTGATAGTCTCAGGGTTCTGTTTAAAGCACAGAGAGAACCATGAAGACAAAGGAACACACCAGGCAGGTCCGAGATACTGTTGTGGAGAAGTTTAAAGCCGGATTTGGATACAAAAAGATTTCCCAAGCTTTGAATATCTCAAGGAGCACTGTGCAAGCAGTTACATTGAAATGGAAGGAGTATCAGACCACTGCAAATCTACCAAGACCCGGCCGTCCCTCCAAACTTTCATCTCAAACAAGGAGAAGACTGATCAGAGATGCAGACAAGAGGCCCATGATCACTCTGGATGAACTGCAGATAACTACAGCTGAGGTGGGAGAGTCTGTCCATAGGACAACAATCAGTCGTGCACTGCACAAATCTGGCCTTTATGGAAGAGTGGCAAGAAGAAAGCCATTTCTCAAAGATATCCATAAAAGTCTGGTTTAAAGTTTGCCACAAGCCACCTGGGAGACACACCAAACATGTGGAAGAAGGTGCTCTGGTCAGATGAAACCAAAATGGAACTTTTTGGCCACAATGCAAAACGATATGTTTGGCGTAAAAGCAACACAGCTCATCACCCTGAACACACCATCCCCACTGTCAAACATGGTGGTGGCAGCATCATGCTTTGGGCCTGCTTTTCTTCAGCAGGGACAGGGAAGATGGCTAAAATTGATGGGAAGATGGATGGAGCCAAATACAGGACCATTCTGGAAGAAAACCTGTTGGAGTCTGCAAAAGACCTGAGACTGGGACGGAGATTTATCTTCCAACAGGACAATGATCCAAAACATAAAGCCAAATCTACAATGGAATGGTTCACAAATAGACGTATCCAGGTGTTAGAATGGCCAAGTCAAAGTCCAGACCTGAATCCAATCGAGAATCTGTGGAAAGAGCTGAAGACTGCTGTTCACAAACGCTCTCCATCCAACCTCACTGAGCTCGAGCAGTTTTGCAAGGAAGAATGGGCAAGAATTCCAGTCTCTCGATGTGCAAAACTGATAGAGACATACCCCAAGCGACTTGCAGCTGTAATTGCAGCAAAAGGTGGCGCTACAAAGTATTAGCGCAAGGGTGCCCCCTGGACTGCCACCTTAACGTGGTGGGGAAGTTTGAGTACTCGGGTGATCCTGGGAGCTATGCTGTCTGGGGCTTCATGCCCCTGGTAGGGTCTCCCATGGCAGACAGGTGTCAGGTGACGAGTCAGATGAAGAGCGGTCCAAAAACCACCATGGACAGCACTAAAATGAGACCAGTGACGTCGCCCGGCATGGCGCAGCCGGGGCCCCACCCTGGAGCCAGGCCTGGGGTCGGGGCTCGTATGCGAGCGCCTGGTGGCCGGGCCTTAGCCCACGGGGCCCGGCCGGGCTCAGCCTGAAGGGACGACGTGGGCAGTCCCTCCTGTGGGCCCACCACCTGCAGAGGGGTCCATGGTGGCGCGGTGCTAAGAGGACTGGATATCAGTCGAAGGCGGAGACCTCGGCGACCCAGTCCACACACACAACATCTGGCTCTTGGGACGTGGAACGTCACCTCACTGGGGGGGAAGGAGCCCGAGCTCGTGGGGAGGTCGAGCGATACCGACTAGAGATAGTCGGCCTCACCTCCACACACAGCTTGGGCTCTGGAACCAACTTCTTGAGAGGGGTTGGACGCTCCACTTTTCTGGTGTTTCCTGCGGGGAGAGGCGGCGAGCTGGGGTGGCCATACTCATTGCCCCCCATCTCAGCCGCCACGTGTTGGAGTTCTCCCCGGTGAATGAGAGGGTCGCGTCCCTCCGCCTTCGGGTGGGGGACAAGTCTCTCACTGTTGTGACGGCCTACGGGCCTAACAGCAGTGCAGAGTACCCGGCCTTCTTGGAGTCCTTGGGAGGGGTACTGGACGGTGCACCAACCGGGGACTCCGTTATTCTCCTGGGGGACTTCAACGCCCATGTGGGAAGTGCCAGTGACACTTGGAGAGGGGTGATCGGGAAGAACGGCCCCGCTGATCTGAACCCGAGCGGTATTCAGTTGTTGGACTTCTGTGCCAGTCAGTTTGTCCATCACGAACACTATGTTCGAGCACAAGGGTTTCCACCAGTGCACGTGGCACCAGGACACCCTAGGCTGGAGGTCGATGATCGACTTTGTTGTCGTATCATCTGACCTTCGACCGCGTGTCTCGGACACTCGGGTGAAGAGAGGGGCGGAGCTGTCAACCGATCATCACCTGGTCGTGAGTTGGATCCGCTGGCAGTGGAAGAAGCCGGTTAGACCTGGCAGACCCAAGCGTATAGTGAGGGTTTGCTGGGAACGTCTCGCTGAGCCCCCTGTCAGACGGACTTTCAACTCGCACCTCCGGGAGAGCTTCTCCCAGGTCCCGGCGGAGGAGGGGGACATCGAGTCTGAGTGGACCATGTTCTCTTCCTCTATCGCCGATGCGGCGGCTCGTAGCTGTGCTCGCAAGGTCTCTGGTGCTGGTCCCGGCGGCAACCCCCGAACCCGGTGGTGAACACCGGCAGTAAGGGATGCTGTCAGGCTGAAGAAGGAGTCCTACCAAGCCATGATGGTTCGGGGGACTCCTGAGGCAGCTGTCCAGTACCGGCAGGCCAAGCGTGCTGCAGCCCGGGCTGTTGCAGAGGCAAAGACCCGGGTCTGGGGGGAGTTCGGAGAGTCCATGGAGGATGACTATCGGTTGGCCTCGAAGAGATTCTGGCAAACCGTCCGGCGCCTCAGGAGGGGGAAGCAGTGCTTTGCCAACACCGTTTATGGTGGGGGTGGAGAGCTGCTGACCTCGACTGGGGATATTGTCGGGCGGTGGAAGGAATACTTCGTGGTTCTCCTCAATCCCCCGTCACGTCCTCCGCCCCGGAGGCAGAGGCTGAGGATGTTGGGGCGGATACTTCCATCTCCCTGGCAGAGGTCACCAAGGTGGTTGGCAGCCTCCATGGTGGCAAGGCGCCGGGAGTGGTTGAGATCCGTCCTGACTATCTAAAGTCTCTGGATGTTGTAGGACTGTCTTGGCTGACACGTCTCTGCAACATCGCGTGGCGATCGGGGGCGGTGCCAATGGAGTGGCAGACCGGGTGGTGGTCCCTCTCTACAAGAAGGGGGACCGGAGGGTGTGTTCCAATTATCGTGGGATCACACTCCTCAGCCTCCCCGGTAAGGTCTACTCCAAGGTACTGGAGAGGAGGCTACGGCCGATGGTCGAATCTCGGATTCAGGAGGAGCAGTGTGGTTTTCGTCCCGGCCGTGGAACACTGGACCAGCTCTATACTCTCCATCGGATACTCGAGGGTTCATGGGAGTTCGCCCAACCTGTCCACATGTATGTCTGTTCACTGTGTTTATGGACAGAATTTCTAGGCGCAGCCAGGGGCCGGAGGGGGTCCGGTTCAGGGACCACAGGATTTCATCTCTGCTGTTTGCAGACGATGTTGTCCTGTTGGCTCCAACAAACCAGGACCTACAACATGCACTGGGACGGTTTGCAGCCGAGTGTGAAGCGGCTGGGATGAGAATCTGCACCTCCAAATCTGAGGCCATGGTGCTCGACCGGAAAAAGGTGCCTTGCCCTCTGCAGGTGGGTGGGGAGGTCCTTCCTCAAGTGGAGGAGTTCAAGTATCTCGGGGTCTTGTTCACGAGTGAGGGAAGGATGGAGCGTGAGATTGACAGGCGGATCGGTGCAGCGTGTGCAGTGATGCGGTCGCTGTATCGGACCGTTGTGGTGAAGAGGGAGCAGCGTCTGCAGTCAGAGCTGTATCGGACCGTTGTGGTGAAGAGGGAGCAGCGTCTGCAGTCAGAGCTGTATCAGACCGTTGTGGTAAAGAGGGAGCTGAGCCAAAAGGCAAAGCTTTCGATTTACCGGTCAATCTTCGTTCCCTCCCTCACCTATGGTCATGAGCTTTGGGTAATGACCGAAAGAACGAGATCGCGGATACAAGCGGTCGAAATGAGCTTCCTCCGCAGAGTGGCTGCTCCCTTAGAGATAGGGTGAGGAGCTCAGTCACACGGGAGGAGCTCGGAGTAGAGCCGCTGCTACTCCACGTTGAGAGGAACCAGTTGAGGTGGCTCGGGCATCTGTTCAGGATGCCTCCTGGACGCCTCCCTGGGGAGGTGTTCCGGGCACGTCCCACTGGGAGGAGGCCCCGGGGAAGACCTAGGACACGCTGGAGGGACTATGTCTCTCAGCTGGCCTGGGAACGCCTTGGGGTCCCCCCGGACGAGCTGGAGGAAGTGTGTGTGGATAGGGAAGTCTGGGCGTCTCTGCATAGACTGCTGCCCCCGCAACCCGGCAACGGATGAAGCGGAAGAAAATGGACGGACGGACGGGCGGTGCCGAATAATATTGCACGCCCCACTTTTCAGTTTTTTATTTGTTAAAAAAGTTTAAATTATCCAATAAATTTTGTTCCACTTCACGATTGTGTCCCACTTGTTGTTGATTCTTGACAAAATTTTTTTTTTTAATATCTTTATGTTTGAAGCCTGAAATGTGGCGAAATGTTGAAAGGTTCAAGGGGGCCGAATACTTTCGCAAGGCACTGTATATATATATATATAAAAACATTTCCACTCACCTTTGGCCCAGTTATCCCTCTCTAAGCTTGGGTCCTCTTAGACCCAGGCCTGGGAGCCTGAGGGTTCTGCGCAGTGTCTTTGCTGTTCCTAGCACTGCACATTTCTGGACTAGTATTATATAATAATATTATTATATCATCATTCTATCATATTATGTTGTTATACTATATGATTGGATTACTATATTAATATATTATTACATTATGTTATTATATCATAATAGTATTATATAATAATATATTTTTTACATTATATTATTAAAGATAGGTCGTTTTCTGGAGGAGGCTGCTCCAGAATCCAAGATGGCCGCCGCTGCCGGAGCTGCTGCTGGAGCTGGAGCGAGAGAGGCGTCTCTGAAACCCCTGAAGAGGAGGTCCATCTGCGGCTCACGGGAGGAGGAGAGCTTCGCACCCCGCCTGTCATGACTCCTGTCGCCCTTACCACACCACCGTCTCCTGGATATATTTGCTTTTCCGCCTCGCTCCGCTCTCTCTGACACTGCGAATACATTAGTTAGCAGTTAGCAGTTAGCAGCTAGCAGTTAGCATAGCATAGCAGCAGCGCTAGCCACTAGCGTCAACAACAAACCCACTGGGAAGTGATTTTTTAGCTTGAACTGGGACTATTTTCCAGTTTCCAAACACCCAAGGTAAGCACGTCCATGCTGTGCGCTCACATGGTTAACTCACATGGCTAACTGACATGGTTAACTCACATGGTTAACTCACATGGCTAACTGACATGGTTAACTCACATGGTTAACTCACATGGTTAACTCACATGGTTAACTCACATGGTTAACTCACATGGCTAACTGACATGGTTAACTCACATGGTTAACTCACATGGTTAACTCACATGGTTAACTCACATGGTTAACTCACATGGCTAACTGACATGGTTAACTCACATGGTTAACTCACATGGTTAACTCACATGGTTAACTCACATGGTTAACTCACATGGTTAACTCACATGGTTAACTCACATGGCTAACTGACATGGTTAACTCACATGGTTAACTCACATGGTTAACTCACATGGTTAACTCACATGGTTAACTCACATGGTTAACTCACATGGTTAACTCACATGGTTAACTCACATGGTTAACTCACATGGTTAACTCACATGGTTAACTCACATGGTTAACTCACATGGTTAACTCACATGGTTAACTCACATGGTTAACTCACATGGTTAACTCACATGGTTAACTGACATGTGTTATAACGTCATGGTCTTGGTGAAATGGTGACATTTGTAAGATCAGAGCTAATTAGTCCTTGCTATCTCCATGGATTGCACTGATTCTTAACCTGTCGCAGCCTTCTCTAATGTCTTTAATAAACCCGGGTTAAATACCTCATATTCTGCTGTTAATGTGCAATGTTGTGATGTGTTTGTGCAATACTCCTGGACAGTCTCTAACCAAGGCAGAAGCAGTGACCTCTGACCTCTAACCAAGGCAGAAGCAGTGACCTCTGACCTCTAACCAAGGCAGAAGCAGTGACTTCTGACCTCTAACCAAGGCAGAAGCAGTGACCTCTGACCTCTAACCAAGGCAGAAGCAGTGACTTCTGACTGGGAAAATCTATCGTTTCTTCTTTTTAACCGTAGTTTAATCGTTTTGCCGACCCTCATTTAGACCGATCAATTACTCAGAATGATTAAGTGACGTGATAATAAACAGGTCATTTTAGATCCGCAGTGAAGGCGAATGGATGTCACCTGTCAGCTGTAAGGCCTGATAGTCTGGGTTAAACTGTATTAGTCTGGGTTAAACTGTATTAGTCTGGGTTAAACTGTATTAGTCTGGGTTAAACTGTATCAGTCTGGGTTAAACTGTATTAGTCTGGGTTAAACTGTATTAGTCTGGGTTAAACTGTATCAGTCTGGGTTACACTGTAATAGTCTGGGTTAAACTGTATTAGTCTGGGTTAAACTGTAATAGTCTGGGTTACACTGTATTAGTCTGGGTTAAACTGTATCAGTCTGGGTTACACTGTATCAGTCTGGGTTAAACTGTATTAGTCTGGGTTAAACTGTAATAGTCTGGGTTAAACTGTATCAGTCTGGGTTACACTGTATTAGTCTGGGTTAAACTGTATTAGTCTGGGTTAAACTGTATCAGTCTGGGTTAAACTGTATCAGTCTGGGTTAAACTGTATCAGTCTGGGTTACACTGTATTAGTCTGGGTTAAACTGTATTAGTCTGGGTTAAACTGTATCAGTCTGGGTTAAACTGTATCAGTCTGGGTTAAACTGTATTAGTCTGGGTTAAACTGTATTAGTCTGGGTTAAACTGTATCAGTCTGGGTTAAACTGTATTAGTCTGGGTTAAACTGTATTAGTCTGGGTTAAACTGTATTAGTCTGGGTTAAACTGTATCAGTCTGGGTTAAACTGTAATAGTCTGGGTTAAACTGTAATAGTCTGGGTTAAACTGTAATAGTCTGGGTTAAACTGTAATAGTCTGGGTTAAACCTCATTAGTCTGGGTTAAACCTCATTAGTCTGGGTTAAACTGTAATAGTCTGGGTTAAACTGTATTAGTCTGGGTTAAACTGTATTAGTCTGGGTTACACTGTATTAGTCTGGGTTAAACTGTAATAGTCTGGGTTAAACTGTATTAGTCTGGGTTAAACCTCATTAGTCTGGGTTAAACTGTATTAGTCTGGGTTAAACTGTAATAGTCTGGGTTAAACTGTATTAGTCTGGGTTACACTGTATTAGTCTGGGTTAAACTGTAATAGTCTGGGTTAAACTGTATTAGTCTGGGTTAAACCTCATTAGTCTGGGTTAAACTGTATTAGTCTGGGTTAAACTGTAATAGTCTGGGTTAAACTGTATTAGTCTGGGTTACACTGTATTAGTCTGGGTTAAACTGTAATAGTCTGGGTATTCTGTATTTAGCTAAAGCAGGGTTACCTAACTCTCAAACCACACAGGGTTATAGGGTTAACCTAACCCTGAATATGTCATGTTCTGTGTTGTAAGTATGACAACTTGGCCAATCTGCTTTCTGCCTAAAGAGTCCAATAGTGACTCACACGGCTCTATATTACAAATATGCCAAAGATAACATGTTTTGGTTTAGATTCGTCCTGTTGGACAAGATAAGTCTTAACTTATCATTATGTGCTCGGCTGCTTTTCAGTTTGACTGTAGTGGATTATGAAATGGCTTAATGTGTCTCCTGTTAGGTCAGCAACTCAAAGCACAAATATACCACTTTATTATGTCATTCTCACCAAATCAAAACCTGCTAATGTAGCTTTTGTTACTTTTGTGACGTCGTAAAGCCACATTTTCACCAGAGCTTCACACTGGGTGTGTTTCCATTGCACTGTAGTATCTGGAACTGTAGTGTACACAACAAACCAGAACGATAAAGATGTAGGAATGAGAAGCTACACAAACACAGCTCTACTGCTGCTTTGGGAAAAGGTTCAACACATTTAGTCCTTTTGGACGTATGGAAACATCAATGGCTTTAAAGTTGAGCCGTTTACAAAAGGTTATCCATAAAGCTCCGGCACTTTGCTCTCAGTCATTTATAGAAAAGTGTGGACATATATTTTTCATTTCATTTGGGAACTTATGTAATTGAACCCAAGTAAGTTCAAAATGTTTGGTTTTATCTTTGGCCTGACGCCACTGAAGCACAATTTGGTGAGATGGCAATGCTGTTAACTAATCAACTTAGGAGAGGAGAGAGGAAGAGAGAAGAGAGAGTAGGAGAGGAGAGGAGAGGAGAGAGTAGAAGAGAGAGGAGAGCAGGTTTGGCCTCAGTCCGGTCTGTCTTTGATGCTCTGTGCGTCTGCGAATGTGTAACTGTTGTGTAATAAAGTGTGTTTGTGTGACAGCACTTTGGGGTCAGATATTCAGATTCAGATTCAGTTTATTTGCCATTTGCAGTAAAAAAACCACATTGGAATACATTAGCAAAAGTCTCCAGTGTGCACAGACAAATACAGACATAAAACAACATTAAAAGACAAAAATAAAACAAATAAAACAGTAAACAAATGTCACTGTGAAATCGATCGACTAAAACAGTTCAAAACAAGCGCAAATCATTAAAGTGCTCTGTTCACACTGATAACAGCCTGTGGATAAAAACTGTTAGCGTAACGAGATGTCCTGGATCTCAGAGAGATAATGGTGTAGAATCTTCTGAGTCTCTGCCTCTGTCTCTGTCTCTGTCTCTGCATCTGCCTCTGCCTCTGCATCTGCCTCTGCATCTGCCTCTGTCTCTGTCTCTGCATTTGCCTCTGCCTCTGTCTCTGTCTCTGTGTCTCTGTCTCTGTCTCTGCCTCTGCATCTGCTTCTGTCTCTGCATCTGCCTCTGTCTCTGCATCTGCCTCTGTCTCTGTCTCTGCATTTGCCTCTGCCTCTGTCTCTGTCTCTGCATCTGCCTCTGCCTCTGCATCTGCCTCTGCATCTGCCTCTGTCTCTGTCTCTGCATTTGCCTCTGCCTCTGTCTCTGTCTCTGTGTCTCTGTCTCTGTCTCTGCATCTGCCTCTGTCTCTGCATCTGCCTCTGTCTCTGCCTCTGTCTCTCTGTCTCTGCCTCTGCCTCTGTGTCTGTGTCTCTGCCTCTGCCTCTGTCTCTGTCTCTGCCTCTGTCTGTCTCTGTCTCTGCCTCTGCCTCTGCCTCTGCCTCTGTCTCTGTCTCTGCCTCTGCCTCTGCCTCTGTCTCTGTCTCTGCCTCTGTCTCTGTCTCTGTCTCTGTCTCTGTCTCTGTCTCTGCCTCTGCCTCTGCCTCTGCCTCTGCCTCTGCCTCTGTCTCTGCCTCTGCCTCTGCCTCTGCCTCTGCCTCTGCCTCTGCCTCTGCCTCTGCCCCTGCCTCTGTCTCTGCCTCTGCCTCTGCCTCTGCCTCTGCCTCTGTCTCTGTCTCTGTCTCTGCCTCTGCCTCTGCCTCTGTCTCTGCCTCTGCCTCTGCCTCTGTCTCTGCCTCTGCCTCTGCCTCTGCCTCTGTCTCTGCCTCTGCCTCTGCCTCTGTCTCTGTCTCTCTGCCTCTGCCTCTGCCTCTGTCTCTGTCTCTGTCTGCCTCTGCCTCTGTCTCTGCCTCTGTCTCTGTCTCTGCCTCTGCCTCTGTCTCTGTCTCTGCCTCTGCCTCTGTCTCTGTCTCTGTCTCTGCCTCTGCCTCTGCCTCTGCCTCTCTCTCTGTCTCTGCCTCTCTCTCTCTGCCTCTCTCTCTGCCTCTGTCTCTGTCTCTGTCTCTGTCTCTGCCTCTGTCTCTGTCTCTGCCTCTGCCTCTGTCTCTGTCTCTGTCTCTGCCTCTGCCTCTGTCTCTGTCTCTGTCTCTGCCTCTGTCTCTGTCTCTGTCTCTGTCTGCCTCTGCCTCTGTCTCTGTCTCTGCCACTGCCTCTGCCTCTGTCTCTGTCTCTGCCTCTGCCTCTGTCTCTGTCTCTGTCTCTGCCTCTGCCTCTGTCTCTGTCTCTGTCTCTGCCTCTGTCTCTGTCTCTGTCTCTGTCTGCCTCTGCCTCTGTCTCTGTCTCTGCCACTGCCTCTGCCTCTGCCTCTGTCTCTGTCTCTGCCTCTGTCTCTGCCTCTGCCTCTGTCTCTGTCTCTGCCTCTGCCTCTCTCTCTGCCTCTGGCTCTGCCTCTGTCTCTGTCTCTGTCTCTGTCTCTGCCTCTCTCTCTGTCTCTCTCTCTGCCTCTCTCTCTGCCTCTCTCTCTGCCTCTGGCTCTGCCTCTGTCTCTGTCTCTGTCTCTGTCTCTGTCTCTGCCTCTGCCTCTGCCTCTCTCTCTGTCTCTGTCTCTGTCTCTGTCTCTGTCTCTGTCTCTGCCTCTGCCTCTGTCTCTACCTCACGTGTGGGAGACGTGTGGGAGACGTGTGGGTGAGGTATGTGGGTGAGGTGTGTGGGTGACGTGTGGGTGACGTGTGGGTGACGTGTGGGAGACGTGTGGGAGACGTGTGGGAGACGTGTGGGTGACGTGTGGGTGACGTGTGGGAGACGTGTGGGTGAGGTGTGGGAGACGTGTGGGAGACGTGTGGGAGACGTGTGGGAGACGTGTGGGAGACGTGTGGGTGAGGTGTGGGTGAGGTGGGGGAGACGTGTGGGTGAGGTGTGGGTGAGGTGTGGGTGAGGTGTGGGTGACGTGTGGGAGACGTGTGGGAGAGGTGTGGGTGAGGTGGGGGAGACGTGTGGGTGAGGTGTGGGTGACGTGTGGGAGACGTGTGGGTGAGGTGTGGGTGAGGTGGGGGAGACGTGTGGGAGAGGTGTGGGTGAGGTGGGGGAGACGTGTGGGAGACGTGTGGGAGACGTGTGGGTGAGGTGTGGGTGAGGTGTGGGTGACGTGTGGGAGACGTGTGGGAGACGTGTGGGTGAGGTGTGGGTGACGTGTGGGAGACATGTGGGAGACGTGTGGGTGACGTGTGGGAGACGTGTGGGAGACGTGTGGGAGACGTGTGGGTGAGGTGTGGGTGAGGTGTGTGGGTGACGTGTAGGAGACGTGTGGGTGACGTGTGGGAGACGTGTGGGAGACGTGTGGGAGACGTGTGGGAGACCTGTGGGAGACGTGTGGGTGACGTGTGGGAGACGTGTGGGTGACGTGTGGGAGTCGTGTGGGAGAGGTGTGGGTGACGTGTGGGTGACGTGTGGGAGTCGTGTGGGAGACGTGTGGGTGACGTGTGGGAGACGTGTGGGTGACGTGTGGGAGTCGTGTGGGAGAGGTGTGGGTGAGGTGTGGGAGACGTGTGGGTGAGGTGTGGGTGACGTGTAGGAGACGTGTGGGTGACGTGTGGGAGACGTGTGGGAGACGTGTGGGAGACGTGTGGGAGACGTGTGGGTGACGTGTGGGTGACGTGTGGGTGAGGTGTGTTGGTGACGTGTGGGTGACGTGTGGGAGACGTGTGGGTGACGTGTAGGAGACGTGTGGGTGACGTGTAGGAGACGTGTGGGTGACGTGTGGGAGAGGTGTGGGTGAGGTGTGGGAGACGTGTGGGAGACGTGTGGGAGACGTGTGGGTGACGTGTGGGAGACGTGTGGGAGACGTGTGGGAGACCTGTGGGAGACGTGTGGGAGAGGTGTGGGGGAGACGTGTGGGTGAGGTGTGGGTGAGGTGTGGGAGACGTGTGGGAGACGTGTGGGAGACGTGTGGGAGACGTGTGGGAGACGTGTGGGTGACGTGTGGGTGACGTGTGGGAGACGTGTGGGAGAGGTGTGGGTGACGTGTGGGTGACGTGTGGAAGTCGTGTGGGAGAGGTGTGGGTGAGGTGTGGGAGACCTGTGGGTGAGGTTTGGGAGACGTGTGGTTGACGTGTGGGTGACGTGTGGGAGACGTGTGGGTGACGTGTAAGAGACGTGTGGGTGAGGTGTGGGAGACGTGTGGGAGACGTGTGGGAGACGTGTGGGTGACGTGTGGGAGACGTGTGGGAGACGTGTGGGAGACCTGTGGGAGACGTGTGGGGGAGACGTGTGGGTGAGGTGTGGGAGACGTGTGGGAGAGGTGTGGGGGAGACGTGTGGGTGAGGTGTGGGTGAGGTGTGGGAGACGTGTGGGAGACGTGTGGGAGACGTGTGGGAGACGTGTGGGAGACGTGTGGGTGACGTGTGGGTGACGTGTGGGAGACGTGTGGGAGAGGTGTGGGTGACGTGTGGGTGACGTGTGGAAGTCGTGTGGGAGAGGTGTGGGTGAGGTGTGGGAGACCTGTGGGTGAGGTTTGGGAGACGTGTGGTTGACGTGTGGGTGACGTGTGGGAGATGTGTGGGTGACGTGTGGGTGAGGTGTGGGAGACGTGTGGGAGACGTGTGGGTGAGGTGTGGGTGACATGTGGGTGACGTGTGGGTGACGTGTGGGTGACGTGTGGGTGAGGTGTGGGAGACGTGTGGGAGACGTGTGGGTGAGGTGTGGGAGACGTGTGGGTGACGTGTGGGAGTCGTGTGGGAGAGGTGTGGGTGAGGTGTGGGAGACGTGTGGGTGACGTGTGGTGAGGTGTGGGAGACGTGTGGGAGACGTGTGGGTGAGGTGTGGGAGACGTGTGGGTGACGTGTGGGTGACGTGTGGGTGACGTGTGGGTGAGGTGTGGGAGACGTGTGGGAGACGTGTGGGTGAGGTGTGGGAGACGTGTGGGTGACGTGTGGGAGTCGTGTGGGAGACGTGTGGTGACGTGTGGGAGACGTGTGGGTGAGGTGTGGGTGAGGTGGGAGACGTGTGGGGACGTGTGGGTGAGGTGTGGGAGAGTGTGTGGGTGACGTGTGGGAGACGTGTGGGTGAGGTGTGGGAGACGTGTGGGTGACGTGTGGGTGACGTGTGGGTGACGTGTGGGTGAGGTGTGGGAGACGTGTGGGTGACGTGTGGGAGACGTGTGGGTGAGGTGTGGGAGAGTGTGTGGGTGACGTGTGGGTGACGTGTGGGAGACGTGTGGGTGAGTGTGTGGGAGACGTGTGGGTGACGTGTGGGAGACGTTGGTGACGTGTGGGTGACGTGTGGGGGACGTGTGGGAGACGTGTGGGTGAGGTGTGGGAGACGGTGTGTGTGGGGTGACGTGTGGGAGACGTGTGGGAGACGTGTGGTGACGTGTGGAGAGACGTGTGGGAGGAGACGTGTGGGGAGAGGTGTGTGGGAGACGTGTGTGAGGTGACTGTGGTGACGTGTGGGAGACGTGTGGGTGGGTGACGTGTGGGAGACGTGTGGGTGAGCTGTGGGAGACGTGTGGGTGACGTGTGGGACTGGACGTGTGAGGTGTGGGAGACGTGTGGGAGACGTGTGGGTGACGTGTGGTGAGACGTGTGGGAGACGTGTGGGAGACGTGTGGGGACGTGGAGACGGTGGGGACGTGTGAGACGTGTGGGTGACGTGTGGGAGACGTGTGGGTGACGTGTGGGAGACGTGTGGGTGAGTGTGGGAGACGTGTGGGTGACGTGTGGGAGACGTGTGGGTGACGTGTGGGAGACGTGTGGGGACGTGTGGGAGACGTGTGGGTGACGTGTGGGAGACGTGTGGGAGACGTGTGGGAGACGTGTGGGAGACGTGTGGGTGACGTGTGGGAGACGTGTGGGGACGTGTGGGAGACGTGTGGGTGACGTGTGGGTGACGTGTGGGTGACGTGTGGGAGACGTGTGGGAGACGTGTGGGTGACGTGTGGGTGACGTGTGGGAGACGTGTGGGAGACGTGTGGGAGACGTGTGACGGGAGACGTGTGGGTGACGTGTGGGAGACGTGTGGGACTGTACATATAGGACAGGAGTTATATACTGTACATATAGGACAGGAGTTATATACTGTACATATAGACAGGAGTTATATACTGTACATATAGGACAGGAGTTATATACTGTACATATAGACAGGAGTTATATACTGTACATATAGGACAGGAGTTATATACTGTACATATAGACAGGAGTTATATACTGTACATATAGGACAGGAGTTATATACTGTACATATAGGACAGGAGTTATATACTGTACATATAGGACAGGAGTTATATACTGTACATATAGGACAGGAGTTATATACTGTACATATAGGACAGGAGTTATATACTGTACATATAGGACAGGAGTTATATACTGTACATATAGGACAGGAGTTATATACTGTACATATAGGACAGGAGTTATATACTGTACATATAGGACAGGAGTTATATACTGTACATATAGGACAGGAGTTATATACTGTACATATAGGACAGGAGTTATATACTGTACATATAGGACAGGAGTTATATACTGTACATATAGGACAGGAGTTATATACTGTACATATAGGACAGGAGTTATATACTGTACATATAGACAGGAGTTATATACTGTACATATAGGACAGGAGTTATATACTGTACATATAGGACAGGAGTTATATACTGTACATATAGACAGGAGTTATATACTGTACATATAGGACAGGAGTTATATACTGTACATATAGGACAGGAGTTATATACTGTACATATAGGACAGGAGTTATATACTGTACATATAGGACAGGAGTTATATACTGTACATATAGGACAGGAGTTATATACTGTACATATAGGACAGGAGTTATATACTGTACATATAGGACAGGAGTTATATACTGTACATATAGACAGGAGTTATATACTGTACATATAGGACAGGAGTTATATACTGTACATATAGACAGGAGTTATATACTGTACATATAGACAGGAGTTATATACTGTACATATAGTACAGGAGTTATATACTGTACATATATAGGACAGGAGTTATATACTGTACATATAGGACAGGAGTTATATACTGTACATATAGTACATATAGGACAGAGTTATATACTGTACATATACTGGACAGGAGTTATATACTGTACATATAGAGACAGTTATATACTGTACATATAGGACAGGAGTTATATACTGTACATATAGACAGGAGTTATATACTGTAGGACATATAGAGGACAGGAGTTATATACTGTATACTAAATCATATAGACAGGAGTTATATACTGTACAGGAGTTATATAGGACAGGAGAGTTATATACTGTACATATAGGACAGAGTTATATACTGTACATATACAGGTAGTTTATATACTGTACATATAGGACAGAGTTATATACTGTACATATAGACAGGAGTTATATACTGTACATATAGGACAGGAGTTATATACTGTACATATAGGACAGAGTTATATACTGTACATATAGGACAGGAGTTATATACTGTACACATATAGGACAGAGTTATATACAGGAGTTATATACTGTACATATAGGACAGAGTTACTGTACATATAGACAGAGTTTATATACTGTACATATAGTTATATACTGCAGGGAGTTATATACTGTACATATAGGACAGAGTACATATAGGACAGAGTTATATACTGTACATATAGGACAGGAGTTATATACTGTACATATAGGACAGGAGTTATATACTGTACATATAGGACAGAGTTATATACTGTACATATAGGACAGGAGTTATATACTGTACATATAGGACAGGAGTTATATACTGTACATATAGGACAGGAGTTATATACTGTACATATAGGACAGAGTTATATACTGTACATATAGGACAGAGTTATATACTGTACATATAGGACAGGAGTTATATACTGTACATATAGGACAGAGTTATATACTGTACATATAGGACAGAGTTATATACTGTACATATAGGACAGGAGTTATATACTGTACATATAGGACAGAGTTATATACTGTACATATAGGACAGAGTTATATACTGTACATATAGGACAGAGTTATATACTGTACATATAGGACAGGAGTTATATACTGTACATATAGGACAGGAGTTATATACTGTACATATAGGACAGAGTTATATACTGTACATATAGGACAGAGTTATATACTGTACATATAGACAGGAGTTATATACTGTACATATAGACAGGAGTTATATACTGTACATATAGGACAGGAGTTATATACTGTACATATAGGACAGGAGTTATATACTGTACATATAGGACAGGAGTTATATACTGTACATATAGGACAGGAGTTATATACTGTACATATAGGACAGGAGTTATATACTGTACATATAGGACAGGAGTTACATACTGTACATATAGGACAGAGTTATATACTGTACATATAGGACAGAGTTATATACTGTACATATAGGACAGGAGTTATATACTGTACATATAGGACAGGAGTTATATACTGTACATATAGACAGGAGTTATATACTGTACATATAGGACAGGAGTTATATACTGTACATATAGGACAGGAGTTATATACTGTACATATAGGACAGAGTTATATACTGTACATATAGGACAGAGTTATATACTGTACATATAGGACAGGAGTTATATACTGTACATATAGGACAGGAGTTATATACTGTACATATAGGACAGGAGTTATATACTGTACATATAGGACAGGAGTTATATACTGTACATATAGGACAGGAGTTATATACTGTACATATAGGACAGGAGTTATATACTGTACATATAGGACAGGAGTTATATACTGTACATATAGGACAGGAGTTATATACTGTACATATAGGACAGGAGTTATATACTGTACATATAGGGACAGGAGTTATATACTGTACATATAGGACAGGAGTTATATACTGTACATATAGGACAGAGTTATATACTGTACATATAGGACAGAGTTATATACTGTACATATAGGACAGAGTTATATACTGTACATATAGGACAGAGTTATATACTGTACATATAGGACAGAGTTATATACTGTACATATAGGACAGAGTTATATACTGTACATATAGGACAGAGTTATATACTGTACATATAGGACAGAGTTATATACTGTACATATAGGACAGAGTTATATACTGTACATATAGGACAGGAGTTATATACTGTACATATAGACAGGAGTTATATACTGTACATATAGGACAGAGTTATATACTGTACATATAGGACAGAGTTATATACTGTACATATAGGACAGGAGTTATATACTGTACATATAGACAGGAGTTATATACTGTACATATAGACAGGAGTTATATACTGTACATATAGGACAGGAGTTATATACTGTACATATAGGACAGAGTTATATACTGTACATATAGGACAGAGTTATATACTGTACATATAGGACAGAGTTATATACTGTACATATAGGACAGGAGTTATATACTGTACATATAGGACAGGAGTTATATACTGTACATATAGGACAGGAGTTATATACTGTACATATAGGACAGGAGTTATATACTGTACATATAGGACAGGAGTTATATACTGTACATATAGGACAGGAGTTATATACTGTACATATAGGACAGGAGTTATATACTGTACATATAGGACAGAGTTATATACTGTACATATAGGACAGAGTTATATACTGTACATATAGACAGGAGTTATATACTGTACATATAGACAGGAGTTATATACTGTACATATAGACAGGAGTTATATACTGTACATATAGGACAGAGTTATATACTGTACATATAGGACAGAGTTATATACTGTACATATAGGACAGAGTTATATACTGTACATATAGGACAGAGTTATATACTGTACATATAGGACAGAGTTATATACTGTACATATAGGACAGAGTTATATACTGTACATATAGGACAGGAGTTATATACTGTACATATAGGACAGAGTTATATACTGTACATATAGAGCAGGAGTTATATACTGTACATATAGACAGGAGTTATATACTGTACATATAGGACAGGAGTTATATACTGTACATATAGGACAGGAGTTATATACTGTACATATAGACAGAGTTATATACTGTACATATAGACAGAGTTATATACTGTACATATAGGACAGAGTTATATACTGTACATATAGGACAGAGTTATATACTGTACATATAGACAGAGTTATATACTGTACATATAGACAGGAGTTATATACTGTACATATAGAGCAGGAGTTATATACTGTACATATAGGACAGGAGTTATATACTGTACATATAGGACAGGAGTTATATACTGTACATATAGGACAGAGTTATATACTGTACATATAGGACAGGAGTTATATACTGTACATATAGGACAGGAGTTATATACTGTACATATAGACAGGAGTTATATACTGTACATATAGACAGGAGTTATATACTGTACATATAGGACAGGAGTTATATACTGTACATATAGGACAGGAGTTATATACTGTACATATAGGACAGGAGTTATATACTGTACATATAGGACAGGAGTTATATACTGTACATATAGACAGGAGTTATATACTGTACATATAGGACAGAGTTATATACTGTACATATAGGACAGAGTTATATACTGTACATATAGGACAGAGTTATATACTGTACATATAGGACAGGAGTTATATACTGTACATATAGGACAGAGTTATATACTGTACATATAGGACAGAGTTATATACTGTACATATAGGACAGGAGTTATATACTGTACATATAGGACAGAGTTATATACTGTACATATAGGACAGAGTTATATACTGTACATATAGGACAGGAGTTATATACTGTACATATAGGACAGGAGTTATATACTGTACATATAGGACAGAGTTATATACTGTACATATAGACAGGAGTTATATACTGTACATATAGGACAGAGTTATATACTGTACATATAGGACAGAGTTATATACTGTACATATAGGACAGAGTTATATACTGTACATATAGGACAGAGTTATATACTGTACATATAGGACAGAGTTATATACTGTACATATAGGACAGAGTTATATACTGTACATATAGGACAGAGTTATATACTGTACATATAGGACAGAGTTATATACTGTACATATAGGACAGAGTTATATACTGTACATATAGGACAGAGTTATATACTGTACATATAGGACAGAGTTATATACTGTACATATAGAGCAGGAGTTATATACTGTACATATAGGACAGGAGTTATATACTGTACATATAGAGCAGGAGTTATATACTGTACATATAGAGCAGGAGTTATATACTGTACATATAGGACAGGAGTTATATACTGTACATATAGGACAGGAGTTATATACTGTACATATAGGACAGAGTTATATACTGTACATATAGGACAGAGTTATATACTGTACATATAGACAGGAGTTATATACTGTACATATAGGACAGAGTTATATACTGTACATATAGGACAGAGTTATATACTGTACATATAGGACAGAGTTATATACTGTACATATAGGACAGAGTTATATACTGTACATATAGGACAGAGTTATATACTGTACATATAGGACAGGAGTTATATACTGTACATATAGGACAGGAGTTATATACTGTACATATAGGACAGGAGTTATATACTGTACATATAGGACAGGAGTTATATACTGTACATATAGGACAGGAGTTATATACTGTACATATAGGACAGGAGTTATATACTGTACATATAGGACAGGAGTTATATACTGTACATATAGGACAGAGTTATATACTGTACATATAGGACAGAGTTATATACTGTACATATAGACAGGAGTTATATACTGTACATATAGGACAGAGTTATATACTGTACATATAGGACAGAGTTATATACTGTACATATAGGACAGAGTTATATACTGTACATATAGGACAGAGTTATATACTGTACATATAGGACAGAGTTATATACTGTACATATAGGACAGAGTTATATACTGTACATATAGGACAGGAGTTATATACTGTACATATAGGACAGAGTTATATACTGTACATATAGGACAGAGTTATATACTGTACATATAGGACAGGAGTTATATACTGTACATATAGGACAGAGTTATATACTGTACATATAGAGCAGGAGTTATATACTGTACATATAGGACAGGAGTTATATACTGTACATATAGGACAGGAGTTATATACTGTACATATAGGACAGGAGTTATATACTGTACATATAGGACAGAGTTATATACTGTACATATAGGACAGGAGTTATATACTGTACATATAGGACAGAGTTATATACTGTACATATAGGACAGAGTTATATACTGTACATATAGAGCAGGAGTTATATACTGTACATATAGGACAGGAGTTATATACTGTACATATAGGACAGGAGTTATATACTGTACATATAGGACAGAGTTATATACTGTACATATAGGACAGGAGTTATATACTGTACATATAGGACAGAGTTATATACTGTACATATAGGACAGAGTTATATACTGTACATATAGGACAGAGTTATATACTGTACATATAGAGCAGGAGTTATATACTGTACATATAGGACAGGAGTTATATACTGTACATATAGAGCAGTATTTACTTATTTACAGACTCAGCAGTTCTCGTTGTACAGTCTGACAGCAGCAGGAAGGAGAGACCTACGGAACCTCTCCTTCACACAGCGAGGGTGTATTAGTCTGTCACTGAAGCTGCTCTCCAGAGCCTTTTTCACCTTGTGTATGGACTGTGCTATACAAATAACCTTGCCGTGTCTTCTGTGCGTTCAGGTGTTCAATCCTGGAGAGTACGTTTGCAGAAAAGGAGACGTGGGACATGAGATGTACATCATCAAAGAAGGAAAACTGGCCGTGGTCGCAGACGACGGAGTCACGGAGTTCGCTGTTCTGAGCGAAGGCAACTTCTTTGGAGAAATCAGCATCCTCAACATCAAAGGTAGACCAGGACTGAGGCTGTAGACCCAGGACTGAGGCTGTAGACCCAGGACTGAGGCTGTAGACCCAGGACTGAGGCTGTAGACCCAGGACTGAGGCTGTAGACCCAGGACTGAGGCTGTAGACCCAGGACTGAGGCTGTAGACTCAGGACTGAGGCTGTAGACCCAGGACTGAGGCTGTAGACCCAGGACTGAGGCTGTAGACCCAGGACTGAGGCTGTAGACCCAGGACTGAGGCTGGAGACCCAGGACTGAGGCTGTAGACCCAGGACTGAGGCTGTAGACCCAGGACTGAGGCTGTAGACCCAGGACTGAGGCTGTAGACCCAGGACTGAGGCTGTAGACCCAGGACTGAGGCTGTAGACCCAGGACTGAGGCTGTAGACCCAGGACTGAGGCTGTAGACCCAGGACTGAGGCTGTAGACCCAGGACTGAGGCTGTAGACCCAGGACTGAGGCTGTAGACCCAGGACTGAGGCTGTAGACCCAGGACTGAGGCTGTAGACCCAGGACTGAGGCTGTAGACCCAGGACTGAGGCTGTAGACCCAGGACTGAGGCTGTAGACCCAGGACTGAGGCTGTAGACCAGGACTGAGGCTGTAGACCCAGGACTGAGGCTGTAGACCCAGGACTGAGGCTGTAGACCCAGGACTGAGGCTGTAGACCGTAGACCCAGGTCTGAGGCTGTAGACCCAGGACTGAGGCTGTAGACCCAGGACTGAGGCTGTAGACCCAGGACTGAGGCTGTAGACCCAGGACTGAGGCTGTAGACCCAGGACTGAGGCTGTAGACCCAGGACTGAGGCTGTAGACCCAGGACTGAGGCTGTAGACCCAGGACTGAGGCTGGAGACCCAGGACTGAGGCTGTAGACCCAGGACTGAGGCTGTAGACCCAGGACTGAGGCTGTAGACCCAGGACTTAGGCTGTAGACCCAGGACTGAGGCTGTAGACCCAGGACTGAGGCTGTAGACCCAGGACTGAGGCTGTAGACCCAGGACTGAGGCTGTAGACCCAGGACTGAGGCTGTAGACCCAGGACTGAGGCTGTAGACCCAGGACTGAGACTGTAGACCCAGGACTGAGGCTGTAGACCCAGGACTGAGACTGTAGACCCAGGACTGAGGCTGTAGACCCAGGACTGAGGCTGTAGACCCAGGACTGAGGCTGTAGACCCAGGACTGAGGCTGTAGACCCAGGACTGAGGCTGTAGACCCAGGACAGAGGCTGTAGACCCAGGACTGAGGCTGTAGACCAGGACTGAGGCTGTAGACCCAGGACTGAGGCTGTAGACCCAGGACTGAGGCTGTAGACCCAGGACTGAGGCTGTAGACCCAGGACTGAGGCTGTAGACCCAGGACTGAGGCTGTAGACCCAGGACTGAGGCTGGAGACCCAGGACTGAGGCTGTAGACCCAGGACTGAGGCTGTAGACCCAGGACTGAGGCTGTAGACCCAGGACTGAGGCTGTAGACCCAGGACTGAGGCTGTAGACCCAGGACTGAGGCTGTAGACCCAGGACTGAGGCTGTAGACCAGGACTGAGGCTGTAGATCCAGGACTGAGGCTGTAGACCCAGGACTGAGGCTGTAGACCCAGGACTGAGGCTGTAGACCCAGGACTGAGGCTGTAGACCGTAGACCCAGGACTGAGGCTGTAGACCCAGGACTGAGGCTGTAGACCCAGGACTGAGGCTGTAGACCCAGGACTGAGGCTGTAGACCCAGGACTGAGGCTGTAGACCCAGGACTGAGGCTGTAGACCCAGGACTGAGGCTGTGGACCCAGGACTGAAGCTCTGGACCCAGGACTGAGGCTGTAGACCCAGGACTGAGGCTGTAGACCCAGGACTGAGGCTATAGACCCAGGGCTGAGGTTGTAGACCCAGGACTGAGGTTTTAGACCCAGGACTGAGGCTGTAGACCCAGGACTGAGGTTTTAGACCCAGGACTGAGGCTGTAGACCCAGGACTGAGGCTGTAGACCCAGGACTGAGGCTGTAGACCCAGGACTGAGGCTGTAGACCCAGGACTGAGGCTGTAGACCCAGGACTGAGGCTGTAGACCCAGGACTGAGGCTGTATGGAGGAGTTTAAACTGAGATTGAAAGGAGACTTCTTGTTTTCTCACTTTTTCCCACTGGGTTTTTTAAGAGTTGTTCCTTGTGGATGCAGGAGGGTCTTGTTGGACAGTTAGTGTCCAACAGAAAGGATTGGTGATGATCAGGACACTTTAGCATTCTACAACATGTATGGACATTTTCTTCTGTGTGTGCTTTATATTCTTCATGTGTTTTAACTGTTGATTCTCTGACCTGTGTTGGTGATTTCAATGGTTTTGTTAAGTCTCTGAGATGACTTCTGTTGTGACCTAGGGCTATACAACAATACATTGTAATTGTGTGTATTGTGTTTTCAGGAAACAGGTCTGGAAACCGCCGCACTGCGAACATCCGCAGCATCGGGTACTCAGACCTGTTCAGCCTCTCCAAAGAAGACCTCACCTCCACTCTGGCCGAGTTCCCCGCCGCCATGCGCCACCTGGAGGAGAAGGGCCGCCAGATCCTCACCAAGATGGGGATGTTGGAGGAGAGCGCAGACGGAGAGGAAGAGGAAACTGAAAAGGTGGAGTCCAGAGTCCACAGACTCCAGGAGAACTTGGAAACACTTCAGACCAAACTAGCTCGGCTCATGGTGGAGCTGGAGGCCAGCAACAGGAAGATGAAGGGGCGGGTGCAGCAGCTGGAGTGGGAGGTGGCCACCATGGACCACCAGGGAGGACCGGGACTGCAGGAAGACCACCAGGGAGGACCGGGACTGCAGGAAGACCACCACAGAGGACCGGGACTGCAGGAAGACCACCAGGGAGGACCGGGACTGCAGGAAGACCACCAGGGAGGACCGGGACTGCAGGAAGACCACCAGGGAGGACCGGGACTGCAGGAAGACCACCAGGGAGGACCGGGACTGCAGGAAGACCACCACAGAGGACCGGGACTGCAGGAAGACCACCACAGAGGACCGGGACTGCAGGAGTATGTGGGGAGAGGAGAAGGTGTGGGGGAGGAAGCAGATCTACACAGAGAGGAAGCAGATCTACACAGAGAGGAAGCAGATCTACACAGAGAGGAAGCAGATCTACACAGAGAGGAAGCAGATCTACACAGAGAGGAAGCAGATCTACACAGAGAGGAAGCAGATCTACACAGAGAGGAAGCAGATCTACACAGAGAGGAAGCAGATCTACACAGAGAGGAAGCAGATCTACACAGAGAGGAAGCAGATCTACACAGAGAGGAAGCAGAGGGGGAAGAGGAGGTCCACGACAGCAGAGGCCAGCAAATCCAAGATGGAGGACGTGACGAGGAGGTGTCTAATGAAGGAGATGGACAGAGTACGAAGAGCAAAGACAGCACTGAGGGTAGAGAAGGGACGGAGGAGAAGGGGGAGAAGGAGGTGAAGGAGGTGAAGGAGGTGAAGGAGGTGAAGGAGGTGAAGGAGGTGAAGGAGGTGAAGGAGGTGAAGAGTGAGTGTTCCAGACCGGAACCAGGGGACGGAGCAGAGAGAGAGACCACAGAGACCACAGAGACCCCAGAGACCACAGAGACCACAGAGACCACAGAGACCACAGAGACCACAGAGACCACAGAGACCAGAGAGACCACAGAGACCACAGAGACCACATAGAAGACCACAGAGACCACAGAGACCAGAGAGACCAGAGAGGAGACCACAGAGACCACAGAGACCACAGAGGAGACCACAGAGGAGACCCCAGAGACCACAGAGACCACAGAGGAGACCCCAGAGACCACAGAGACCACAGAGGAGACCACAGAGACCACAGAGACCACAGAGACCACAGAGGAGACCACAGAGACCACAGAGACCACAGAGACCACAGAGACCACAGAGACCACAGAGACCACAGAGACCACAGAGACCACATAGAAGACCACAGAGACCACAGAGACCACAGAGACCACAGAGACCACAGAGACCACATAGAAGACCACAGAGACCACAGAGACCAGAGAGACCACAGAGACCACAGAGACCACATAGAAGACCACAGAGACCACAGAGACCAGAGAGACCAGAGAGGAGACCACAGAGACCACAGAGACCACAGAGGAGACCACAGAGACCACAGAGACCACAGAGACCACAGAGGAGACCACAGAGACCACAGAGAGAGCGAAGGGGGAAGAGTGATTATGTTTTTGGGGGAGGCAACGAGAAAATGACCAGAATGGTATTTAGTCTGTAGCTCCTCCTACTTAAAAATGAGGGATCATATTTAAACCTCAACTAGGTAAAACTCTGGTCTCTCTGGTCTCTCTCTCTGGTCTCTCTCTCTGGTCTCTCTCTGGTCTCTCTCTGGTCTCTCTCTGGTCTCTCTCTCTGGTCTCTCTCTGGTCTCTCTCTGGTCTCTCTCTGGTCTCTCTCTGGTCTCTCTGGTCTCTCTCTGGTCTCTCTCTGGTCTCTCTCTGGTCTCTCTGGTCTCTCTGGTCTCTCTGGTCTCTCTCTGGTCTCTCGCTGGTCTCTCTGGTCTCTCTCTGGTCTCTCTCTGGTCTCTCTCTGGTCTCTCTCTGGTCTCTCTGGTCTCTCTCTGGTCTCTCTCTGGTCTCTCTCTGGTCTCTCTGGTCCTCTCTGGTCTCTCTGGTCTCTCTCTGGTCTCTCGCTGGTCTCTCTGGTCTCTCTGGTCTCTCTGGTCTCTCTCTGGTCTCTCTGGTCCCTCTGGTCTCTCTGGTCTCTCTCTGGTCTCTCTCTGGTCTCTCTCTGGTCTCTCTGGTCTCTCTGGTCTCTCGCTGGTCTCTCGCTGGTCTCTCTGGTCTCTCTGGTCTCTCTGGTCTCTCTGGTCTCTCTGGTCTCTCTGGTCTCTCTGGTCTCTCTGGTCTCTCTGGTCTCTCTCTGGTCTCTCTCTGGTCTCTCTCTGGTCTCTCTCTGGTCTCTCTCTGATCTCTCTCTCTGGTCTCTCTCTGGTCTCTCTGGTCTCTCTGGTCTCTCTCTGGTCTCTCTGGTCTCTCTGGTCTCTCTGGTCTCTCTGGTCTCTCTGGTCTCTCTCTGGTCTCTCTCTGGTCTCTCTCTGGTCTCTCTCTGGTCTCTCTGGTCTCTCTCTGATCTCTCTCTCTGGTCTCTCTCTCTGGTCTCTCTCTGGTCTCTCTGGTCTCTCTGGTCTCTCTGGTCTCTCTCTGATCTCTCTCTCTGGTCTCTCTCTCTGGTCTCTCTCTCTGGTCTCTCTGGTCTCTCTGGTCTCTCTGGTCTCTCTGGTCTCTCTGGTCTCTCTCTGGTCTCTCTCTGGTCTCTCTCTGGTCTCTCTCTGGTCTCTCTGGTCTCTCTCTGATCTCTCTCTCTGGTCTCTCTCTCTGGTCTCTCTCTGGTCTCTCTGGTCTCTCTGGTCTCTCTGGTCTCTCTCTGATCTCTCTCTCTGGTCTCTCTCTCTGGTCTCTCTCTCTGGTCTCTCTGGTCTCTCTGGTCTCTCTGGTCTCTCTGGTCTCTCGCTGGTCTCTGAGAGAGAATTATTCCTAGTACAGGATGTAATTCAAACTGTGGCCACAGGGTGTCATCATTGCTTCTTTCTTTTTCCAATCCATCCATGTCCCGTATATCTGCAAACTGTCTCTACACACGAACAAGAAGTGGGAGAGTAAATATATAAAAAATAAATGAATATATAAACATAAACCACATGAATAGATGTTTAACTTTGTAATGATGTGGGACTAAAGTGAAACCATTAAAGAATGTTGTAGAATGTATAGATTTAGATTAGATCAGGCAGTAAAAACATGTTTCTTCTCTTTGATCTGTGATTGTTTTTCACTAGAACCAGAGCAGTCAGTTTGACGGGAGTGTAATCAGAGCGTGTACGTGTGTGATCATGTGACTTTCTCTGGATGCAGTTTATTTATGTCATTATTTATATTTCTGTTTCATATGTTTATTGGTATGCATACAAAAAAACCGTGAAGGCACTTGGGTAACAATAACAAACATATTTGTATACAACTTTTAAATTTTTATATACAAAAATAAAAATAAAAAGAATAAAAGGAAATACAAATTATTCCAATATAAATGGATATATTCAAAGTATGTGCAGAAAAAAGAAAATACAGTAATTGTTATGTTATTTAAATAAATGTATATGTGTGCCTACACACGCACACATACACATTCAGCATAATGAACTCACTGTGTATTGCACTAGTATAAAAATTTTCCGTCCGAAAATAATAATAAAAGAAATGTAAAAAACAAAAAAAACAAAAATCAAGCAAAAAAAAACAAAAAACAAAATGGGTGTGTGTTGGGATTAGGCCTAGTTAGCCTGAAAAAATTGCATAAATGGTTTTCACTTCTTATGAAATTTGACAAGATTACCTTGTTTAGAATATCTTATTTTTTCTAGTTTTAGAAAAGACATGACATCCGTGGTCCAAAGTGTATTGGATCGGGCATTTGTTGCTTTCCAATTAAGAAGAAGATGGCGTCTCACTATCAAAGAAGTGAAAGCCAGGACCTCTAACTGAACTGATGAAAAACGGTGGTAATCTTGAGGCATACCAAAAACAGCTACATGTGGAGAGATATCAATGGCCTTGAGGAGCACTTTAGACATAGTGTCAAAATAAATTTGCCAAATATTTCCTAGAGTTGGGCAAGAGAAAAACATATGTGCAAGATTACAGGGTGAACCAGAACATCTGTCACAGACATCAATTGTATTTGGGAAAATGTGTGATAATCGGGTTTTCGAATAGTGACGTCGGAACACTACTTTGAATTGTATTAAGGTCAAGCGGGCACAAATGGAGGTTTTGTGAATACGGCCTAAAACCAAGTCCCACCAATCAGCATCGAAGGTCAGACCCAGCTGTTTTTCCCAAGCCTCCTTCGTCCCGGAGTTTAAATGATCATCGTAGGACTGGATAGTACCATAGACTTTTGAAATTAAAGATCTTTGTGATAGATTTAATTGTAAAAGATCCTCCCATGTCTGCTCAGGTGGAAGTTGTGGAAAACTAGGAAATAAAACTTTTACACAGTTCCTAATTTGAAAGTACCTAAAAAGATGTGATGGTGGGAGGCCGAACTCGTTAGCTAGGTCTGTAAAGGAATAGAAAACCCCCTCTTTATAAAAATCTTGAAAACATTTTAGACCCTTATCATGCCATAAGGTGAAAGTCGAGTCAGTAAATGCAGGTTTGAACGCATAATTCCTCAATAGTGGACTTGATGTGGTGGGAGTGAGAAATTTAAACTGTTTCCTAAACTGAAACCATATCTTTAATGTGGAAGTGACCACTGGGTTACTAGTAAAGCCAGAGGGGTTGACTGAAGCTGCGCCAGACAGTATCGCCAATAAAGAGGACGAAGGACATGAATGTATTTCCAACTCACACCAAGGTATATTAACCAGTCTAAGCCAAAATGTAGTTTTTGTTATGTTCGTAGCCCAATAATAAAATTAGAAATTTGGTAGGGAGAGACCACCATCAAATTTGCAATTCTGAAGTACTTTTAGCCTAACTCTGGGAGTCTTACCATTCCACAGAAATGTAGATATAATCGAATCAATGCTTCTGCAAAAACCTTTGGATAGAAATATAGGTAGGCATTGGAACAGAAACAAGAATTTTGGGAGGACATTCAATTTAACCACATTAATTCTACCGATCAGAGAAAGAGGAAGGGAACCCCATCTTTGGAAATCAGCCTTAATCTCAGTCAATAGGGGAGTAAAATTTACAGAATAAAGCGATTTATAGGACCTGGCCACATTAACTCCCAGATACTTAAATCCTGTAGAACTCAGTTTGAAGGGGATATCAGATTGAGATATTTGCATTGCTAGGGCATTGATCGGATAACATTCACTCTTTGAGACATTAATCTTGTATCCCGAAAACGAACCGAATCTATGAAAAAAGGAAAGAATAACGGGACATGCCCCTACTGGATTTGTGACATACAGTAGCAGATCGTCAGCATATAAAGAAAGTTTGAATTCGACACGGGAACGTGTAATGCCGTTAAAAATGGGGAAAGACCTCAAATAAATGGACAAAGGCTCTATTGCAAGAGCGAAGAGGAGGGGAGACAGAGGACAACCTTGTCTACAGCCGCGATTCAAGGAGAAATAACTAGATTGAACCTTATTAGTTGTAATACTGACACAGGGTGATGTATAGAGGAGGCGTATCCATGACATGAAACCATGACCAAATCCAAATTTCATTAAAACCGAAAGCAAGTAGCTCCATTCGACTCTATTGAACGCCTTTTCTGCGTCAATAGAGATGACAACTTCTGGAGTGGTAGCGCTTCCTTTCGAGTAGATAACATCTAATAAGGTACGGACATTATAAAAAAGCTGACGTCCTTTAATAAAGCTCTAAAACTGGAGATTCAGAACTATACAGGGATTTATAAAAAGATGAAAATACCGAATTAATAAGGGCCGGTTCCTCAACCAACATTCCCAACTCATCTTTAACACGAGGTATTAAACGCGAGGCTGCTTGTCGACGTAGTTGGTGAGCTAGTAATCTTCCAGATTTGTCTCCATATTCGTAGTATTTGGACTGAGAATGTAAAAGTAGCCGCTCCGCTTCATTAGTTGTGATCAAGTCCAACTCTGTTTTCAATACCACACGCTGCTTTAATAAATCAGGATTCGGGGAGGAAGCAAGCTGTTGATCCACTGATTCCAGATCGGCTGACAATTTTTGAATAGTTAACAGTCTCAATTTCTTCACATGAGCGGAATAAGAAATAATCTGACCCCGTAAGTATGCCTTTAAAGATTCCCACAGGAGCGCCTTAGAAATAGGTTCTGATTCGGATTGGTTAAGAGATACAAAGTCTTCAATTGTACTTATAATAAATGTGTGAAATTTGTCATCAGACAAAAGAGATGTGTTGAATCTCCAATGGGTTGGGTAACGAGATTCAGATGAGATCTGAATGTCCAAGGTCACAGGCGAATGATCTGAAATAATAATAGGATGATAAGAAGTATCTGCCACCTTGGGCATCAGTCTGGCATCAATAAAAAAATAGTCAATACGGGAGAATGTCTGGTGAACATGTGAATAGAAGGAGTATCGTCTGTCAGTAGGATTACGAACCCTCCAGGGGTCAATGTAGCCATTATTGGACATAAAACTACAAAGAGTTTTAGCCATTTGAGACTGATTTAAGCTAGCTTTAGAGCGGTCTAGCTGTGAATTAACGACACAATTCATGTCCCCGCCAAATATAAAAAATACCTCATTTAGTGATGGTAAATTCCTAAACAAATTATTTAAAAAACTAGGGTTATCAAAATTTGGCGCGTATACATTGACTAGTAGAACAGGAATCTGGTGTAAAGTCCCTAAAATAATCAAATACCTGCCGTCCTTATCCGAGATGATTTTAGTCTGTGTAAATGGGACTGATTTATTAATCAGAATGGCGACCCCTCTGGCCTTAGAATTGAAGCTAGAATGAAAAACCTCTGCAACCCAGGGGCATCTCAAGCGTGCCTGGTCGTTATTTCGCATGTGGGTCTCCTGTAAAAAAACAATATCAGGTTTTAGACGCTTCAAGTGAGAGAACACTTTTGACCGTTTGACCGCACTCCTCAAACCCTTGATATTCCAACTAACAAATCTCACATTTGATGCTTTAGTACTGGCCATGTTCAGTTCGTATCACAACAGAACCTGCAACCACATTTGGACCTCCAACACCCAAAAAAATAAAATAAATAAATAAACAAATAAAAGGGATATAAACCCCCACTACCCCATCCCCAAACGATAGGATACCGGTGCAGACTCCACCAGGAGTCACTAACAGAGTAAGTAAATTCCGTGTATTAGACCTGACAGTCGTCTTCATACTTCTCCAAACTCAACAGGAGCTCCTGCTCAACAATTGTGTAACTTAAATTAAATCAAAGGGTGTACATCCAACAAAAACATTGCAACTTGTGTGAACCTAAGAAAGATATTTGTTTGTCAAAACAATAAACATTTGTGCCACTGCAACTTATGTCTCAAAGTCAAATTTACATTGATATTACTTCTATAATGCAACGTTCAAAGTCATTTTGTAGGCAGGTGGCACTTAAAATAAGCTTTACCTATTTAAGAGTTTTGACAAAAACAGCAGCCTCTCCAGGGGATGTGAAATCCTTTGTGACCCCTCCACTCGTTGTGATCCGTAGGAGAGCAGGATACATCAGACCATACCTTATACCTGGGATGTCCCTGAGCTGCCGCCTGATGTCGTTAAAAGCAGCACGTGCTTTCGCCGTCCGGGCTGTGTGATCCGGGAAGACGGAGATTGTCGAGTCCCCAATCTTGATCCGTTGCTGGGCTCTAGCACGTTGTAGGATGCCAACACAGTCTGCATAATAATGTAAACGTGCTATTATGGGACGCGGTCGCTCTCCGGGTTTGGGTTTAGGGGTTGAGGATCGATGAGCTCGGTCAATAAGAGGCGCTTTCTCCAGGTTAAACATTTCTTTAAGCAGATCAGAAGTAGATGCGGCGGTAACCGTGTCACTTTGCTCAGATAGTCCAATTATACGGATGTTATTGCGACGAGATCTACCTTCTAGATCTTCACATTTGTTCTCAAGAGCTAGAACTTTAGTAGAAAGGGTCTCCACTTTACCCTTGAGGTACACAATGTCGTCTGTACAGTTTGACAGCGATTCCTCCATCTCACTCACAGTCCCCCTTAATTCACCCACGTCAGACTTTGTCGCGGCTAGGTTAGCCGTCAGCTCCGTCTTCACACTTTGCAATTCTGACTTTATTTGAGATAGGTTTTCAGTCATAGCCATCTGTAGTTCCGACTTGAAAATGCCTACCATCTCTTCACGGAGAGCAACCAGAAGTTCGGCTTTAAAGTCTGCAGAAGCCATACTCGAAGCCGGGACTGTGCTAGCAGCGCTAACGCAAGCACCCTCGGTGCAAGGCGGTCCAGCAGGCTCACGCTGGGCTGGGGATGTAGCCTCTTGAGCAGGCCGCGTTTTCGATGTCGTCTGGCTGTCCGTATTTCTGGTTTTTGGACGCATATCGGTACTCAAAACAACCAAAAAGGCTTTGTACTACTGAAATCTGTACACACAACGTCAGTAAAAGACACCCTGATAGTCTTTAGAAGAAGTTTTTGCAGGAGCCCCCGGAGATGGAGACCAGCACCGGGCGGACGAATTTAACCAATACTTCAACCGGTTTGATTCTCCCCCCTCTCCATCTGCCCCCCCTCCCGCCCCCACCTCTTCACACGTCCCCAGCCCAGTGGACACCGCCCAGTGGACACTGCCTCCGGCTGCCCCGGGCCCTCCTGCCCCCGCATCCCCAGCCCCCACCTCGGACAGTACATCCCAGCCCCCCCCCCTCTCCATCACACCGGACCAGGTGAGGAGTCAGCTCCAGCGCCTGAAGCTGAGGAAATCCGCAGGACCGGACGGGATCAGTCCCAGGCTGCTGAGGACCTGTGCAGACCAGCTCTCTGGGGTCCTCAGCTACATGTACAACCTGAGCCTCAGCCTGGAGGAGGTCCCTGTCCTGTGGAAGACCTCCTGTGGAAGACCTCCTGTGGAAGACCTCCTGTGGAAGACCTCCTGTGGAAGACCTCCTGTGTGATCCCGGTTCCACCTCCTGATGAAGACCAGTCGCACTGACCTCCTGATGAAGACCATGGAGCACTGACCTCCCACCTGATGAAGACCATGGAGCACTGACCTCCTGATGAAGACCAGTCGCACTGACCTCCTGATGAAGACCATGGAGCACTGACCTCCCACCTGATGAAGACCATGGAGCACTGACCTCCCACCTGATGAAGACCATGGAGCACTGACCTCCCACCTGATGAAGACCATGGAGCGGTTCATCCTCACCCATCTCCGCTCCGTGGTCAGCCCCACCCTGGACCCGCTGCAGTTCGCCTACAGACCCAACATCGGAGTAGAGGACGCCGTCATCTACTTCCTGCAGCGGACGCTCTCCCACCTGGAGCCTGCAGGGGGCGCTGTGAGGGTCATGTTCTTCGACTCCAGTGCTTTCAATACCATCAGGCCGGCACTGCTGCGGGGGAAGATGGAGGACGCGGGAGTGGACAGTAGCCTCACTGCATGGACCATCAACTACCTCACTGCATGGACCATCAACTACCTCACTGCATGGACCATCAACTACCTCACTGCATGGACCATCAACTACCTCACTGCATGGACCATCGACTACCTCACTGCATGGACCATCAACTACCTCACTGCATGGACCATCAACTACCTCACTGCATGGACCATCAGCTACCTCACTGCATGGACCATCAACTACCTCACTGCATGGACCATCAACTACCTCACTGCATGGACCATCAACTACCTCACTGCATGGACCATCAACTACCTCACTGCATGGACCATCAACTACCTCACTGCATGGACCATCAACTACCTCTCAGAGCGACCACAGTACGTGCGGCTGCAGCTGTGAGTCTGAGGTGGTCGTCTGCAGCACTGGGGCCCCTCAGGGCACTGTCCTCTCACCGTTTCTCTTCACCATCTACACCTCAGACTTCACACACGACACACACAGCTGTCACCTGCAGAAGTTCTCCGACGACTCCGCCATCGTGGGCTGTGTGTCTGAGGGGAACCAACTGGAATATCGGTCGGTTATCAAGGACTTTGTCGACTGGTGTGAGCGCAACCACTTGTGCTTGAACACCAGTAAGACCAAGGAGATGATCATCGACTTCAGGAGAAAACCACTTTCCCACACGCTGCTGAACATCCAGGGGGAGGACATTGAGCTGGTGGACAGCTTCAAGTACCTGGGTGTTCACATTAACACTAAACTGGACTGGTCCCATAATACAAACGCCCTGCACAAGAAGGGCCAAAGTCGCCTCTTCCTTCTGAGGAGGCTGAGGTCCTTCTGAGGAGGCTGAGGTCCTTCTGAGGAGGCTGAGGTCCTTCTGAGGAGGCTGAGGTCCTTCTGAGGAGGCTGAGGTCCTTCTGAGGAGGCTGAGGTCCTCCTGAGGAGGCTGAGGTCCTTCTGAGGAGGCTGAGGTCCTTCTGAGGAGGCTCAGGTCCTTCTGAGGAGGCTGAGGTCCTTCGGAGGAGGCTGAGGTCCTTCTGAGGAGGCTGAGGTCCTTCTGAGGAGGCTGAGGTCCTTCTGAGGAGGCTGAGGTCCTTCTGAGGAGGCTGAGGTCCTTCTGAGGAGGCTGAGGTTCTTCTGAGGAGGCTGAGGTCCTTCTGAGAGAGGCTGAGGTCCTTCTGAGGAGGCTGAGGTCCTTCGGAGGAGGCTGAGGTCCTTCTGAGGAGGCTGAGGTCCTTCTGAGGAGGCTGAGGTCCTTCTGAGGAGGCTGAGGTCCTTCTGAGGAGGCTGAGGTCCTTCTGAGGAGGCTGAGGTCCTTCTGAGGAGGCTGAGGTCCTTCTGAGGAGGCTGAGGTTCTTCTGAGGAGGAGGCTGAGGTCCTTCTGAGGAGGCTGAGGTCCTTCTGAGGAGGCTGAGGTCCTTCTGAGGAGGCTGAGGTCCTTCTGAGGAGGCTGAGGTCCTTCTGAGGAGGCTGAGGTCCTTCTGAGGAGGCTGAGGTCCTTTTGAGGAGGCTGAGGTCCTTTTGAGGAGGCTGAGGTCCTTCTGAGGAGGCTGAGGTCCTTCTGAGGAGGCTGAGGTCCTTCTGAGGAGGCTGAGGTCCTTTTGAGGAGGCTGAGGTCCTTCTGAGGAGGCTGAGGTCCTTCTGAGGAGGCTGAGGTCCTTCTGAGGAGGCTGAGGTCCTTCTGAGGAGGCTGAGGTCCTTCTGAGGAGGCTGAGGTCCTTCTGAGGAGGCTGAGGTCCTTCTGAGGAGGCTGAGGTCCTTCGGAGTGAGCAGGCCTCTGCTCAGGACTTTTTATGACTCTGTGGTAGCTTCTGCCATTTACTACGCTGCCGTGTGCTGGGCCCCGGGCAGCACAGAGCGGGACAGAAACAGACTGAACAAGCTGGTCAGGAGGAGGTGAGGGACAGGAGGCCCCTGGACTCTGTGGAGGAGGTGAGGGACAGGAGGCCCCTGGACTCTGTGGAGGAGGTGAGGGACAGGAGGCCCCTGGACTCTGTGGAGGAGGTGAGGGACAGGAGGCCCCTGGACTCTGTGGAGGAGGTGAGGGACAGGAGGCCCCTGGACTCTGTGGAGGAGGTGAGGGACAGGAGGCCCCTGGACTGAACAAGCTGGTCAGGAGGGCCAGCTCCTACCGCAGGGCCTTTATCCCCACCGCAGTCAGACTGTACAATAAGTCACTTTAAGTCACTGTATAAGACTGAAAAAAAATAAAAAAAAATAATGAAAATAAAAACCCTGCACTTCTACTATTGACACCATATCTGATTGCCACTTTATTGTACATATATCCTGCATGTAACATGTTTATTGTACATATATCCTGCATGTAACATGTTTATTGTACATATATATCCTGCATGTAACATGTTTATTGTACATATATATCCTGCATGTAACATGTTTATTGTACATATATATCCTGCATGTAACATGTTTATTGTACATATATATCCTGCATGTAACATGTTTATTGTACATATATATCCTGCATGTAACATGTTTATTGTACATATATATCCTGCATGTAACATGTTTATTGTACATATATATCCTGCATGTAACATGTTTATTGTACATATATATCCTGCATGTAACATGTTTATTGTACATATATATCCTGCATGTAACATGTTTATTGTACATATATATCCTGCATGTAACATGTTTATTGTACATATATCCTGCATGTAACATGTTTATTGTACATATATCCTGCATGTAACATGTTTATTGTACATATATCCTGCATGTAACATGTTTATTGTACATATATCCTGCATGTAACATGTTTATTGTACATATATCCTGCATGTAACATGTTTATTGTACATATATCCTGCATGTAACATGTTTATTGTACATATATATCCTGCATGTAACATGTTTATTGTACATATATATCCTGCATGTAACATGTTTATTGTACATATATATCCTGCATGTAACATGTTTATTGTACATATATATCCTGCATGTAACATGTTTATTGTACATATATCCTGCATGTAACATGTTTATTGTACATATATCCTGCATGTAACATGTTTATTGTACATATATCCTGCATGCAACATGTTTATTGTACATATATCCTGCATGTAACATGTTTATTGTACATATATATCCTGCATGTAACATGTTTATTGTACATATATATCCTGCATGTAACATGTTTATTGTACATATATCCTGCATGTAACATGTTTATTGTACATATATCCTGCATGTAACATGTTTATTGTACATATATCCTGCATGTAACATGTTTATTGTACATATATCCTGCATGTAACATGTTTATTGTACATATATCCTGCATGTAACATGTTTATTGTACATATATCCTGCATGTAAATGTTTATTGTACATATATCCTGCATGTAACATGTTTATTGTACATATATATCCTGCATGTAACATGTTTATTGTACATATATCCTGCATGTAACATGTTTATTGTACATATATCCTGCATGTAACATGTTTATTGTACATATATATCCTGCATGTAACATGTTTATTGTACATATATCCTGCATGTAACATGTTTATTGTACATATATCCTGCATGTAACATGTTTATTGTACATATATCCTGCATGTAACATGTTTATTGTACATATATCCTGCATGTAACATGTTTATTGTACATATATCCTGCATGTAACATGTTTATTGTACATATATCCTGCATGTAACATGTTTATTGTACATATATCCTGCATGTAACATGTTTATTGTACATATATCCTGCATGTAACATGTTTATTGTACATATATATCCTGCATGTAACATGTTTATTGTACATATATATCCTGCATGTAACATGTTTATTGTACATATATATCCTGCATGTAACATGTTTATTGTACATATATATCCTGCATGTAACATGTTTATTGTACATATATATCCTGCATGTAACATGTTTATTGTACATATATATCCTGCATGTAACATGTTTATTGTACATATATATCCTGCATGTAACATGTTTATTGTACATATATCCTGCATGTAACATGTTTATTGTACATATATCCTGCATGTAACATGTTTATTGTACATATATCCTGCATGTAACATGTTTATTGTACATATATCCTGCATGTAACATGTTTATTGTACATATATCCTGCATGTAACATGTTTATTGTACATATATCCTGCATGTAACATGTTTATTGTACATATATATCCTGCATGTAACATGATTTATTTTGTACATATATATCCTGCATGTAACATGTTTATTGTACATATATATCCTGCATGTAACATGTTTATTGTACATATATATCCTGCATGTAACATGTTTATTGTACATATATCCTGCATGTAACATGTTTATTGTACATATATCCTGCATGTAACATGTTTATTGTACATATATCCTGCATGTAACATGTTTATTGTACATATATCCTGCATGTAACATGTTTATTGTACATATATATCCTGCATGTAACATGTTTATTGTACATATATATCCTGCATGTAACATGTTTATTGTACATATATCCTGCATGTAACATGTTTATTGTACATATATATCCTGCATGTAACATGTTTATTGTACATATATCCTGCATGTAACATGTTTATTGTACATATATCCTGCATGTAACATGTTTATTGTACATATATCCTGCATGTAACATGTTTATTGTACATATATCCTGCATGTAACATGTTTATTGTACATATATCCTGCATGTAACATGTTTATTGTACATATATCCTGCATGTAACATGTTTATTGTACATATATCCTGCATGTAACATGTTTTATTGTACATATATATCCTGCATGTAACATGTTTATTGTACATATATCCTGCATGTAACATGTTTATTGTACATATATATCCTGCATGTAACATGTTTATTGATACATATATCCTGCATGTAACATGTTTATTGTACATATATCCTGCATGTAACATGTTTATTGTACATATATCCTGCATGTAACATGTTTATTGTACATATATCCTGCATGTAACATGTTTATTGTACATATATCCTGCATGTAACATGTTTATTGTACATATATCCTGCATGTAACATGTTTATTGTACATATATCCTGCATGTAACATGTTTATTGTACATATATCCTGCATGTAACATGTTTATTGTACATATATCCTGCATGTAACATGTTTATTGTACATATATCCTGCATGTAACATGTTTATTGTACATATATCCTGCATGTAACATGTTTATTGTACATATATCCTGCATGTAACATGTTTATTGTACATATATATCCTGCATGTAACATGTTTATTTTACATATATCCTGCATGTAACATGTTTATTGTACATATATATCCTGCATGTAACATGTTTATTGTACATATATATCCTGCATGTAACATGTTTATTGTACATATATATCCTGCATGTAACATGTTTATTGTACATATATATCCTGCATGTAACATGTTTATTGTACATATATATCCTGCATGTAACATGTTTATTGTACATATATCCTGCATGTAACATGTTTATTGTACATATATCCTGCATGTAACATGTTTATTGTACATATATCCTGCATGTAACATGTTTATTGTACATATATCCTGCATGTAACATGTTTATTGTACATATATACCCTGCATGTAACATGTTTATTGTACATATATCCTGCATGTAACATGTTTGCACATTTCCTCCTTTTGCACAATCTGAGTGTTCTATCCATGCCAAACGTGACATGTACATTTCTCCTCTGTGAGATAAATAAAGCAAATCTTATCTTATCTTATCTTAAAACATGGGGAGGTTACCTCCGTGACGCACACGTGACGTACAGATGACGTACTTCCCGGAAGTGGCGGGACACAGGCCCCATCGATGCAACACAACTGCAGAGAGAAGCACTTAGTCCTAATAACGCTGCGGTTGTGTGTCACGTTCATGGATCGGCAGCACTGACACACATGGAGAGTCCAGAGGAAAAGCCCATCATCTACACCATGGAGAACAAACCGATTGTCACCTGTGAGTCCTTTCCCTGACAGCTCCATGCTAGCTCCATGCTAGCTCCATGCTAGCTCCATGCTAGCTCCATGCTAGCTCCATGCTAGCTCCCGTTAGCCACCGTTAGCATCTGCCGATCACAGCCTGCTCTGGTCCCTGTGTCCGGTCTCTGCTGCATGTTACACCTGCTCTTTCCACACACATACCACCTTTAATACTTCAATAATATCTATACCACACTATGCTACTGTTAGCATCTGTTAGCATCTGTTAGCATCTGTTAGCATCTGTTAGCATCTGTTAGCATCTGTTAGCCTCAGACTTCAGGCCGTGTGTGCCCTGCAGGTCTGTCACTGGTCTCTGTCACTGGTCTGTCACTGGTCTGTCACTGGTCTCTGTCACTGGTCTCTGTCACTGGTCTCTGTCCTGGTCTGTCACTGGTCTCTGTCACTGGTCTCTGTCCTGGTCTCTGTCACTGGTCTCTGTCACTGGTCTCTGTCACTGGTCTCTGTCACTGGTCTCTGTCACTGGTCTCTGTCACTGGTCTCTGTCACTGGTCTCTGTCACTGGTCTCTGTCACTGGTCTCTGTCACTGGTCTCTGTCACTGGTCTCTGTCACTGGTCTCTGTCACTGGTCTCTGTCACTGGTCTCTGTCACTGGTCTCTGTCACTGGTCTCTGTCACTGGTCTCTGTCACTGGTCTCTGTCACTGGTCTCTGTCACTGGTCTCTGTCACTGGTCTCTGTCACTGGTCTCTGTCACTGGTCTCTGTCACTGGTCTCTGTCACTGGTCTCTGTCACTGGTCTCTGTCACTGGTCTGTCACTGGTCTCTGTCACTGGTCTCTGTCACTGGTCTCTGTCACTGGTCTCTGTCACTGGTCTCTGTCACTGGTCTCTGTCACTGGTCTCTGTCACTGGTCTCTGTCACTGGTCTCTGTCACTGGTCTCTGTCACTGGTCTCTGTCACTGGTCTCTGTCACTGGTCTCTGTCACTGGTCTTTGTCACTGGTCTCTGTCACTGGTCTCTGTCACTGGTCTCTGTCACTGGTCTCTGTCACTGGTCTCTGTCACTGGTCTCTGTCACTGGTCTCTGTCACTGGTCTCTGTCACTGGTCTCTGTCACTGGTCTGTCACTGGTCTCTGTCACTGGTCTCTGTCACTGGTCTTTGTCACTGGTCTCTGTCACTGGTCTCTGTCACTGGTTTCTGTCACTGGTCTGTCACTGGTCTCTGTCACTGGTCTCTGTCACTGGTCTGTCACTGGTCTCTGTCACTGGTCTGTCACTGGTCTCTGTCACTGGTCTCTGTCACTGGTCTCTGTCACTGGTCTCTGTCACTGGTCTCTGTCACTGGTCTGTCACTGGTCTCTGTCACTGGTCTGTCACTGGTCTCTGTCACTGGTCTTTGTCACTGGTCTCTGTCACTGGTCTTTGTCACTGGTCTCTGTCACTGGTCTCTCTGTCCTGGTCTCTGTCACTGGTCTCTGTCACTGGTCTTTGTCACTGGTCTCTGTCACTGGTCTCTGTCACTGGTCTCTGTCACTGGTCTCTGTCACTGGTCTTTGTCACTGGTCTCTGTCACTGGTCTCTGTCACTGGTCTCTGTCACTGGTCTTTGTCACTGGTCTCTGTCACTGGTCTCTGTCACTGGTCTCTGTCACTGGTCTCTGTCACTGGTCTGTCACTGGTCTCTGTCACTGGTCTCTGTCACTGGTCTGTCACTGGTCTCTGTCACTGGTCTCTGTCACTGGTCTCTGTCACTGGTCTTTGTCACTGGTCTCTGTCACTGGTCTCTGTCACTGGTCTCTGTCACTGGTCTCTGTCACTGGTCTTTGTCACTGGTCTCTGTCACTGGTCTTTGTCACTGGTCTCTGTCACTGGTCTCTGTCCTGGTCTCTGTCACTGGTCTCTGTCACTGGTCTTTGTCACTGGTCTCTGTCACTGGTCTCTGTCACTGGTCTCTGTCACTGGTCTCTGTCACTGGTCTCTGTCACTGGTCTCTGTCACTGGTCTTTGTCACTGGTCTCTGTCACTGGTCTCTGTCCTGGTCTCTGTCACTGGTCTCTGTCACTGGTCTTTGTCACTGGTCTCTGTCACTGGTCTCTGTCCTGGTCTCTGTCACTGGTCTCTGTCACTGGTCTTTGTCACTGGTCTCTGTCACTGGTCTCTGTCACTGGTCTCTGTCACTGGTCTTGTCACTGGTCTCTGTCACTGGTCTGTCACTGGTCTGTCACTGGTCTCTGTCACTGGTCTCTGTCACTGGTCTCTGTCACTGGTCTGTCACTGGTCTCTGTCACTGGTCTGTCACTGGTCTCTGTCACTGGTCTCTGTCACTGGTCTTTGTCACTGGTCTCTGTCACTGGTCTCTGTCACTGGTCTCTGTCACTGGTCTTTGTCACTGGTCTCTGTCACTGGTCTCTGTCACTGGTCTCTGTCACTGGTCTCTGTCACTGGTCTGTCACTGGTCTCTGTCACTGGTCTGTCACTGGTCTCTGTCACTGGTCTATCACTGGTCTCTGTCACTGGTCTCTGTCACTGGTCTGTCACTGGTCTCTGTCACTGGTCTCTGTCACTGGTCTTTGTCACTGGTCTCTGTCACTGGTCTCTGTCACTGGTCTCTGTCACTGGTCTTTGTCACTGGTCTCTGTCACTGGTCTTTGTCACTGGTCTCTGTCACTGGTCTCTGTCCTGGTCTCTGTCACTGGTCTCTGTCACTGGTCTTTGTCACTGGTCTCTGTCACTGGTCTCTGTCACTGGTCTCTGTCACTGGTCTCTGTCACTGGTCTCTGTCACTGGTCTCTGTCACTGGTCTTTGTCACTGGTCTCTGTCACTGGTCTCTGTCACTGGTCTCTGTCACTGGTCTCTGTCACTGGTCTCTGTCACTGGTCTCTGTCACTGGTCTCTGTCACTGGTCTCTGTCACTGGTCTTTGTCACTGGTCTCTGTCACTGGTCTCTGTCACTGGTCTCTGTCACTGGTCTCTGTCACTGGTCTCTGTCACTGGTCTCTGTCACTGGTCTCTGTCACTGGTCTGTCACTGGTCTCTGTCACTGGTCTCTGTCACTGGTCTCTGTCACTGGTCTCTGTCACTGGTCTCTGTCACTGGTCTCTGTCACTGGTCTCTGTCACTGGTCTCTGTCACTGGTCTCTGTCACTGTCTGTCACTGGTCTCTGTCACTGGTCTCTGTCACTGGTCTTTGTCACTGGTCTCTGTCACTGGTCTCTGTCACTGGTCTCTGTCACTGGTCTCTGTCACTGGTCTCTGTCACTGGTCTCTGTCACTGGTCTCTGTCACTGGTCTCTGTCACTGGTCTCTGTCACTGGTCTCTGTCACTGGTCTCTGTCACTGGTCTCTGTCACTGGTCTCTGTCCTGGTCTCTGTCACTGGTCTTTGTCACTGGTCTCTGTCACTGGTCTCTGTCACTGGTCTTTGTCACTGGTCTCTGTCACTGGTCTGTCACTGGTCTCTGTCACTGGTCTCTGTCACTGGTCTCTGTCACTGGTCTCTGTCCTGGTCTCTGTCACTGGTCTTTGTCACTGGTCTCTGTCACTGGTCTGTCACTGGTCTCTGTCCTGGTCTCTGTCACTGGTCTTTGTCACTGGTCTCTGTCACTGGTCTCTGTCACTGGTCTCTGTCACTGGTCTCTGTCACTGGTCTCTGTCACTGGTCTCTGTCACTGGTCTGTCACTGGTCTCTGTCACTGGTCTCTGTCACTGGTCTCTGTCACTGGTCTCTGTCACTGGTCTCTGTCACTGGTCTCTGTCACTGGTCTCTGTCACTGGTCTCTGTCACTGGTCTCTGTCACTGGTCTCTGTCACTGGTCTCTGTCACTGGTCTCTGTCACTGGTCTCTGTCACTGGTCTCTGTCACTGGTCTCTGTCACTGGTCTCTGTCCTGGTCTCTGTCACTGGTCTTTGTCACTGGTCTCTGTCACTGGTCTCTGTCACTGGTCTCTGTCACTGGTCTCTGTCACTGGTCTTTGTCACTGGTCTCTGTCACTGGTCTGTCACTGGTCTCTGTCCTGGTCTCTGTCACTGGTCTTTGTCACTGGTCTCTGTCACTGGTCTCTGTCACTGGTCTCTGTCACTGGTCTCTGTCACTGGTCTCTGTCACTGGTCTCTGTCACTGGTCTCTGTCACTGGTCTCTGTCACTGGTCTCTGTCACTGGTCTCTGTCACTGGTCTGTCACTGGTCTCTGTCACTGGTCTCTGTCACTGGTCTCTGTCACTGGTCTCTGTCACTGGTCTCTGTCACTGGTCTCTGTCACTGGTCTCTGTCACTGGTCTCTGTCCTGGTCTGTCACCGACCCGTGGACCCCTGACCCGTGGACTCCTGACCCGTGGACCCCTGACCCGTGGACCCCTGACCCGTGGACCCCTGACCCGTGGACCCCTGACCCGTGGACCCCTGACCCGTGGACCCCTGACCCGTGGACCCCTGACCCGTGGACCCCTGACCCGTGGACTCCTGACCCGTGGACCTCTGACCCGTGGACCTCTGACCCGTGGACCCCTGACCCGTGGACCCCTGACCCGTGGACCCCTGACCCGTGGACTCCTGACCCGTGGACTCCTGACCCGTGGACTCCTGACCCGTGGACCTCTGACCCGTGGACCTCTGACCCGTGGACCTCTGACCCGTGGACTCCTGACCCGTGGACCTCTGACCCGTGGACCTCTGACCCGTGGACCCCTGACCCGTGGACTCCTGACCCGTGGACTCCTGACCCGTGGACCTCTGACCCGTGGACTCCTGACCCGTGGACCTCTGACCCGTGGACCTCTGACCCGTGGACTCCTGACCCGTGGACTCCTGACCCGTGGACCCCTGACCCGTGGACTCCTGACCCGTGGACCTCTGACCCGTGGACCTCTGACCCGTGGACCCCTGACCCGTGGACCTCTGACCCGTGGACTCCTGACCCGTGGACCCCTGACCCGTGGACCCCTGACCCGTGGACCCCTGACCCGTGGACCTCTGACCCGTGGACCTCTGACCCGTGGACCTCTGACCCGTGGACCTCTGACCCGTGGACTCCTGACCCGTGGACTCCTGACCCGTGGACCCCTGACCCGTGGACCTCTGACCCGTGGACCTCTGACCCGTGGACCCCTGACCCGTGGACCCCTGACCCGTGGACCCCTGACCCGTGGACCTCTGACCCGTGGACCTCTGACCCGTGGACCTCTGACCCGTGGACTCCTGACCCGTGGACTCCTGACCCGTGGACCCCTGACCCGTGGACCTCTGACCCGTGGACCTCTGACCCGTGGACCTCTGACCCGTGGACCTCTGACCCGTGGACTCCTGACCCGTGGACCTCTGACCCGTGGACCTCTGACCCGTGGACCTCTGACCCGTGGACTCCTGACCCGTGGACCCCTGACCCGTGGACCCCTGACCCGTGGACCCCTGACCCGTGGACCCCTGACCCGTGGACCTCTGACCCGTGGACCCCTGACCCGTGGACCTCTGACCCGTGGACTCCTGACCCGTGGACTCCTGACCCGTGGACCCCTGACCCGTGGACCCCTGACCCGTGGACCCCTGACCCGTGGACTCCTGACCCGTGGACCCCTGACCCGTGGACCTCTGACCCGTGGACCCCTGACCCGTGGACCTCTGACCCGTGGACCTCTGACCCGTGGACCCCTGACCCGTGGACCTCTGACCCGTGGACCCCTGACCCGTGGACTCCTGACCCGTGGACCTCTGACCCGTGGACCCCTGACCCGTGGACTCCTGACCCGTGGACCTCTGACCCGTGGACCTCTGACCCGTGGACCCCTGACCCGTGGACTCCTGACCCGTGGACCTCTGACCCGTGGACCCCTGACCCGTGGACTCCTGACCCGTGGACTCCTGACCCGTGGACCCCTGACCCGTGGACCTCTGACCCGTGGACCCCTGACCCGTGGACCCCTGACCCGTGGACTCCTGACCCGTGGACCCCTGACCCGTGGACCTCTGACCCGTGGACCCCTGACCCGTGGACCCCTGACCCGTGGACCTCTGACCCGTGGACTCCTGACCCGTGGACCCCTGACCCGTGGACCTCTGACCCGTGGACTCCTGACCCGTGGACCCCTGACTCGTGGACCCCTGACCCGTGGACCCCTGACCCGTGGACCTCTGACCCGTGGACCCCTGACCCGTGGACTCCTGACCCGTGGACCCCTGACCCGTGGATCTCTGACCCGTGGACCTCTGACCCGTGGACTCCTGACCCGTGGACCCCTGACCCGTGGACCCCTGACCCGTGGACTCCTGACCCGTGGACCCCGTGGACCCCTGACCCGTTTTAGCTGTGGTTGACACAGGTGTGTGTCTGACTCTAACGAGGCTAAAGGCTTTGGACCTCTGGTGTCTTACCAGGAAGAATAGGCATGTGCCTCTTACTCTGAGTGACCGCCATTATTATTATTATTATTATTAGTGTAGCAAGACTGTCCTGAAGTCTGGGAAAACTGTTACTGACACTGGTACTGGACACTGGTACTGGACACTGTTACTGGACACTGGTACTGGACACTGTTACTGGACACTGGTACTGGACACTGTTACTGGACACTGGTACTGGACACTGGTACTGGACACTGGTACTGGACACTGGTACTGGACACTGTTACTGGACACTGGTACTGGACACTGGTACTGGACACTGGTACTGGACACTGGTACTGGACACTGATACAGGACACTGGTACTGGTCACTGGTACTGGACACTGTTACTGGACACTGTTACTGGACACTGGTACTGGACACTGGTACTGGACACTGTTACTGGACACTGGTACTGGACACTGGTACTGGACACTGGTACTGGACACTGGTACTGGACACTGATACAGGACACTGGTACTGGTCACTGGTACTGGACACTGTTACTGGACACTGTTACTGGACACTGGTACTGGACACTGATACAGGACACTGGTACTGGACACTGTTACTGGACACTGGTACTGGACACTGGTACTGGACACTGGTACTGGACACTGGTACTGGACACTGATACAGGACACTGGTACTGGACACTGTTACTGGACACTGTTACTGGACACTGGTACTGGACACTGATACAGGACACTGGTACTGGACACTGGTACTGGACACTGATACTGGACACTGATACTGGACACTGTTACTGGACACTGTTACTGGACACTGGTACTGGACACTGGTACTGGACACTGGTACTGGTCACTGGTACTGGACACTGTTACTGGACACTGTTACTGGACACTGTTACTGGACACTGTTACAGGACACTGGTACTGGACACTGTTACTGGACACTGTTACTGGACACTGGACACTGGACACTGGACACTGGACACTGGTACTGGACACTGTTACTGGACTCTGGTACTGGACACTGGTATTGACACTGGTACTGACACTGTTACTGGACACTGGTACTGGTCACTGGTACTGGACACTGTTACTGGACACTGATACTGGACACTGGAACTGGTCACTGGTACTGGACACTGTTACTGGACACTGTTACTGGACACTGTTACTGGACACTGGTACTGGACACTGGTACTGGACACTGGTACTGACACTGGTACTGACACTGTTACTGGACACTGGTACTGACACTGGTACTGACACTGTTACTGACACTGGACACTGGACACTGGACACTGGTACTGGACACTGGTACTGGACTCTGGTACTGACACTGGTACTGACACTGTTACTGGACACTGGTACTGGACACTGGTACTGACACTGGACACTGGACACTGTTACTGGACACTGGTACTGGACACTGGTACTGACACTGGACACTGGACACTGTTACTGGACACTGGTACTGGACACTGGTACTGACACTGGACACTGGACACTGGTACTGGACTCTGGTACTGGACACTGGTACTGACACTGTTACTGGACACTGGTACTGGTCACTGGTACTGGACACTGGTACTGACACTGTTACTGGTACTGGACACTGGTACTGGACACTGGTACTGGACACTGGTACTGGACACTGGTACTGACACTGTTACTGGACACTGGTACTGGACACTGTTACTGGACACTGGTACTGGACACTGGTACTGGACACTGGTACTGAACACTGTTACTGGACACTGTTACTGGACACTGGTCCGGACACTGGTCTGGACACTGGTACTGGACACTGGTACTGGACACTGATACAGGACACTGGTACTGGACACTGGTACTGGATAGGGCTGCAACTAACGATTATTTAGATAATCGATTAATCAGGCGATTATTTTTACGATTAATCGATTAATCGGTTTATGTACTTATATTTTAGTTTTGCCAATTTTTTTCCAAGTAAATTGTTAACAAAGGGCCTTCATCATTCAACATAGACTTTTTAGAGATTTTAACCATTTTACATATTCATATCCACATCAAAAACTTAACTGGAGCTGTTTATTATGTCTTTGTAATCCTTTAGTGAACTCAATGTTGACCATCAAAACAAAACACTGACCGTTACATACTCTAGCAAATTTCACAAGGAGATTTCCAATAATGTTTTCACCATGAAAATCCTTAGGGCTTCTGAAGTAGTTTAAAATCCCGAACAAGGCTTATTTAAGTTGATAAACTGATAAATGTTTTTTTTTTTTTACATCTTTGTGCAAATTATTTGAAAGATCAACTTTATGCCTAAAACAGTGAGTGTGGCGCCATCTTTTGCAAACAGTCAGTACTGCAGAGAGATGGTTTAAGGTGCTCACGCAGAGACGTAGTACTCCCGTGCCAGGCCAAGTCAGTAGCGCAGAGTTTACAGGTTACTCTTCTTTTTTGAAGGTTCAAAGTAAAGTGCTCCCACACTTTGGATGACTTCGTTCGATTAGGTTTGTCTTCTGCTTTTTTCCTTTTTTTTCTCGAGCTTACTCCGCTTGCCTCCGCCATCTTGCTGTATGCTGAAGAGAAGCTGTGCGCGAAGCATGTGACATAAAAGGAGGCCAGCTATTGGCTATTCGCTACTTCTCCTGCTGTAAAACCTCCGGTGGCTCATTACTGCCACCATTTGGTCACCGCAGAGTTAAAATATGCACGAAATGAGCCGCTTACGGCAAAATAAAAGTTATTTAGCAACTAATCGATG
>OZ035837.1:337856-442856 GCA_964034765.1 Knipowitschia caucasica
GTTAGCTGACAGTGTTCATGGTTAGCTGACAGTGTTCATGGTTAGCTGACAGTGTTCATGGTTAGCTGACGGTGTTCATGGTTAGCTGACGGTGTTCATGGTTAGCTGACGGTGTTCATGGTTACTGACGGTGTTCATGGTTAGCTGACAGTGTTCATGGTTAGCTGACAGTGTTCATGGTTAGCTGACAGTGTTCATGGTTAGCTGACAGTGTTCATGGTTAGCTGACAGTGTTCATGGTTAGCTGACGGTGTTCATGGTTAGCTGACGGTGTTCATGGTTAGCTGACGGTGTTCATGGTTAGCTGACGGTGTTCATGGTTAGCTGACGGTGTTCATGGTTAGCTGACGGTGTTCATGGTTAGCTGACGGTGTTCATGGTTAGCTGACGGTAGGGGTGGGCGATATGGCCTAAAATTCATATTGCGGTATAATTTGGTGTGTGAATTTCAATATAGGTCTAGCAGGTTCTTGCATAAAATAGTCAAGATTGTTACTTATTTATATATTAGAATCTAATATATATATTTTTTGAGTTAGAAAATCAGTTGTGAGACGAATAAAGAGACAAATGTTGTAACATACATTATTTATGTATGTTACAGTAAATACCGTTCACTGTAAAAGCTATTTTTAAAAAGAAAAACATGTGCATTCATTTAAAATATAAAAAACTCACAAATGTTGAAATCAAAGTCTGTAGGAGTTAGACATGGTCATTATTTAAAGTGTCTGAGAGTTTTGTGCAGGTACATGGCTTCAGTAAAAGCTATTGTTCGTTTACAAAGCTGGTCTTGACATTTGTTGACGCTCCCTAAGCGCTTTTCTCTGCGTTTCCAGTGAACTGGATGATTCAATGGATTTATGTTCATTAAAACAGCGCATTGGATTTGAACAATTGATGTAAATGATCATTTTGGCACAATTAATTTTGTTTAACAAAGTAGCTTTCGTGAGATATTGGCCGCGGAGGTCCGAATCTGACACTAACGTTCCCAAACTCCTGCTGTGATGCTGCGGACACGGCACACGCATGGATCTATTTTGGCTCACGCTGGCGCTTCGTGCCTACACGATTGGCCAAAAGGTAGACTTAAACTGTGATTACTGTGTGTGTATTTACCTCTGCTGGGGCCGCTGTGACAACAATACAGAGACAGAAACACGGTGTTAATGCCGTGCTGTTGTTCGTTGTTTCCAGTGGTGTCTGCTAGGTTAATGTGCAAGGCTAATGTGCTAGGCTAATGCTGCTAGGCTCATGCTAGGCTAATGCTAGGCTAATAGTGCTAGGCTAATGTGCTAGGCTAATGCTGCTGAATGCCGGTTTGTTTTGGTCCTTTCTGCTGGCGTCAGAGCCTGCGCAATTTGATGACATAATGACCTATTGCAATATGCCGGTATAACAAAAATCTCTACCGTGGGCCCAATTTATATCGCATACCGCTTATACCGTTTATATACCCTCGACAGCCCACAGACCTCCCCTCCTCTGGCTGTAGTAACCACACTGTAACATACTCTCCTGTTCCTGCCTCTTCTTTTACGCTCGACAGCCCACAGACCTCCCCTCCTCTGGCTGTAGTAACCACACTGTAACATACTCTCCTGTTCCTGCCTCTTCCTTTACGCTCGACAGCCCACAGACCTCCCCTCCTCAAGCTGTAGTAACCACACTGTAACATACTCTCATGTTCCTGCCTCTTCCTTTACGCTCGACAGCCCACAGACCTCCCCTCCTCTGGCTGTAGTAACCACACTGTAACATACTCTCCTGTTCCTGCCTCTTCCTTTACGCTCGACAGCCCGCAGACCCCCCCTCCTCTGGCTGTAGTAACCACACTGTAACATACTCTCCTGTTCCTGCCTCTTCCTTTACGCTCGACAGCCCGCAGACCTCCCCTCCTCTGGCTGTAGTAACCACACTGTAACATACTCTCCTGTTCCTGCCTCTTCCTTTACGCTCGACAGCCCACAGACCTCCCCTCCTCTGGCTGTAGTAACCACACTGTAACATACTCTCCTGTTCCTGCCTCTTCCTTTACGCTCGACAGCCCACAGACCTCCACCTCCTCAAGCTTGTAGTAACCACACTGTAACATACTCTCCTGTTCCTGCCTCTTCCTTTACGCTCGACAGCCCGCAGACCTCCCCTCCTCTGGCTGTAGTAACCACACTGTAACATACTCTCCTGTTCCTGCCTCTTCCTTTACGCTCGACAGCCCGCAGACCTCCCCTCCTCTGGCTGTAGTAACCACACTGTAACATACTCTCCTGTTCCTGCCTCTTCCTTTACGCTCGACAGCCCGCAGACCTCCCCTCCTCTGGCTGTAGTAACCACACTGTAACATACTCTCCTGTTCCTGCCTCTTCCTTTACGCTCGACAGCCCGCAGACCTCCCCTCCTCTGGCTGTAGTAACCACACTGTAACATACTCTCCTGTTCCTGCCTCTTCCTTTACGCTCGACAGCCCGCAGACCTCCCCTCCTCTGGCTGTAGTAACCACACTGTAACATACTCTCCTGTTCCTGCCTCTTCCTTTACGCTCGACAGCCCACAGACCTCCCCTCCTCTGGCTGTAGTAGCCACACTGTAACATACTCTCCTGTTCCTGCCTCTTCCTTTACGCTCGACAGCCCACAGACCTCCCCTCCTCTGGCTGTAGTAACCACACTGTAACATACTCTCCTGTTCCTGCCTCTTCCTTTACGCTCGACAGCCCACAGACCTCCCCTCCTCTGGCTGTAGTAGCCACACTGTAACATACTCTCCTGTTCCTGCCTCTTCCTTTACGCTCGACAGCCCACAGACCTCCCCTCCTCTGGCTGTAGTAGCCACACTGTAACATACTCTCCTGTGATTGGTTGGTCCTTGTTCTGAAGTTTGTATGTTTCCTTCAGGCGCCGGAGACCAGGCCCTGTTCACATCCCTCTACACCACCCTGGCCCAGCAGCTGCCCCGGGAGCCCATGGAGTGGAGGAGGTTAGCAAGAACTTAGACATAAGTTAGACATGTTAGAGATGTACTCAGACATACAGGAGCCCATGTGCTTAAGAACCACAGCCTGAGACAGTATATTCTACATGTTATAAACTTATGAATGCCATGTGTGTTCTGTTATAAACATACTTATGAATGACAGTGGAACTGACCAATCAGAGCTCTCCTCAGGACGTATGGCCGCGCCCCTAAGATGATCCACCTGGAGGCCAACTTTGTGCAGTTCAAAGAAGAGCTCCTGCCCAAAGAAGGAAACAAGGCTCTGCTTACCTTCCCCTTCCTGCATGTGTACTGGACTGACTGTTGTGTAAGTACACACATCTATATACATACACATATACACACAGACACGCACATATATACATACATATACACACACATACTCACACACATATACACACACATGTACACACGCTGCACCAAGCCCCGGTGATCCAAGATGGCGTCCTATTCAAATGAATGGACGTGGGACACACACATGGACCAAGACATTAGAGGAACTCGCCCATATTTGGGCATCGTCTTTGCCTCCCGGTTCTGTGCAGTGGACGACCTCCCATGATGCTTTGCACCAAATACGTCTGTGTGGCTCTCGTGTACGTGCACAGAGGGGCTCAGCCGCGCTCTGACCAATCAGAGGGCAGCGTTCTGACCAATCAGAGCTGCTGATCAGAGTCAGAGTGGGAAGGAAAGGAGCAGAGTTTGTTTCACTAAAGTGTGGATTTATAGAAAACTGAAGGATTTAAGAAGAAAAAAAGTTCAGGACGACAAGGGACACTAACATCCCCAATCTTTGTTGAAGCTGTAGGTTCTCTGTCAGGTTCTCTGTCAGGTTCTCTGTCAGGTTCTCTGTCAGGTTCTCTGTAGGTTCTCTGTAGGTTCTCTGTCGTGTCTCTGTCAGGGTCTCTGTCAGGTTCTCTGTCAGGTTCTCTGTCAGGGTCTCTGTCAGGTTCTCTGTAGGTTCTCTGTCAGGTTCTCTGTCAGGTTCTCTGTCAGGTTCTCTGTCAGGTTCTCTGTCAGGTTCTCTGTAGGGTCTCTGTAGGTTCAGTGTGTTTTAGTTTACATGGAGTTCTATGGGACTTTTTCCTGGGTAACCCATGTGAATGTAGTCTGCAGTACCACAGCACCCCCTGTGGCCATAAGTGGGACAGCTTTAAGATAATACTGTATCCAGTTGTTAACATAGATCCATGGTCTACTCTGGAGGAACAGGAAGTGCAGCTTTGTCAGTGTGTGTTTCAGGAAGTGTGGAGAGTTGAGTCATGAGTTTTAAGGGAACACATTGTCGTTGGAGCAAAGGTCACTGCCACACAGACACACACACGGACACACGGACACAGATACACGGACACATACATGCAGACACATACATGCAGACACAGACGCACACATATACACAGACACACAGATACAGACACACACACACACACAGAGACACGCACCCACAGACACAGACACGTACCCACAGACACATGGGGACATGCACACACAGACACACGGGGACACACACACACACAAATGCACACTGTCCCTGCTGCTCCCTACAGTTGTGTGAAAGTTATGTTCATAACAACTACTTCAGTCTCTGCTTCAGCCCCGTCAGTCTCCATGATCCTCACTGAGACCCAGATCAAGTTGTGTCCTGTAAACACACTGATACATGAGGTCCTGAGTTTCAACTTTATTAATAGACGTGTGTGTGTGTGTGCCTGTGTTTATAGTGTGTGTCTTTGTGTGCCTTTGTTCATGTATAGTTCCGAGGAGGACCACAGACTGTCTGTATCGTGATATGTTAGAATCACAGACTGCCTGTATCGTGATATGTCAGAATCACAGACTGTCTGTATCGTGATATGTTAGAATCACAGACTGTCTGTATCGTGATATGTTAGAATCACAGACTGTCTGTATCGTGATATGTTAGAATCACAGACTGTCTGTATCGTGATATGTTAGAATCACAGACTGTCTGTATCGTGATATGTTAGAATCACAGACTGTCTGTATCGTGATATGTTAGAATCACAGACTGTCTGTATCGTGATATGTTAGAATCACAGACTGTCTGTATCGTGATATGTTAGAATCACATACTGTCTGTATCGTGATATGTCAGAATCACAGACTGTCTGTATCGTGATATGTTAGAATCACATACTGTCTGTATCGTGATATGTTAGAATCACATACTGTCTGTATCGTGATATGTCAGAATCACAGACTGTCTGTATCGTGATATGTCAGAATCACAGACTGTCTGTATCGTGATATGTTAGAATCACAGACTGTCTGTATCGTGATATGTTAGAATCACAGACTGTCTGTATCGTGATATGTTAGAATCACAGACTGTCTGTATCGTGATATGTTAGAATCACAGACTGTCTGTATCGTGATATGTTAGAATCACAGACTGTCTGTATCATGATATGTTAGAATCACAGACTGTCTGTATCGTGATATGTTAGAATCACATACTGTCTGTATCGTGATATGTCAGAATCACAGACTGTCTGTATCGTGATATGTTAGAATCACAGACTGTCTGTATCGTGATATGTTAGAATCACAGACTGTCTGTATCGTGATATGTTAGAATCACATACTGTCTGTATCGTGATATGTTAGAATCACAGACTGTCTGTATCGTGATATGTTAGAATCACAGACTGTCTGTATCGTGATATGTTAGAATCACAGACTGTCTGTATCGTGATATGTTAGAATCACAGACTGTCTGTATCGTGATATGTTAGAATCACATACTGTCTGTATCGTGATATGTCAGAATCACATACTGTCTGTATTTTTTTTTTATTTATTCATTCCGAGCAAGTAAGTGGGCATAGAAATAATTAGTTCAAGCAACTTAGGTACATGTACAAAATATAACAAAGGAGTAATAACAAAAAGAGTGAGTGATACTAACATAACACTTATGGATGCTCGAAAAGGAGTGGGAAGAAGTGAACACTTATTTAATCCCACCCCTAATTACTTCAGTCATTACAAGGGTAAAGTAAAGTAAAGGCTCCGGTTTTAGCTCCAACGTAAATTTAGCACAGATATCAAAATCTTAAACATATTGTTCATAAGCAAAATGAGTTATTGAAAATGTCATCAGGGACAAGTGTGAAAAATAATAATAATAAAAAAAAAAAAACTACATGCAAAAACAATTTAAAACAAGAAATACCAACAATAGTAATGAACAGCAAATACCAGCAATGGTAAGGAAACATACTCCAAAATGTATTAACAAGAACAAGTACATGCCAACATGAGTCGAGGGAAAAGAAGAGAAATACATTCAAGTCATAATCTCTCTGTATTCGGACCAGACATTGTTTTTATATAATGTCTTAAATCTGTGAATATCTTGGCATTGCATTAATTGAGGATCCAAAGCATTCCACAGTTTGACACCACACACAGTCACACAATAACTTTTACGGGTAGATCGAAATTTGGGAAGTGTAAAATGTCCAAGACCTCTTAGATTATAGTTTTTTTCTTTAGGCACAAAATATGTTTGTATGTTATGAGGTAACAATTTGTGAAATGCCTTGAATAACATGATGGCTGTGTTAAATTTTACAAGGTCTGGGAATTTTAGTATTTTAGATTTAAGAAAAAGTTTGTGTGTGATGCAAGTAGCTTGTTTTATGAATGATCCGCACAGCTCGTTTCTGCAATAAGAATAAGGGTGTTGTTGAACATTGGTAGTTGTTACCCCACACTTCAACACAGTATGTTAGGTAGGGTAATACCAATGAACATTATAGTGTGTGTAGTGCATGAAAATCAAGATAATGTTTCACTTTATTCATGATTGAGATGTTTTTAGCTATTTTTGTCATCACATAACTTATATGGGCTTTCCATGACAATTTGTCATCCATGATTACACCTAAGAATTAATTTTCAGCAACATTTTCAATTTCAACTCCATCAATATTAATTTTAAACTCTGTATTTTTCTTTGCATAACCGAAAATCATTGCCTTTGTTTTATTTAGGTTCAGGGACAGTTTGAATCGTTTGCATCGTGATATGTTAGAATCACATACTGTCTGTATCGTGATATGTTAGAATCACATACTGTCTGTATCGTGATATGTTAGAATCACAGACTGTATCGTGATATGTTAGAATCACAGACTGTATCGTGATATGTTAGAATCACAGACTGTATCGTGATATGTTAGAATCACATACTGTATCGTGATATGTTAGAATCACAGACTGTATCGTGATATGTTAGAATCACAGACTGTATCGTGATATGTTAGAATCACATACTGTCTGTATCGTGATATGTTAGAATCACAGACTGTCTGTATCGTGATATGTTAGAATCACAGACTGTCTGTATCGTGATATGTTAGAATCACAGACTGTCTGTATCGTGATATGTTAGAATCACAGACTGTCTGTATCGTGATATGTTAGAATCACAGACTGTCTGTATCGTGATATGTTAGAATCACATACTGTCTGTATCGTGATATGTTAGAATCACAGACTGTCTGTATCGTGATATGTTAGAATCACAGACTGTCTGTATCGTGATATGTTGGAATCACAGACTGTCTGTATCGTGATATGTTAGAATCAGACTGTATCGTGATATGTTAGAATCACAGACTGTATCGTGATATGTTAGAATCAGACTGTATCGTGATATGTTAGAATCAGACTGTATCGTGATATGTTAGAATCACAGACTGTATCGTGATATGTTAGAATCAGACTGTATCGTGATATGTTAGAATCACATACTGTCTGTATTGTGATATGTTAGAATCACATACTGTCTGTATCGTGATATGTTAGAATCAGACTGTATCGTGATGTTAGAATCACATACTGTATCGTGATATGTTAGAATCACAGACTGTATCGTGATGTTAGAATCACAGACTGTATCGTGATATGTTAGAATCACAGACTGTCTGTATCGTGATATGTTAGAATCACATACTGTCTGTATCGTGATATGTTAGAATCACAGACTGTCTGTATCGTGATATGTTAGAATCAGACTGTCTGTATCGTGATATGTTAGAATCACATACTGTCTGTATCGTGATATGTTAGAATCACAGACTGTCTGTATCGTGATATGTTAGAATCACAGACTGTCTGTATCGTGACATGTCAGAATCACAGACTGTCTGTATCGTGATATGTTAGAATCACATACTGTCTGTATCGTGATATGTTAGAATCACAGACTGTCTGTATCGTGATATGTTAGAATCACATACTGTCTGTATCGTGATATGTTAGAATCACAGACTGTCTGTATCGTGATATGTTAGAATCACAGACTGTCTGTATCGTGATATGTTAGAATCACAGACTGTCTGTATCGTGATATGTCAGAATCACATAGGGGTGGGCGATATGGCCTAAAATTCATATTGCGGTATAATTTGGGTCACAGATGGTAGACGGTATATATTGCGGTATAATTTGGAGTGTGAATTTCAATGTAGGTCTAGCAGGTTCTTGCATAAAATAGTCAAGATTGTTACTTATTTATATATTATAATCTAGTATATATATTTGTAGTTTAGTTGTGAGACAAATGCTGTAACATACATTATTTATGTAGTTACAGTAAAGACCATGTACTGTAAAGGCAAATAAAAAAGAAAGACATATGTATTCATTTAAAATATTTTAAAAACTCACAAATGTTGAAATCAAAGTCTGTAGGAGTTAGACATGGTCATTATTTAAAGTGTCTGAGAGTTTTGTGCAGGTACATGGCTTCAGTAAAAGCTATTGTTCGTTTACAAAGCTGGTCTTGACATTTGTTGACGCTCCCTAAGCGCTTTTCTCTGCGCTTGCAGTGAACTGGATGATTCAATGGATTTATGTTCATTAAAACAGCGCATTGGATTTGAACAATTGATGTAAATGATCATTTTGGCACAATAAATTTTGTTTAACAAAGTAGCTTTCGTGAGATATTGGCCGCGGAGGTCCGAATCTGACACTAACGTTCCCAAACTCCTGCTGTGATGCTGCGGACACGGCACACGCATGGATCTATTTTGGCTCACGCTGGCGCTTCGTGCCTACACGATTGGCCAAAAGGTAGACTTAAACTGTGATTACTGTGTGTGTATTTACCTCTGCTGGGGCCGCTGTGACAACAATACAGAGACAGAAACACGGTGTGAATGCCGTGCTGTAGTTCGCTGTTTCCAGTGGTGTCTGCTAGGTTAATGTGCAAGGCTAATGTGCTAGGCTAATGCTGCTAGGCTCATGCTAGGCTAATGCTGCTGAATGCCGGTTTGTTTTGGTCCTTTCTGCTGGCGTCAGAGCCTGCGCAATTTGATGACATAATGACCTATTGCAATATGCCGGTATAACAAAAATCTCTACCGTGGGCCCAATTTATATCGCATACCGCTTATACCGTTTATATCGCCCAGCCCTAGAATCACAGACTGTCTGTATCGTGATATGTTAGAATCACAGACTGTATCGTGATATGTTAGAATAACAGACTGTCTGTATCGTGATATGTCAGAATCACATACTGTCTGAGAGAGAGAGAGCAAGATGGCGCCGGGTCAGGGCGCCTCAGTAAGAGCTCTGGTGTGCACTGTCTGTTCTATGTTGTTTATATTCGTCTGTGATACACTTGCCACCGTGAAGTACGACCGGGAGACACTTCTCTACATTCGGGACCGAGCTTGTGGAGTATCGCAGGTCTTACCCGAACTGAGGTGCGTGGACTTTATTGAGTGCCCCACTCGTGAGGCCCGTCAAACATGGCAGGCGGGCCGCGGCAATGGCCGCGAACAGAGCGGGGGGACTGGGCGTCTCCACCGTGCTCTCCGCGGTGTGGAGCTGGGTACCGGGAGCCGACGTAGGAGGCGCAGACACCGGGGAAAACGAGGCGGTCTGCTCGTGAGATGCCGCTCCTGCAGGACCGCTCTGCCCACCATCTACCTGGCCAACGTCCAGTCTCTGCCCAATAAGACGGACGAGCTCCTGTGTCGTATCCAGAGCCAGCGCGAGGCCCGAGACTGCGCTGTGTTCTGTCTCAGCGAGACGTGGCTCCAGACGAACGTCCCGGACTCTGCTGTTCAGCCCCCGGGATTCACCGTTCACCGCGCGGACAGAGATAAGGAGACCACGGGGAAATCCAGAGGCGGAGGTGTGTGCTTTTTAATTAATCAGCGCTGGTGCACGGACACTCGCATCGTGAACCAAACATGTACTGCCAATCTGGAATGCCTGGTCTTGAGCTGTCGCCCTTTTTATCTTCCGCGGGAGTTTTCTGTGATATTTTTATGCGCTGTTTACATCCACCCACGAGCGGACTATACTGTAGCACTACAGGATCTGAGCGAGATCCTTCATAAATACGAGACTGCTCATCCTATTGCAGTGATTATTGTCGCTGGGGATTTTAACAAATGTAATTTAAAGACTGTACTCCCAAATTTCTACCAACATGTGACTCAAGCTACAAGAGGAGCACATGTTCTGGATCACTGCTACAGCAATGTGAAGGGAGCTTACAGGTCCAGTCTCAGACCTCCTTTTGGAAAGTCTGACCACTCCTCTGTTCTCCTTCTTCCTTCATACACTCAGAGGAGCAGGGAACATAAACCAACCTCACGCACTGTGCAGTGTTGGTCCGAGGAGGCTAGCATGAAGCTACAAGGGTGTTTTGATGCCACTGACTGGTCTGTGTTTCAGTCAGAGGATGTTAATGAATTCTGTGACGCTGTGTCTGGATACATACGCTTCTGTATTGACTGCTGTGTCCCACAGAAGGTCATTAAAGTACATCTCAGTCAAAACCCTTGGATGAACGCGGAAGTGAAACTGAAACTTCATGAGCGTGCGTTGGCGTTTCAATCTAACGATACAGTTGCCTATAAGCTATCCTGTTACTCATTGAAACGTTCTATTAAATCTGCAAAGCGCAGTTACGGGGACAGGTTAAAGGGTTATTTTAAGGAAGATGACCCTCGGCGCATGTGGAGCGGTATTAAAGCCATCACGTCCTGGAAACCTAGTGCTGGGAAAATCGGATCTGTCGGCCAAGCTCTGCCAAATGAGCTGAACTCGTTCTACTGCCGCTTCGAATCTGCTGATGCCTGTCCTACTGTCTTTCCTGAGTGTTTCAATCAAGGTGCGTTCACCGTGACTCAGGAGGTAGTCCAGCGGGTCTTGTCCAGCACCATTGTCCGGAAAGCCCCTGGCCCGGACGGCATCCCTCCTCGTGTCCTGAAACTGTGCTCTGAGCAACTTGCTCCTGTGCTAACAGACATTTTTAACCTGTCGCTAAGGAACTGTACTGTGCCGAACTGCTTTAAAGAGTCCACCATCATTCCAGTTCCTAAGAAAACTCCTGTGACATGCCTGAATGACTATCGCCCTGTGGCCCTCACGTCTGTTCTTATGAAAACTTTTGAGCGGCTTGTGCTGGACTTCATTAAGAGCCAGATCCCTGTGAGTGTTGACCCGCTCCAGTTTGCTACAGACAGAACAGGAGTGTGGAGGATGCCATCTCCTTTGCTCTGAACTCTGTCTACAGTCACTTGGACAATAGGAAATCTGTTGCAAGAATGCTGTTCATTGACTATAGCTCTGCTTTTAATTGTCTTGTCCCAGGTAAACTGATTGAAAAGCTCATGTCTCTCGGCTTAAGTGTTGCCAAGTGTAAATGGATCTATAGCTTTTTAACAGACAGATCTCAGAGAGTGAAAATCAATGACTGTTTTTCAGATGTTGTTTCTGTGAGCACTGGATCTCCTCAGGGATGTATTTTGAGTCCTTTACTTTTTACACTGTACACTCATGATTGTGTGTCTTCCTCAGACTCAAACTTGATCATCAAATATGCTGATGACACCACCATCATCGGTCTCATCAGTAATAACGATGAATCGTCTTATAGAGCCGAGATCCAAAACGTGGTTCAGTGGAGTAAGGCTAACAACCTCCAGCTGAACGCATCCAAAACATGTGAACTGGTCTTTGATTTCAGTCGCAATAGTTCTCATTTGCCTGTCGCAATCGATAACTCCCAAGTGCAGATTGTAGAGGAGTGTAAGTTTCTGGGTCTAACTCTGTCTAATGACCTGAAATGGGTTAAAAACACTGACCGGGTCGTAAAGAAAGCTCGTCAGCGTCTCTACTTCCTGCGGAAACTTAGAGAATTTACCACTAACTCTAAGATTCTGCTGAACTTTTATGGCTGCACCATTGAGAGTTTACTTGTTGGTTCTGTGTCTGTGTGGTTCGGTAACATCACAGATAAAGAAAAGAGAGCTTTAAACAAGGTGCTCTGCTCTGCTAAGAGGACTGTAGGCTGTGAACTTCCTGTCCTGGAGGCTCTTTATCAATCCAGACTTTTTAACAGTGCCCTGAGAATTATCAATGACTCTTCTGGCCACCCAGGAAAAGCCTTGTTCCAGCTTCTTCCCTCTGGCAGAAGATACTGTTCTCTGAGATGCATGACATCTCGTTATGCTAATAGTTTTTTTCCACGAGCTGTTATCAGTTTGAATAGAGCACTTTAATGTTTTTGCACTTGTATAGATCTGTTTTAGTTGGTCGACTTCACAGTGACATTTGTTTACTGTTTTTAAAATTTGTTTTATTTTTGTCTTTTAATGTTGTTTTGTGTCTGTACTTGTCCTGTGCACACTGGGAACTTTTACAAATGTATTCCAATGTAGTGTTACTGCAAATGGCGAAATAAATGAATCTGAATCTGTATCGTGATATGTTAGAATCACAGACTGTATCGTGATATGTCAGAATCACATACTGTCTGTATCGTGATATGTTAGAATCACAGACTGTCTGTAATGTGATATGTCAGAATCACATACTGTCTGTATTGTGATATGTTAGAATCACATACTGTCTGTATCGTGACATGTTAGAATCACAGACTGTCTGTATCGTGATATGTCAGAATCACATACTGTCTGTATCGTGATATGTTAGAATCACAGACTGTCTGTATCGTGATATGTTAGAATCACATACTGTCTGTATCGTGATATGTTAGAATCACAGACTGTCTGTATCGTGATATGTTAGAATCACAGACTGTCTGTATCGTGATATGTTAGAATCACATACTGTCTGTATTGTGATATGTTAGAATCACAGACTGTCTGTATCGTGATATGTTAGAATCACAGACTGTCTGTATCGTGATATGTTAGAATCACAGACTGTCTGTATCGTGATATGTTAGAATCACAGACTGTCTGTACTGTGATATGTTAGAATCACAGACTGTCTGTATCGTGATATGTTAGAATCACAGACTGTCTGTATCGTGATATGTTAGAATCACATACTGTCTGTATCGTGATATGTTAGAATCACAGACTGTCTGTATCGTGATATGTTAGAATCACAGACTGTCTGTATCGTGATATGTTAGAATCACAGACTGTCTGTATCGTGATATGTCAGAATCACAGACTGTCTGTATCGTGATATGTCAGAATCACATACTGTCTGTATCGTGATATGTTAGAATCACAGACTGTCTGTATCGTGATATGTTAGAATCACATACTGTCTGTATCGTGATATGTTAGAATCACAGACTGTCTGTATCGTGATATGTTAGAATCACAGACTGTCTGTATCGTGATATGTTAGAATCACAGACTGTCTGTATCGTGATATGTTAGAATCACAGACTGTCTGTATCGTGATATGTTAGAATCACATACTGAGTGTTTCCCTCAGATTTGAAAGCAATGTGTGGCGGTGTGTATTGGGGGGGGGGTCAGACAGCTGTGAGCAGTCTGACCCCCCCCCGCGATTCTCCCTGCTGCTGTGTCTTCCCGCTCTCTCTCGTCTCCCCTGTTCTCTCTCTTGTCTAACGAACACAAGAAAAAGGCTTTTCCAACAAGTGACTGTCCCGGTGATGGCGGGAGGCATGATAATAACTTCTGTGAGAGGCATTATTTGCGGAGACTTTAGCAGAAGCTGGAGGTCGCGTTCCCAGCTTTAGTGTTTATGTGTTGAATATAGTAGATTTACCCAGAATGCCTCTGTGATGTTGGGAGCAGGACACGGAGGCGTACAGGGGCTCGGTGAAGGAGGACATGCTGCGGTGGCAGAACAGTCTCAGGACTCACGGATCCTCAGACTGGGTCATCATCCTGGTGGAAAACAACGACACCAGGAAGAAGAACAAGACCAACATCCTGCCACGGGCCTCCATCATCGACAAGATCCGCAGTGACTTCTGCAACAAGCAAAACGACAGGTACCAGAGAGAGACCAGAGAGAGACCAGAGAGAGACCAGAGAGAGACCAGAGAGAGACCAGAGAGAGAGAGACCAGAGAGAGAGAGACCAGAGAGAGAGAGACCAGAGAGAGAGAGACCAGAGAGAGAGAGAGAGAGACCGACCAGAGAGAGAGAGACCGACCAGAGAGAGAGAGACCAGAGTCCTGTGTGTCTTGTCTTTATACAGATGTTTAGTTCTCCTTCATCAGTATTATCTCTGTGTTGCAGGTGTGTGGTTCTATCGGAGCCTCTGAAGGACTCGTCGCGGTCTCAGGAGTCCTGGAGCTCTCTGCTCCTCAAGCTCCGCACGCTGCTGCTCATGTCCTTCACTAAGAACCTGGGGAAGTTTGAGGACGACATGAGGACGCTGAGGGAGAAGAGGACGCAGCCCGGCTGGAGCTTCTGCGACTACTTCATGGTCCAGGTACAGGCAACAGCACTGGACTCTTATTACCATGTATGTAGACCCAGGACTGAGGCTGTAGACCCAGGACTGAGGACTGAGACTGTAGACCCAGGACTGAGACTGTAGACCCAGGACTGAGGCTGCGGACCCAGGACTGAGGCTGCGGACCCAGGACTGGGTCTGCGGACCCAGGACCGGGTCTGCGGACCCAGGACCGGGTCTGCGGACCCAGGACCGGGTCTGCGGACCCAGGACCGGGTCTGCGGACCCAGGACCGGGTCTGCGGACCCAGGACCGGGACTGAGGCTGCGGACCCAGGACCAGGACTGAGGCTGCGGACCCAGGACCAGGACTGAGGCTGCGGACCCAGGACTGAGGCTGTAGATGTGTGTCATGTGTGTTCAGGAGGAGTTGGCCTTTGTGTTTGAGATGCTGCAGCAGTTTGAAGACGCTCTGGTCCAATACGATGAACTGGACGCTCTGTTCACACAATACGTGCTCAACTTTGGAGCTGGAGGTGAAGACTTTATCTGTCGCTGATTCTCTTCGGTTCAACATTTTTAATTATCTCTAGTTCTTTCGTCACTTGTTTTCAGCCTCTGTCACATAAGCAGAGAGAGACCAGAGAGAGAGAGACCAGAGAGAGAGAGAGACCAGAGAGAGAGAGAGAGACCAGAGAGAGGGAGAGAGACCAGAGAGAGGGAGAGAGACCAGAGAGAGAGAGAGAGACCAGAGAGAGAGAGAGAGAGACCAGAGAGAGAGAGAGACTAGAGAGAGACTAGAGAGAGAGAGAGAGAGACTAGAGAGACTAGAGAGAGAGAGAGAGACCAGAGAGAGAGAGAGAGAGAGAGAGAGACCAGAGAGAGAGAGAGACCAGAGAGAGAGAGAGAGAGAGACCAGAGAGAGAGAGAGACCAGAGAGAGAGAGAGACCAGAGAGAGAGAGAGACTAGAGAGAGAGAGACGAGAGACCAGAGAGAGAGAGAGAGACCAGAGAGAGAGAGAGACTCAATAAAAGTAGGTTGTTCGTATGTGTCAGAGTCGATGTCGGTCATAGATGAATCCCCGTCTCTCTCCAGACACGGCGAACTGGCTGGGTTCGTTCTGCGCCCCGGTGCGCTGTTGGAACGGCCTGTTGCTACGGCGACCGATCGACATGGAGAAACGTGAGCTGATCCAGCGTGGAGAGGCCAGTCTGCTGGACCTGCGCAGCTACCTGTTCTCCAGACAGTGCACTCTGCTCATCTTCCTGCAGAGGCCCTGGGAGGTCACTCAGAGAGCCCTGGAGCTGCTGCACAACTGTGTCCAGGAGCTGAGGCTGCTGGAGGTAAGAGGCCCAAGGCCAGAGAGTGGGAGGCCAGAGAGTGGGAGGCCAGAGAGTGGGAGGCCAGAGAGTGGGAGGCCAGAGAGTAAGAGGCCAGAGAGTAAGAGGCCAGAGAGTAAGAGGCCAGAGAGTAAGAGGCCAGAGAGTAAGAGGCCAGAGAGTAAGAGGCCAGAGAGTAAGAGGCCAGAGAGTAAGAGGCCAGAGAGTAAGAGGCCAGAGAGTAAGAGGCCAGAGAGTAAGAGGCCAGAGAGCAAGAGGCCAGAGAGCAAGAGGCCAGAGAGCAAGAGGCCAGAGAGCAAGAGGCCAGAGAGCGGGAGGCCAGAGAGTAAGAGGCCAGAGAGTAAGAGGCCAGAGAGTAAGAGGCCAGAGAGTGGGAGGCCAGAGAGTAAGAGGCCAGAGAGTAAGAGGCCAGAGAGTAAGAGGCCAGAGAGTAAGAGGCCAGAGAGTAAGAGGCCAGAGAGTAAGAGGCCAGAGAGCAAGAGGCCAGAGAGCAAGAGGCCAGAGAGCAAGAGGCCAGAGAGCAAGAGGCCAGAGAGTAAGAGGCCAGAGAGTAAGAGGCCAGAGAGTAAGAGGCCAGAGAGCAAGAGGCCAGAGAGTAAGAGGCCAGAGAGTAAGAGGCCAGAGAGCAAGAGGCCAGAGAGCAAGAGGCCAGAGAGCAAGAGGCCAGAGAGCAAGAGGCCAGAGAGCAAGAGGCCAGAGAGCAAGAGGCCAGAGAGTAAGAGGCCAGAGAGCGGGAGGCCAGAGAGTAAGAGGCCAGAGAGTAAGAGGCCAGAGAGTGGGAGGCCAGAGAGTAAGAGGCCAGAGAGTAAGAGGCCAGAGAGTAAGAGGCCAGAGAGTAAGAGGCCAGAGAGTAAGAGGCCAGAGAGTAAGAGGCCAGAGAGTAAGAGGCCAGAGAGCAAGAGGCCAGAGAGCAAGAGGCCAGAGAGCAAGAGGCCAGAGAGCAAGAGGCCAGAGAGCAAGAGGCCAGAGAGTAAGAGGCCAGAGAGTAAGAGGCCAGAGAGTGGGAGGCCAGAGAGTAAGAGGCCAGAGAGTAAGAGGCCAGAGAGTAAGAGGCCAGAGAGTAAGAGGCCAGAGAGTGGGAGGCCAGAGAGTAAGAGGCCAGAGAGTAAGAGGCCAGAGAGTAAGAGGCCAGAGAGTAAGAGGCCAGAGAGTAAGAGGCCAGAGAGTAAGAGGCCAGAGAGTAAGAGGCCAGAGAGTAAGAGGCCAGAGAGTAAGAGGCCAGAGAGTAAGAGGCCAGAGAGTAAGAGGCCAGAGAGTAAGAGGCCAGAGAGTAAGAGGCCAGAGAGTAAGAGGCCAGAGAGTAAGAGGCCAGAGAGTAAGAGGCCAGAGAGTAAGAGGCCAGAGAGTAAGAGGCCAGAGAGTAAGAGGCCAGAGAGTAAGAGGCCAGAGAGTAAGAGGCCAGAGAGTAAGAGGCCAGAGAGTAAGAGGCCAGAGAGTAAGAGGCCAGAGAGTAAGAGGCCAGAGAGTAAGAGGCCAGAGAGTAAGAGGCCAGAGAGTAAGAGGCCAGAGAGTAAGAGGCCAGAGAGTAAGAGGCCAGAGAGTAAGAGGCCAGAGAGTAAGAGGCCAGAGAGTAAGAGGCCAGAGAGTAAGAGGCCAGAGAGTAAGAGGCCAGAGAGTAAGAGGCCAGAGAGTAAGAGGCCAGAGAGTAAGAGGCCAGAGAGTAAGAGGCCAGAGAGTAAGAGGCCAGAGAGTAAGAGGCCAGAGAGCAAGAGGCCAGAGAGCAAGAGGCCAGAGAGCGGGAGGCCAGAGAGCGGGAGGCCAGAGAGCGGGAGGCCAGAGAGTAGGAGGCCAGAGAGTAAGAGGCCAGAGAGTAAGAGGCCAGAGAGTAAGAGGCCAGAGAGTAAGAGGCCAGAGAGTAAGAGGCCAGAGAGTAAGAGGCCAGAGAGTAAGAGGCCAGAGAGTAAGAGGCCAGAGAGTAAGAGGCCAGAGAGTAAGAGGCCAGAGATTGTAAAATGTGTGACCCGGACTGTGGTGCAGGTGTCTGTCCTGGAGGGGGCGCTGGACTGCTGGGTGTTCCTCAGTTGTCTGGAGGTTTTGCACAGAATCGAAGGCTGCTGTGACCAGGTGCAGCTAGCGGCTAACTGCTCTCACACTGTGGGACTGTGGGCCTACGCTACGGACAAGGTACACAGTAATACTACTATTATATTATATATTATACTACTATTATATTATATATTATACTACTATTATATTATATATTATACTACTATTATATTATATATTATACTACTATTATATTATATATTATACTACTATTATATTATATATTATACTACTATTATAATAGTAATAACTACAGTAATAACTACTACCGTAATAACTACTACAGTAATAACTACTACAGTAATAACTACTACAGTAATAACTACTACAGTAATAACTACAGTAATAACTACTACAGTAATAATTACAGTAATAACTACTACAGTAATAACTACTACAGTAATAACTACTACAGTAATAACTACTACAGTAATAACTACAGTAATAACTACTACAGTAATAACTACTACAGTAATAACTACTAGGAGAAAGGAGAAACAGAACCGCTTCCGCAGTGGAAGTATGTAGACGTGTTCCTTGGTGCTCCGCTGCTTGCTTCGCTTTGTAATCTCTTTTAATCGCTTTATTTACATTTTTATTCTACAAAACACGGATTACTCCTTCTGCAGACTTCAGCTTTGTGAAATTTGTCAACATTAATCATGTCCGGACGGAAGAAACGAAGACAAATCTGCGATGGCTGCTGCTCTCTGGAAAATGAGCTCAAATTTCTTCAAAAACGGATGGATATTTTGGAAACAGAAATGGGACTTAACCCGACTCTTCCAATGTGTGAAAATGGAATGAATGGACAGACTGGAAATGTAAGTTATGATGACGTAATTACTTTTCCCAAAATCAACAAAGAGAACTATTGGAATAAATGCGGCGCTAAACCCAAAGTTGACAAAGCTAAGAATGACAATGGGAGTGGAATTCTGCCACGAAATGTTTGCAAAACTTCAAATCGTTATGCTGCTCTGTTTGAAGAAGCAAAGCTACAGTCTGTTTCTCCCCCTCCGTCAAGGCCACGGTGTTTGCTGCTTGGAGATTCTGCCATTCGGAATGTATCTTTGAACTTTGTACAGACTTGTTCTGTGCACTCGGCCAGAGTGTCTGAGATAAGAGCTTTGGTGCCAAAAGTTTTATCTCAAACCAAGGATGTAAGTACATTGTTGATACACACAGGGGCAGTAGACATTTATGAGAAATCCACCGAGAAGTTGAGAAGAGATGTTTCTCTGCTGCTGGATGACCTTAAAAAAATGGAGTTAAACGTGCTAATCAGTGGTCCCATTCCAAATGCAGATGGAAAAATCGAGAAGTTTAGCCGTCTGTACCAGTTAAATTCATTTCTACACAATGAGTGTTCACGCAGAGGACTTGGATTCATTGAAAACTTCAATCTGTTCTGGAATAGGCTCGAGCTCTTTGAAGGGAAAGGCCCACATCTGAACAAATACGGAGTAAAAGTGTTGATGGATAACTTTGCATCTGCCTTAAGACCTCAGCCTGCGCAGCGCGTTCAGCCGTTGAAAGAGAGGAGGATACAAAGGGCGAGACCCTCACGGAACCCAGAGGTCTCGGGACCTCCACCGCCTCAAAAAAACTCAACACGTCCACCAGCATCATCATCAGCAAAGGATCCAGCACCAGCAGCAGCAGTGGCTGCCACAGCATCAGCACCACCAGCACCAGCTGTGGCTGCTGCATCATCTTCAGCAGCACCTTCCCCACCTACAGCTCCCGTGAAGCCCCCCCCATTGCTCCAGGCTACAGACAGGCCTGCACTGGGGGCCTCTCAACCACCTCCGTCTCCACCAAAGACTCCCTCATCACCTTCCATGGACCCGGTTTGGGTCCCCCCCGCTACATCCACTCCATCTAAGGAACATGAGGACGACCTTTCCCTGTGTTTTCCATCACTATTGGATTTACCGGAACACTCTGCAGGCATGATAAGATCGGCGATGAAGAATATTCCTCTCACACCCACTGTAGCCAGATCAAGGGTCCTATCTAACATTCATAACTTCTCCCCATACGTACCTCCAAAGCCACCTAGGGCGTCCAACTCAAATTCTCCCACAAAATCCACCTGTCCCTCAAATTCTAACTCGAATTCACCCGCAAAATCCACAAGTCTCTCCCCTAACCCCAAAACCCCAACCATTCCACCCCCACCCCCCCCCTCGTTTCCCATCACCAAGAACCCCTCCACCTCCACTCCCCCCTCGTCTATCTCCCAACTCCTGCCCCTCCCCTAACACCCATCCACCTCCAACCCCCCCTCGTCCAACACCCAAGAACCACCCACCTCTCCATCCTCCTCCCTCCTCTCCCTAGGATGCACAGGGTCTCTGCTTCGCAGCCACTGGCAGTCTAGTTAGAGGAGAGACCCGGCTGGGGCCCTGTCATGAAGCCACCTGTGCCATTCCCTTAGTGATAACACAAAGAATACATTACAGAAAGACATCTGGAGTTAATCAGTCTAATTTGGAAAATCTAATTCTTGTTCCGTGTAAGAATCAGCCGACCACAACCGCTGATACTGAAACTTTTAAACTTGCTATGCTAAATGTCAGATCTCTTTCTAACAAGTCTTTTTTTAATCAATAATTTTATTTGTTCTTATAATCTTGATCTTATGTTCATGGCTGAAACTTGGCTTGACCAAAATACAGAAAATGCAGTTTTAATAGAAGCATCACCACCAAATTTCAAATTTGAATCTGAAATACGGGAAAGCAAAAAAGGAGGAGGCTTAGCTGCCATTTTTAGAGACCACTTTGTCTCCCATAGAATGTCTCTTGGGAAGTTTCCGTCTTTTGAATATGTGTCTTTTAAAATACAACAAAAACAATCTCCTCCAATACTCTTCATAGTTCTATACAAGCCACCGCAGTCATGTCACAGTTTTATTGATAATTTTACCGAGTTGCTTTCAGTTGTATGCACAGATTTTGATAGTTTAGTTATTACAGGTGATTTTAATATTCATGTGGATAATGTTGATGACAGAAATGCAAAAGAGCTGAGTTCTTTACTTGATACCTTTGGTCTCACTCAGCATGTGAGTGGCCCCACCCACAGCAGAGGGCACACTCTAGACCTGTTAGTTACAAAGGGGGTGAACATTTCTAATGTAAACGTGGTCGATGTTGCTCTTTCGGATCATTTCTGTGTATTTTTTGACATGTGTTTCACTAACAAACCACCAGTGGACTCTGCAACTGTTCGAAGAAGACACATAAATGAAAATACGAGTGAACTATTTATGGGAATGATAAACTTTGAAAATGTATCGTATTCTACTGTAGATGAACTGTTTAACTCTGTCACCTCTAGTGTTTTGAATGTTCTGGATACCGTTGCCCCTGTGAAGGTTAAAATAGTGAAAAATAAGCAGAAGGCGCCGTGGGCTAAAGCAGACTCCAACCTCCAGGTTGATTACTAGATCTTCAAAGATAAGTTGTGCGAATTTAACCGGGTGCTACGTAGTACGAGAGAAAGGTATTTTTCTGAAATGATTGAAGGCTGCAGCAACAATCTGCGTGTTCTGTTTTCAACAGTTAATAGATTAACAAACCCCCCTGTTCAAATGCCATTAGAGCTAACTTCCAAACGTAAATGCAATGAGTTTGCACACTTTTTCAATGACAAGGTTCAAGGCATCAAAAACGCCATTGTCTCCAATCCACAGATAACCATCCAACAGCCAGAAAGGCTCTCTGAGCTAACTCACTTTGCACCTGTACATGATAAAAATGTCCAAGAAATAATCTCCAGTTTGAGCTCCTCCACATGCAGCTTGGATGTACTACCCACTAGATTTCTGAAGTCTGTTCTGGGCAGTCTGTTACCTTCACTCACACAGATAGTAAGTAAGTAAGTAAGTAAGCTTTATTTATATACCGCCTTTCACAGACCAGAGTCACAAAGCGGTTTACAATTGTTATTTTTTGAGCACTTGTCCTCTCACTCCACACAGAGATGGGAGCGGGGTCGCCGAACAGGAGGCGCATGCCAGACCTATTGTACATATTTTTAGTGGCAGGGGAAACCGGAGTACCCGGAGGAAACCTACGCAGATAGTAAACATGTCCCTTCATTCTGGAATATTCCCTTATTGGAAAAGCCCCCCGCAGAGCCAGAGACGCAGACCGCCCTGGCTTCCCAGACCCTGTGTGGCGGCTGATCCCACGAACTGATTTGAGGTCAGACTGCACTAATAGACCATTAATAAAGTTCAACAGAGATGGGAGTCGTTTTGCTAGCTAGTCATTTTGTCCGCGGCCCTCAGTTTGGGGGCTTGTCTTCAATTACAGACCACACAACTGATTCAGCGCCCTTTGACACATGTTTGTAACCCTCCCCTCGGTCCATGCTAATAATCCAACCAAGCAACATAAAAAAAAACTCAATCAATATCATGTTTTATGTATTTTTTAAAAGAGAGGAAAGTTGATGATTACAGTATATAACTCCTGTCCCTATATGTACAGTATATAACTCCTGTCCTATATGTACAGTATATAACTCCTGCTCTATACGTACAGTATATAACTCCTGTCTATATGTACAGTATATAACTCCTGTCCTATATGAACAGTATATAACTCCTGTCCTATATGTACAGTATATAACTCCTGTCCTATATGTACAGTATATAACTCCTGCTCCTATATGTACAGTATATAACTCCTGTCTATATGTACAGTATATAACTCCTGTCCTATATGTACAGTATATAACTCCTGTCCTATATGTACAGTATATAACTCCTGTCTATATGTACAGTATATAACTCCTGTCCTATATGTACAGTATATAACTCCTGTCCTATATGTACAGTATATAACTCCTGTCCTATATGTACAGTATATAACTCCTGTCTATATGTACAGTATATAACTCCTGTCTATATGTACAGTATATAACTCCTGTCTATATGTACAGTATATAACTCCTGTCTATATGTACAGTATATAACTCCTGTCCTATATGTAAAGTATATAACTCCTGTCTATATGTACAGTATATAACTCCTGTCCTATATGTACAGTATATAACTCCTGCTCTATATGTACAGTATATAACTCCTGTCTATATGTACAGTATATAACTCCTGTCTATATGTACAGTATATAACTCCTGTCCTATATGTACAGTATATAACTCCTGTCTATATGTACAGTATATAACTCCTGTCCTATATGTACAGTATATAACTCCTGCTCTATATGTACAGTATATAACTCCTGTCCTATATGTACAGTATATAACTCCTGCTCTATATGTACAGTATATAACTCCTGTCTATATGTACAGTATATAACTCCTGTCTATATGTACAGTATATAACTCCTGTCCTATATGTACAGTATATAACTCCTGTCCTATATGTACAGTATATAACTCCTGTCCTATATGTACAGTATATAACTCCTGTCTATATGTACAGTATATAACTCCTGCTCTATACGTACAGTATATAACTCCTGTCTATATGTACAGTATATAACTCCTGTCCTATATGTACAGTATATAACTCCTGTCCTATATGTACAGTATATAACTCCTGTCCTATATGTACAGTATATAACTCCTGTCCTATATGTACAGTATATAACTCCTGTCCTATATGTACAGTATATAACTCCTGTCCTATATGTACAGTATATAACTCCTGTCCTATATGTACAGTATATACTCCTGTCTATAGTATATATAACTCTATATGTACAGTCCTGTCCTATATGTACAGTATATAACTCCTGTCCTATATGTACAGTATATAACTCCTGTCCTATATACAGTATATAACTCCTGTCCTATATGTAACTCCTGTCCCAGTATATAACTCCTGTCCTATATGTACAGTATATAACTCCTGTCCTATATGTACAGTATATAACTCCTGTCCTATATGTACTATATGTCCTATATGTACAGTATATAACTCCTGTCCTATATGTACAGTATATAACTCCTGTCCTATATGTACAGTATATAATCACTCCTGTCCTATATGTACCAGTATCATAAACTCCTGTCCTATATGTACAGTATATAACTCTGTCCTATATGTACAGTATATAACTCCTGTCTATATGTACAGTATATAACTCCTGTCTATATGTACAGTATATAACTCCTGTCCTATATGTACAGTATATAACTCCTGTCCTATATGTACAGTATATAACTCCTGTCCTATATGTACAGTATATAACTCCTGTCCTATATGTACAGTATAATAACTCCAGTCCTATATGTACAGTATTATAACTCTGCTCTATATGTACAGTATATAACTCCTGTCCTATATGTACAGTATATAGAACTCCTGTCTATATGTACAGTATATAACTCCTGTCTATATGTACAGTAATAAACTTGTCCTATATGTACAGTATATAACTCTGTCCTATATGTACAGTATATAACTCTGTCCTATATGTACAGTATATAACTCTGTCCTATATGTACAGTATATAACTCCTGTCCTATATGTACAGTATATAACTCTGTCCTATATGTACAGTATATAACTCCTGTCCTATATGTACAGTATATAACTCTGTCCTATATGTACAGTATATAACTCTGTCCTATATGTACAGTATATAACTCTGTCCTATATGTACAGTATATAACTCCTGTCCTATATGTACAGTATATAACTCCTGTCCTATATGTACAGTATATAACTCCTGTCCTATATGTACAGTATATAACTCTGTCCTATATGTACAGTATATAACTCCTGTCCTATATGTACAGTATATAACTCTGTCCTATATGTACAGTATATAACTCTGTCCTATATGTACAGTATATAACTCCTGTCCTATATGTACAGTATATAACTCTGTCCTATATGTACAGTATATAACTCTGTCCTATATGTACAGTATATAACTCTGTCCTATATGTACAGTATATAACTCCTGTCCTATATGTACAGTATATAACTCCTGTCCTATATGTACAGTATATAACTCCTGTCCTATATGTACAGTATATAACTCCTGTCCTATATGTACAGTATATAACTCCTGTCCTATATGTACAGTATATAACTCCTGTCTATATGTACAGTATATAACTCCTGCTCTATATGTACAGTATATAACTCCTGCTCTATATGTACAGTATATAACTCCTGCTCTATATGTACAGTATATAACTCTGTCCTATATGTACAGTATATAACTCTGTCCTATATGTACAGTATATAACTCCTGTCCTATATGTACAGTATATAACTCCTGTCCTATATGTACAGTATATAACTCCTGCTCTATATGTACAGTATATAACTCCTGCTCTATATGTACAGTATATAACTCCTGTCTATATGTACAGTATATAACTCCTGTCCTATATGTACAGTATATAACTCCTGTCCTATATGTACAGTATATAACTCTGTCCTATATGTACAGTATATAACTCCTGTCCTATATGTACTGTATATAACTCCTGTCCTATATGTACAGTATATAACTCCTGCTCTATATGTACAGTATATAACTCCTGTCTATATGTACAGTATATAACTCCTATCTATATGTACAGTATATAACTCCTGCCTATATGTACAGTATATAACTCCTGTCCTATATGTACAGTATATAACTCTGTCCTATATGTACAGTATATAACTCTGTCCTATATGTACAGTATATAACTCTGTCCTATATGTACAGTATATAACTCTGTCCTATATGTACAGTATATAACTCTGTCCTATATGTACAGTATATAACTCCTGTCTATATGTACAGTATATAACTCCTGCTCTATATGTACAGTATATAACTCTGTCCTATATGTACAGTATATAACTCCTGTCCTATATGTACAGTATATAACTCTGTCCTATATGTACAGTATATAACTCCTGTCCTATATGTACAGTATATAACTCTGTCCTATATGTACAGTATATAACTCTGTCCTATATGCACAGTATATAAACTCTGTCCTATATGTACAGTATATAACTCTGTCCTATATGTACAGTATATAACTCCTGTCTATATGTACAGTATATAACTCCTGTCTATATGTACAGTATATAACTCCTGTCCTATATGTACAGTATATAACTCTGTCCTATATGTACAGTATATAACTCCTGCCCTATATGTACAGTATATAACTCCTGTCCTATATGTACAGTATATAACTCCTGTCCTATATGTACAGTATATAACTCTGTCCTATATGTACAGTATATAACTCCTGTTCTATATGTACAGTATATAACTCTGTCCTATATGTACAGTATATAACTCTGTCCTATATGTACAGTATATAACTCCTGTCCTATATGTACAGTATATAACTCCTATCTATATGTACAGTATATAACTCCTGCTCTATATGTACAGTATATAACTCTGTCCTATATGTACAGTATATAACTCCTGTCCTATATGTACAGTATATAACTCTGTCCTATATGTACAGTATATAACTCCTGTCTATATGTACAGTATATAACTCCTGCCCTATATGTACAGTATATAACTCTGTCCTATATGTACAGTATATAACTCCTGTCCTATATGTACAGTATATAACTCCTGTCCTATATGTACAGTATATAACTCTGTCCTATATGTACAGTATATAACTCTGTCCTATATGTACAGTATATAACTCTGTCCTATATGTACAGTTTATAACTCCTGTCCTATATGTACAGTATATAACTCCTGTCCTATATGTACAGTATATAACTCTGTCCTATATGTACAGTATATAACTCTGTCCTATATGTACAGTATATAACTCCTGTCCTATATGTACAGTATATAACTCCTGTCCTATATGTACAGTATATAACTCCTGCCCTATATGTACAGTATATAACTCCTGTCCTATATGTACAGTATATAACTCCTGTCCTATATGTACAGTATATAACTCTGTCCTATATGTACAGTATATAACTCTGTCCTATATGTACAGTATATAACTCCTGTCCTATATGTACAGTATGTAACTCCTGTCCTATATGTACAGTATATAACTCCTGTCCTATATGTACAGTATATAACTCCTGTCCTATATGTACAGTATATAACTCCTGTCCTATATGTACAGTATATAACTCCTGTCCTATATGTACAGTATATAACTCCTGTCCTATATGTACAGTATATAACTCCTGTCTATATGTACAGTATATAACTCCTGTCTATATGTACAGTATATAACTCCTGTCCTATATGTACAGTATATAACTCTGTCCTATATGTACAGTATATAACTCCTGTCCTATATGTACAGTATATAACTCCTGTCCTATATGTACAGTATATAACTCTGTCCTATATGTACAGTATATAACTCTGTCCTATATGTACAGTATATAACTCTGTCCTATATGTACAGTATATAACTCCTGTCCTATATGTACAGTATATAACTCTGTCCTATATGTACAGTATATAACTCTGTCCTATATGTACAGTATATAACTCCTGCTCTATATGTACAGTATATAACTCTGTCCTATATGTACAGTATATAACTCTGTCCTATATGTACAGTATATAACTCCTGTCCTATATGTACAGTATATAACTCCTGTCCTATATGTACAGTATATAACTCTGTCCTATATGTACAGTATATAACTCTGTCCTATATGTACAGTATATAACTCCTGTCCTATATGTACAGTATATAACTCCTGTCCTATATGTACAGTATATAACTCCTGTCCTATATGTACAGTATATAACTCCTGCTCTATATGTACAGTATATAACTCTGTCCTATATGTACAGTATATAACTCTGTCCTATATGTACAGTATATAACTCTGTCCTATATGTACAGTATATAACTCTGTCCTATATGTACAGTATATAACTCTGTCCTATATGTACAGTATATAACTCTGTCCTATATGTACAGTATATAACTCTGTCCTATATGTACAGTATATAACTCCTGTCCTATATGTACAGTATATAACTCTGTCCTATATGTACAGTATATAACTCCTGTCCTATATGTACAGTATATAACTCTGTCCTATATGTATACAGTATATAACTCCTGTCTATATGTACAGTATATAACTCTGTCCTATATGTACAGTATATAACTCTGTCCTATATGTACAGTATATAACTCTGTCCTATATGTACAGTATATAACTCTGTCCTATATGTACAGTATATAACTCTGTCCTATATGTACAGTATATAACTCCTGTCCTATATGTACAGTATATAACTCTGTCCTATATGTACAGTATATAACTCCTGTCTATATGTACAGTATATAACTCTGTCCTATATGTACAGTATATAACTCTGTCCTATATGTACAGTATATAACTCTGTCCTATATGTACAGTATATAACTCTGTCCTATATGTACAGTATATAACTCCTGTCCTATATGTACAGTATATAACTCTGTCCTATATGTACAGTATATAACTCCTGTCCTATATGTACAGTATATAACTCTGTCCTATATGTACAGTATATAACTCTGTCCTATATGTACAGTATATAACTCTGTCCTATATGTACAGTATATAACTCTGTCCTATATGTACAGTATATAACTCTGTCCTATATGTACAGTATATAACTCTGTCCTATATGTACAGTATATAACTCTGTCCTATATGTACAGTATATAACTCTGTCCTATATGTACAGTATATAACTCTGTCCTATATGTACAGTATATAACTCCTGTCCTATATGTACAGTAAAAGCAAAGGAAGGTTTCTCACCCATCATCTGTACTTCTTAGCAAGTTTTCCCGACGTTTCGTCCTCAAACTAGCGGACTTCTTCAGGGAATGAATTCTCGGACCGCGCGTTGGAGATTTATAACCTATGGGTGTGGTTAGCCACGCCCTAATTCTGATACTAACTCGTAAACAATCTAAGGTCTGATGTAGAAGGGAGCAGGTCTAACGACCCTGCTGAGGCTAACGACCCTAACTCATTAGCATGTCACTGACCTATTGTCTGCTGGGATGCTCAAGTGGAGTGCAGGTTTCACCCCTCCTAACTCATTAGCATGTCACAGACCTATTGTCTGCTGGGATGCTCAAGTGGAGTGCAGGTCTCACCCCTCCTAACTCATTAGCATGTCACAGACCTATTGTCTGCTGGGATGCTCAAGTGGAGTGCAGGTCTCACCCCTCCTAACTCATTAGCATGTCACTGACCTATTGTCTGCTGGGATGCTCCAGTGGAGTGCAGGTCTCACCCCTCCTAACTCATTAGCATGTCACAGACCTATTGTCTGCTGGGATGCTCAAGTGGAGTGCAGGTCTCACCCCTCCTAACTCATTAGCATGTCACTGACCTTGTCCCAAGTTAGGGCGTTGTTTTTAGGATGTCGTCATAGATGCGAGGCAAAACAAATCTTAACCCTCCTCCTCTGTTAAGAGAAGGTTTTTGTTTCCTCACAAAAATGGCTTCTTTCACTCCTCTCTCAAACCAATTCTTCTCCCGAGCCAGAATTTTAACCTCTGTGTCATTCACCGTGTGGTTGGAGGCCTTGAGGTGGAGATGAACAGCCGACTGTGGCCCACTAGAGTTTTCTCTACGATGTTGGTAAAGTCGTTTCTGTAGAGTTTGTTTGGTTTCTCCAATATAGTGGTCAGTGCACTCCTCTTCACTACATTTAATTGAATACACCACATTGCTCTGTTTGTGTCTGGGTGTTTTGTCTTTGGGATGCACTAATTTCTGTCTTAACGTGTTGAAAGGTTTGAAATACACAGGGATTTTGTGTTGCCTAAAGATTCTTTGTAGTTTCTCTGAAACTCCCGCCACATACGGTAAGGACACCCCTCTCCTCCTACTTTCTTCTGTCTGTTGGACTGTGTCTCTGGCCTTTCTCGTCCTTTGGGCTTTAGTAAAAGACCACTTGGGGTAGCCACATCTGGAAAGTGCTCTCTGAACATGTTTGGTTTCTCTGTTCTTTCCCTCCGAGCTAGTGGGGACCTGGTGGGCTCAGTGTTGAAGCGTTCTAATGACCCCGAGTTTGTGTTGTAGCGGATGATTTGAGTCAAAGGCCAGGTACTGGTCAGTGTGAGTGGACTTTCTGAAGACCTCAGTCTCTAATTGTCCGTTCTCCAGTATGATGACCTTACAATCTAGAAAGGCCAGTTCACTCTCCTTAGCATCCTCGCGAGTGAAATTTATAAAAGGGTCCACCGAATTAATGTGTTCTGAAAATGGTTCCACTTCCTGCTTCTTTAACTTAACCCATGTATCGTCTACATATCGAAACCAATGGCTTGGCGCTGTCCCTTGGTAAGAGCCCAGGGCTTGTTCCTCCAGTTTCTCCATATACAGATTGGCCACTATAGGAGAGACTGGGGAGCCCATCGCACAGCCATGAATCTGTCTAAAGAAGGTGCCTCTAAATTGGAAATATGTGGTGTTAAGACACATTTCCAGTATTTCACAGATGTGGTCAGCTGTTAGTTTTGTTCTCTCCCCTAGTGTGGCGTCTTTCTGTAGGCTTTCTCTTACAGCCTGCACCGCCTCTGTAATAGGGACCGACGTAAAAAGTGATGTCACATCAAACGAGACCATTGTCTCACCTGTGTCAAACTGGAGCTGTTTGATTTTATTTACTAATTCTTTAGTGTTTTCTATGTGATGGTGGGTGTTACCCACCAAAGGAGCCAGAATGGTTTTGAGGTGTTTAGCCAGGTTGTAGGTGATAGAGTCTATGCTACATACAAAAGGCCCAAGTGGAAAGTTTTGTTTGTGTATTTTTGGGAGTCCATAAATACTGGGAATGGTGTCTCCTGGGTAAAGTTTGTAATATAGTGGTTTTTCAATAATGCCCTCTTTCACTAAGCTCTGAAGGAAGTCTATAATCTTTTTCCTAAACCCACTGGTAGGGTCCCTCTTCAATGGCTGGTACGTGTTGGTGTCCAAGAGTAACTGATTAACTTTGGCCTCATAGTCTGAGCTGTTGAGGATAACTGTGCATCTGCCTTTGTCAGCTGGTAAAATAGTTATACTCTCATCCTTTTGTAATGCCATTAATGCTTTTTGCTCATCTAATGAGACATTGGATTGTGGGGGCTTCGCACTTTTGAGTGTTGCAGAGACTCTCAGTCTGAGGGCCCCCGCCTCACTCTCAGTTAGTTTGTTGTATCTAATGGCTGCTTCTGCTGCTGTGATGTATTCAATTGTAGGAATGTCTTTTGGGGTTATTGCAAAATTTAGGCCTTTAGTAAGAACATCTTTTTCCGCTTGTGATAAATGCCGATCGGACAGATTTTTGACCCAATTCTCCCTGTCCAAGCCTTGTCCAATTTCACTTTTAGAATGTTGAAAAGAATTATGGTTTTGGAGTTTTAGAAATTTTGCCTATCTGACGTTCTTTGGCCTTCTTGTGATGGTTCAGTTGGGCAGTTTCCGTAAACGTCCAAATCCTCTGAAAAAACTCTGGTGAGACTGCCAATTCCAGTTTGTGCTTAAGGCACTCTATCTCGTCTTTTAGGTTTATAATCTCTATGTTAAGTCGTCGAATTCTTAAATTGAGAATCTTCATACAGTAGTTTTGTTGTATTTTTCTTGCCAACTGGCCTGTTTCTAATGCTTTTTGCTTTAAACATTTTGGGATAAGTTTACTCTGGCTACACCTAAGATTAAACCTAAGATGATTTCTGGCGTCTGCTAATTTTCTTTTGATTTTCTCCAACCCGCGTGCCAAGACCAGGGCGTCTCTCCCAAAGTTGGCAACGATAAGTTTGTGTAAGATCTCAGTCGTACAGGGATTACAGGGATTAGTCAAAGCAGTATCAGGATTAGGGTGTGGCTAACCACCAGTGATGGGAATAATGGCGTTACTAGTAACGGCGTTACTAACGCCGTTACTTTTTTCAGTAACGAGTAATCTAACTAATTACTTTGACTGTAACTATAACGCCGTTATCATTGCCGACACCCCGTTACTGCGCGTTACTCAAGTCGCACAATTAACTTTTTTTTTTTTAACTCCATGATAGGACTTGTGCGCGTGTTGACATGAGAGAATCATTGGCTGATGTATAGTAAGATTACGTCTTTTCAGCCAATCAGACACATTGTGTAAGTAGGTGTTTCCGCATTCATAGTGGCGGGTGTTTAGCGCTTACAGCAGCACACATGGAGAGTGAGGAGGACTCCAGCGGCAAAACAGCCTTCTCCAGATGGAAATATCGCCACTATTTTAAACTCACAGAGGTTAGAGGTAAAAATGTGCACGTCGAGTGCACATTATGTTTAGGAACGAAGCAATTGTCGACGTTGTATATTAGCAACTCTAACTTAATGAAGCATCTTTTGACGGCTCACGCTTCAACCAAATTAGTGGCCCAAGAGAACACTGGTAGTAGGGAGGCTAATGTTGAAAAAGGATCCGCTAACAGGGAAGGACCCTCCCCATGCAAGCAACAAAAACTTGACTTTAGTTCCTCTGTGACTGCTCCCCAGAAACTATCTCAGACAGAGCTCTATGGCTTGATAGGGAGATACGTTGTGGAAAACATGCTTCCGATATCAACAGTAGAGTCAAACTCCTTCAGGGCGTTGATAGGCAAAATCCCAAGAAAAGGAGGCGTCGGCCCGCCCTGTAGAAAGACGTTTTCGACATACATTGATACCGAATATGCCAACATGAATGCTAAGTTAAAAAAAGAATTCGAGAAGCTGGAATACTTGGCTACAACTGCAGATATATGGACAGCACATAACAAAAGCTACCTAGGCGTAACTGCACACTGGTTGGATCCAGTAAATATGCAACGAAAAAAAGCTGCCCTGGCATGCCGACGGTTCAGGGGCCGTCATACCCACGAGAGCATTGCCACAGAACTTGAAAACATCCACTCGTCTTATGGCATTTCGCACAAATTAACGGCAACTGTCACTGACAATGGCTCGAATTTCGTTAAAGCATTTAAAAAATATCAGTCAATTGAGGAGGATGACTCTGTGGATGAGGAAGAGGACGAGGTTTCTTTTGTTGACATAAATGATTTCTTGCAAGCCCGTGTTGATGAGGATGACGACGTGATTAATTTACCACCACACTACAGGTGTGCATCACACACACTGAACCTTGTGTCATGTTCTGATATTGAAAAGTGGATTCTCTCCAGACCAGAGAAAGCACTTTACAGAAGTGCAACTGCAAAATGCACAGCCTTGTGGAATAAGGCCAGCCGTTCCACAGTGGCCGCAGAGACAGTAGAGGATGTGCTTGCAAAGAAGCTGATAGTGCCTTGCAGTACCAGATGGAATTCTTTCTATGATGCTCTAGCTAGGATTTGCAAGATTCCCATAGTGGACCTCATTACTATCTCATCCAAGTTTGGCTCAAAAGCAATCACAGAAAAAGAGCATCAGCTCCTGAGGGAATATTGTATTGCAATGAAGCCACTGACAGTTGCCCTAGATATCCTCCAGGGAGAGGACAACTGCTACCTGGGCACACTGCTACCTACCCTGGAGACCTTGATGATGAAAACCCTTGAGCTGAAGAGTGGGCTTCAAATACTTGTGGACCTTCCAGAGGCAATTGTGGAGGTAAGAACTACATATCTGTCTATTTAAAAAAAACAATGTGTAATGTGTATAATTGTATGGATGTGTATAATTATAATAAATGTGCATAATTGTTTATACTGTCTTATATATTGTACTCAAAAGTGTGTGTGTGCGTGCTTGTGCGAGCCAGTTGGTATTTGCGTAGAGACGGTCAGTAATGTGTTCTTTGCTTTATGTCATTTCAGGCAATAAAAACAAGATTTGCAGAGGTGCTGGTCAGTGACAGCGCTCTCCTGGCTGCTGTGACTCTGCCCAGGTTTAAATTACGTTGGCTGCGAACCCAAGAAAGAAAGGACAAGGCCAAAGCAGAGCTGCTGGCGGTATGTCGTGCAAGTGTAAGAAGTGAAGACCAGCATAAAGGTACAAGCACTACCACACCCACATGTACCAGCTCAACTGTTGAGGATGCATTCTTCTCCTTTGATGATGAGGATGACACTTCTGCTACTGTGGAAAGTCAAGTGGCAGATTATTTGAAATCAGGAGCCCAAGGGATTGACTCACTTCATGGATTTCCCCTTATAAAGAGAATTTCCCTGAAGTATAATGCTGCCACTCCATCCAGTGCTCCGGTGGAGAGACTGTTTAGCCTGGGAAAGCTGGTTTTCACACCAAAAAGGAACAGACTCTCTGACCACAAGTTTGAGAAGCTACTTCTATTGCGATACAACCACTGGTTTCAGGGCTAAAATGTTGACATGACTGGGCTGGGTGGATGGATACAGAGAGGAATGCATACATGTTTAGAGTTGGATTTAACAAACCCATGAACATTTCTAGTTCAATTTTCACTCCTGTAAGCTATTTACTTTCTTTAAGTAACAAAATTGGAGCACTTTATGTCCATCCGTTGTGTACTTGTTCTGTTAAGTTAGCGTTGCATTAAGTGAAAATTTGTGCAGGTAACTGTCTTTGCTGTTGGTGCGACAACTGGGTTGGCTGGGTGGATAAACGATTGCACAAATGCAAAATGAACGGATGCATTTATGCACTTTAAGTTGGATTGAAGAAATCCATACACATTTTCAGTTTTAAGCGTCTGTAAGATTGTGTATTTCTCTTTTTTTATATTTTGAGAAGTGTATGTCCATCCACTATTGTTTACATTGAGTTGCAATAAATGCAAACCTGTGTGCAGGTACTTGTTTTTGTTGTCATGCATCTGGCTTATGAAACACGCTCTGAGAAGGTGGGGGCCAGGGGGGGCGAGAAACAAAAAAGTAACTCAATAGTTACTTTTTCTGGTAACTAGTTACTTTTTGGGAGAAGTAACTAGTAACTATAACTAATTACTTTTTCAAAGTAATGTGCCCAACACTGCTAACCACACCCATAGGTTATAAATCTCCAACGCGCGGTACGAGAATTCATTCCCTGAAGAAGTCCGCTAGTTTGAGGACGAAACGTCGGGAAAAGTACAGATGATGGGTGAGAAACCTTCCTTTGCTTTGACTAATCCCTGTACGACTGAGAGCTTACACAAACTTATATGTACAGTATATAACTCCTGTCTATATGTACAGTATATAACTCCTGTCCTATATGTACAGTATATAACTCTGTCCTATATGTACAGTATATAACTCCTGTCCTATATGTACAGTATATAACTCTGTCCTATATGTACAGTATATAACTCCTGTCTATATGTACAGTATATAACTCCTGTCCTATATGTACAGTATATAACTCTGTCCTATATGTACAGTATATAACTCCTGTCCTATATGTACAGTATATAACTCTGTCCTATATGTACAGTATATAACTCCTGCTCTATATGTACAGTATATAACTCTGTCCTATATGTACAGTATAATAACTCCTGTCCTATATGTACAGTATATAACTCCTGTCCTATATGTACAGTATATAACTCTGTCCTATATGTACAGTATATAACTCCTGTCCTATATGTACAGTATATAACTCCTGTCCTATATGTACAGTATATAACTCTGTCCTATATGTACAGTATATAACTCTGTCCTATATGTACAGTATATAACTCCTGTCCTATATGTACAGTATATAACTCCTGTCCTATATGTACAGTATATAACTCCTGTCCTATATGTACAGTATATAACTCTGTCCTATATGTACAGTATATAACTCCTGTCCTATATGTACAGTATATAACTCTGTCCTATATGTACAGTATATAACTCCTGTCCTATATGTACAGTATATAACTCTGTCCTATATGTACAGTATATAACTCCTGTCCTATATGTACAGTATATAACTCTGTCCTATATGTACAGTATATAACTCCTGTCCTATATGTACAGTATATAACTCTGTCCTATATGTACAGTATATAACTCCTGCTCTATATGTACAGTATATAACTCTGTCCTATATGTACAGTATATAACTCCTGTCCTATATGTACAGTATATAACTCCTGTCCTATATGTACAGTATATAACTCTGTCCTATATGTACAGTATATAACTCCTGTCCTATATGTACAGTATATAACTCCTGTCCTATATGTACAGTATATAACTCTGTCCTATATGTACAGTATATAACTCTGTCCTATATGTACAGTATATAACTCCTGTCCTATATGTACAGTATATAACTCCTGTCCTATATGTACAGTATATAACTCCTGTCCTATATGTACAGTATATAACTCCTGCTCTATATGTACAGTATATAACTCTGTCCTATATGTACAGTATATAACTCTGTCCTATATGTACAGTATATAACTCTGTCCTATATGTACAGTATATAACTCTGTCCTATATGTACAGTATATAACTCTGTCCTATATGTACAGTATATAACTCCTGTCCTATATGTACAGTATATAACTCTGTCCTATATGTACAGTATATAACTCTGTCCTATATGTACAGTATATAACTCCTGTCCTATATGTACAGTATATAACTCCTGTCCTATATGTACAGTATATAACTCCTGTCCTATATGTACAGTATATAACTCTGTCCTATATGTACAGTATATAACTCTGTCCTATATGTACAGTATATAACTCCTGCTCTATATGTACAGTATATAACTCCTGCTCTATATGTACAGTATATAACTCCTGTCCTATATGTACAGTATATAACTCTGTCCTATATGTACAGTATATAACTCCTGTCCTATATGTACAGTATATAACTCTGTCCTATATGTACAGTATATAACTCCTGCTCTATATGTACAGTATATAACTGTCCTATGTACAGTATTTCCTATATGTACAGTATATAACTCCTGTCCTATATGTACAGTATATAACTCCTGTCCTATATGTACAGTATATAACTCTGTCCTATATGTACAGTATATAACTCCTGTCCTATATGTACAGTATATAACTCCTGTCCTATATGTACAGTATATAACTCTGTCCTATATGTACAGTATATAACTCTGTCCTATATGTACAGTATATAACTCCTGTCCTATATGTACAGTATATAACTCCTGTCCTATATGTACAGTATATAACTCCTGTCCTATATGTACAGTATATAACTCTGTCCTATGTACAGTATATAACTGTCTATATGTACAGTATATAACTCTGTCCTATATGTACAGTACATATAACTCTGTCCTATATGTACAGTATATAACTCTGTCCTATATGTACAGTATATAACTCTGTCCTATATGTTACAGTATATAACTCCTGTCCTATATGTACAGTATATAACTCTGTCCTATATGTACAGTATATAACTCTGTCCTATATGTACAGTATATAACTCCTGTCCTATATGTACAGTATATAACTCTGTCCTATATGTACAGTATATAACTCTGTCCTATATGTACAGTATATAACTCCTGTCCTATATGTACAGTATATAACTCTGTCCTATATGTACAGTATATAACTCTGTCCTATATGTACAGTATATAACTCCTGTCCTATATGTACAGTATATAACTCCTGCTCTATATGTACAGTATATAACTCTGTCCTATATGTACAGTATATAACTCCTGTCTATATGTACAGTATATAACTCCTGCTCTATATGTACAGTATATAACTCCTGTCCTATATGTACAGTATATAACTCCTGTCCTATATGTACAGTATATAACTCTGTCCTATATGTACAGTATATAACTCCTGTCCTATATGTACAGTATATAACTCTGTCCTATATGTACAGTATATAACTCTGTCCTATATGTACAGTATATAACTCCTGTCCTATATGTACAGTATATAACTCCTGTCCTATATGTACAGTATATAACTCTGTCCTATATGTACAGTATATAACTCCTGTCCTATATGTACAGTATATAACTCCTGTCCTATATGTACAGTATATAACTCCTGTCTATATGTACAGTATATAACTCTGTCCTATATGTACAGTATATAACTCTGTCCTATATGTACAGTATATAACTCCTGTCCTATATGTACAGTATATAACTCCTGTCCTATATGTACAGTATATAACTCTGTCCTATATGTACAGTATATAACTCTGTCCTATATGTACAGTATATAACTCCTGTCCTATATGTACAGTATATAACTCTGTCCTATATGTACAGTATATAACTCTGTCCTATATGTACAGTATATAACTCTGTCCTATATGTACAGTATATAACTCTGCTCTATATGTACAGTATATAACTCTGTCCTATATGTACAGTATATAACTCTGTCCTATATGTACAGTATATAACTCTGTCCTATATGTACAGTATATAACTCCTGTCTATATGTACAGTATATAACTCTGTCCTATATGTACAGTATATAACTCTGTCCTATATGTACAGTATATAACTCCTGTCTATATGTATATATCACCTGGTCTCGCTGGTCCCTCTGGTCTCACCTGGTCTCTCTGGTCTCTCTTGTCCCACCTGTTCCCTCTGGTTCCTGGTTTCACCTGGTCTCACATGGTCCCTCTGGTCCCTCTGGTCTCACCTGCTCCCTCTGGTCCCTCTGGTCTCACCTGGTCTCTCTGGTCTTTCTGATCTCACCTGGTCTCACCTGGTCCCTCTGGTCTCACCTGTGGGGTCAGCTTCAGCACCTGTTCTTCCAGCAGACTGGTCTCGCAGCTGCTGAAGATGGAGACCTTGGAGAGCGTGGGCAGGTGGACGCTCACAGACTGGTCTCACCTGGTCTTTCTGGTCTTTCTGGTCTGACCTGGTCCCTCTGATCCCTGGTCTCACCTGTGGGGTCAGCTTCAGCACCAGTTCTTCCAGCAGACTGGTCTCGCAGCTGCTGAAGATGGAGACCTTGGAGAGCGTGGGCAGGTGGACGCTGACGGCGATCTCGGTGCAGAGGTGCAGAGGAAGCTGCTGCAGGATCTCGGTCTCTCTCGTGATCTTCTTGTGGATGTGCAGGTGTTGGTACCATGTGTCGATCCTGGTCCTCAGCTCTCTACTGATGTGGTGGCTGCGCAGGTACGCCTTCACCTGGTCCAGGAGAGCACAGGTACCAGGTCAGACGGCAGTAAAACCCCAGTGGAAACATGTGCACAAGTCCCCAGGGAGCTGCAGACACTGTTAGCATGTTGGCATATCCAGATGTCCTGCAGTCAACCCAATCCTCTGCCTGAGGGAAGAAGCTGGAACATGGCTTTTAAAGGGGCTAGAAGAGATTTTCCCTATACAGAGAGAGACCAGAGAGAGACCAGAGAGAGACCAGAGAGAGACCAGAGAGAGACCAGAGAGAGACCAGAGAGAGAGACACCAGAGACAGAGACCAGAGAGAGAGACACCAGAGAGGGAGACCAGAGAGAGAGAGACCAGAGAGAGACTAGAGAGAGACCAGAGAGAGACCAGAGAGAGACCAGAGAGAGACCAGAGAGAGACAAGAGAGAGACCAGAGAGAGACCAGAGAGAGAGACCAGAGAGAGAGACCAGAGAGAGAGACCTGAGAGAGACCAGAGAGAGACCAGAGAGAGATCAGAGAGAGACCAGAGAGAGACCAGAGAGAGACAAGAGAGAGACCAGAGAGAGACCAGAGAGAGACCAGAGAGAGACCAGAGAGAGACAAGAGAGAGACCAGAGAGAGACCAGAGAGAGACCAGAGAGAGAGACCAGAGAGAGAGGCCAGAGAGAGACCAGAGGGAGACTCCCACAGTCTCACCAGCTCATGGTTGGGGAAGAAGACGTTGTCGCGGTCCCTGAGGCTGGAGATGACGTTCCCGACGTTCCCGACGATGGAGGCGAACACCAACACGGCGATGAGGAGGTCCGCGATCATGAATAGATACTCCTCCTCTCGGCTCGGCAGCGGCGTGTCCCCCACCGTGGTGAAGATCTGCGCCGAGAACCAGAAGCAGTAGAAGTACTGGCGGCGCGTGGAGGCGAAGGCGGGGATTGAGGTGTTGGGGTAGACCCAGAGGTCGCTGCCGAAGCCGATGTAGCGGGACAGGGCGAAGTACAGGCAGGCGTTCCAGTGGATCAGCACGAAGATGTAGACCATGAGCTTGGAGATCCGGAAGGTGTTGGGGTACGAGGTCCGGGTCTCCATCCGGTCCAGAGCCTCGCTCAGGCGCGGCGTGCGGAGCAGACGGTTGATCCGGACCAATGGGGTCTGGATCCCGAAGGCCAAGTACAGCAGGTCTGTGGGGAGCAGAGAGGCCAGGTCCCGCAGGAAGACTCTGGAGCGGAGGTAACGGTCTTTCAGCCGAGACCGGTCTGAGACCAGCAGGCCCTGCTCCAGGAACCCTGCAGCGGAGACCAGGGTCAGGGCCAGTCCCCACACAGACCCAGACCCAGACCCAGACCTAGACCCAGACCTGAGGCCCAGACCCAAACCTAGACCCAGACCTGAGGCCCGGACCCAGACCCAGACCCCCAGACGCAGACCAAGACCAAGATCAAGACCCAGACCAAGAAGCAGACCCAGACCCAGACCTGAGACCCAGACCTGAGGCCCGGACCCAGACCCAGACCTGAGGCCCAGACCTGAGGCCCAGACCCAGACCCAGACCTAGACCCAGACCCAGACCCAGACCCAAACCTAGACCCAGACCTGAGGCCAGGGACTCCATGAAGTCTGAGTCTTAGACCTCATCCTCATAAACACAGGTGTTCTTTTAGGACTAAACCATAGAGAGAGCCCTGTGAGTCAGTGTGAGTCCCTGTGAGTCAGTGTGAGTCAGTGTGAGTCCCTGTGAGTCAGTGTGAGTCCCTGTGAGTCAGTGTGAGTCCTGTGAGTCCCTGTGAGTCAGTGTGAGTCAGTGTGAGTCCCTGTGAGTCAGTGTGAGTCAGTGTGAGTCCCTGTGAGTCCCTGTGAGTCCCTGTGAGTCAGTGTGAGTCCCTGTGAGTCAGTGTGAGTCAGTGTGAGTCCCTGTGAGTCAGTGTGAGTCAGTGTGAGTCAGTGTGAGTCCCTGTGAGTCCTGTGAGTCAGTGTGAGTCCCTGTGAGTCCCTGTGAGTCCCTGTGAGTCAGTGTGAGTCAGTGTGAGTCCCTGTGAGTCAGTGTGAGTCCCTGTGAGTCCTGTGAGTCAGTGTGAGTCCCTGTGAGTCCCTGTGAGTCCCTGTGAGTCAGTGTGAGTCCCTGTGAGTCAGTGTGAGTCAGTGTGAGTCCCTGTGAGTCATCTTTGTGACAGAGGTGAACGTCACCTGTGGAGTCTGTGCTCAGTGTGTGTCCCTGTACCTGTGCTCAGTGTGTGTAGCTGTACCTGTGCTCAGTGTGTGTCGCTGTACCTGTGCTCAATCTGAGTCCCTGTACCTGTGCTCAGTCTGTGTCCCTGTACCTGTGCTCAGTCTGAGTCCCTGTACCTGTGCTCAGTCTGAGTCCCTGTACCTGTGCTTAGTGTGCGTACCTGTCCTCAGCGTGATGACCATGTCGGCGACATACATCAGGTCACAGAGATAGTCCAGGACCAGCCACAGAGGAAGGTAGGTCAGGGAGATGGACCAGAAGCACGTCCTGTTCACATCATGATGAGTCAGCATTTACATCATGATGAGTCCGCGTTTACATCATGATGAGTCAGAGTTTACATCATGATGAGTCAGCGTTTACATCATGATGAGTCAGAGTTTACATCATGATGAGTCAGCGTTTACATCATGATGAGTCAGCGTTTACATCATGATGAGTCAGCGTTAACATCATGATGAGTCAGCGTTTACATCATGATGAGTTGGCGTTTACATCATGATGAGTCAGAGTTTACATCATGATGAGTCAGCGTTTACATCATGATGAGTTGGCGTTTACATCATGATGAGTCAGAGTTTACATCATGAAGAGTCAGCGTTTACATCATGAAGAGTCAGCGTTTACATCATGATGAGTCAGCGTTTACGTTTACGTCATGATGAGTCAGCGTTTACGTTTACATCATGATGAGTCAGAGTTTACATCATGATGAGTCAGCGTTTACATCATGATGAGTCAGCGTTTACATCATGATGAGTCAGCGTTTACATCATGATGAGTCAGCGTTTACATTATGATGAGTTGGCGTTTACATCATGATTAGTCAGAGTTTACATCATGATGAGTCAGCGTTTACGTTTACGTCATGATGAGTCAGCGTTTACGTTTACATCATGATGAGTCAGAGTTTACATCATGATGAGTCAGCGTTTACATCATGATGAGTCAGCGTTTACATCATGATGAGTCAGCGTTTACATCATGATGAGTCAGCGTTTACATTATGATGAGTTGGCGTTTACATCATGATTAGTCAGAGTTTACATCATGATGAGTCAGCGTTTACGTTTACGTCATGATGAGTCAGCGTTTACGTTTACATCATGATGAGTCAGAGTTTACATCATGATGAGTCAGCGTTTACATCATGATGAGTCAGCGTTTACATCATGATGAGTCAGTGTTTACATTATGAAGAGTCAGCGTTTACATCATGAAGAGTCAGCGTTTACATCATGATGAGTCAGCGTTTACGTCATGATGAGTCAGCGTTTACATCATGAAGAGTCAGCGTTTACATCATGAAGAGTCAGCGTTTACATCATGAAGAGTCAGCGTTTACATCATGATGAGTCAGCGTTTACATCATGATGAGTCAGCGTTTACATCATGAAGAGTCAGCGTTTACATCATGAAGAGTCAGCGTTTACATCATGATGAGTCAGCGTTTACGTCATGATGAGTCAGCGTTTACGTTTACATCATGATGAGTCAGTGTTTACATCATGATGAGTCAGCGTTTACATCATGATGAGTCAGCGTTTACATCATGATGAGTCAGTGTTTACATCATGATGAGTCAGCGTTTACATCATGATGAGTCAGTGTTTACATCATAATGAGTCAGCGTTTACATAATGATGAGTCAGCGTTAACATCATGATGAGTCAGCGTTTACATCATGATGAGTCAGCGTTTACATCATGATGAGTCAGCGTTTATATCATGATGAGTCAGAGTTTACATCATGATGAGTCAGTGTTTACATCATGATGAGTCAGCGTTTACATCATGATGAGTCAGAGTTTACATCATGATGAGTCAGCGTTTACATCATGATGAGTCAGAGTTTACATCATGATGAGTCAGAGTTTACATCATGATGAGTCAGAGTTTACATCATGATGAGTCAGAGTTTACATCATGATGAGTCAGAGTTTACATCATGATGAGTCAGAGTTTACATCATGATGAGTCAGAGTTTACATCATGATGAGTCAGTGTTTACATCATGATGAGTCAGAGTTTACCTCATGATGAGTCAGAGTTTACATCATGATGAGTCAGTGTTTACATCATGATGACTCAGAGTTTACCTCAGGATAATGATGACCCAGTTGTAGACAATGGGGAAGATGATCACCTGAAGCCAAATGTAGTAAAACTGTTCAGCAGGATCCACCACCCACTCTCTCCATCTGCAAACAGGGAGGACGAGAGAAACCTCAGGCCCCAGACTGAGGGAGGAGAGAAACCTCACGACCCACACTGAGGGAGGAGAGAAACCTCACGACCCACACTGAGGGAGGAGAGAAACCTCAGGCCCCACACTGAGGGAGGAGAGAAACCTCACGACCCACACTGAGGGAGGAGAGAAACCTCACGACCCACACTGAGGGAGGAGAGAAACCTCCACGACCACACTGAGGGAGGAGAGAAACCTCAGGCCCCAGACTGAGGGAGGAGAGAAACCTCAGGCCCCAGACTGAGGGAGGAGAGAAACCTCACGACCCACACTGAGGGAGGAGAGAAACCTCACGACCCACACTGAGGGAGGAGAGAAACCTCACGATCCACACTGAGGGAGGAGAGAAACCTCAGGCCCCAGACTGAGGGAGGACGAGAGAAACCTCAGGCCCCAGACTGTGGGAGAGAAACCTCACGACCCACACTGAGGGAGGAGAGAAACCTGACGACCCACACTGAGGGAGGAGAGAAACTTCACGACCCACACTGAGGGAGGAGAGAAACCTCACAACCCACACTGAGGGAGGAGAGAAACCTCACGACCCACACTGAGGGAGGAGAGAAACCTCAGGACCCACACTGAGGGAGGACGAGAGAAACCTCAGGACCCACACTGAGGGAGGAGAGAAACCTCAGGACCCACACTGAGGGAGGAGATAAACCTCAGGACCCACACTGAGGGAGGACGAGAGAAACCTCAGGCCCCAGACTGAGGGAGGAGAGAAACCTCACGACCCACACTGAGGGAGGAGAGAAACCTCACGACCCACACTGAGGGAGGAGAGAAACCTCACGACCCACACTGAGGGAGGAGAGAAACCTCACGACCCACACTGAGGGAGGAGAGAAACCTCACGACCCACACTGAGGGAGGACGAGAGAAACCTCAGGCCCCAGACTGAGGGAGGAGAGAAACCTCACGATCCACACTGAGGGAGGAGAGAAACCTCACGACCCACACTGAGGGAGGAGAGAAACCTCACGACCCACACTGAGGGAGGAGAGAAACCTCAGGACCCACACTGAGGGAGGACGAAAGAAACCTCACGACCCACACTGAGGGAGGAGAGAAACCTCATGACCCACACTGAGGGAGGAGAGAAACCTCAGGCCCCAGACTGAGGGAGGAGAGAAACCTCAGGTCTCAGACTGAGGGAGGAGAGAAACCTCACGATCCACACTGAGGGAGGAGAGAAACCTCACGACCCACACTGAGGGAGGAGAGAAACCTCACGACCCAGACTGAGGGAGGAGAGAAACCTCAGGACCCACACTGAGGGAGGAGAGAAACCTCAGGACCCACACTGAGGGAGGAGAGAAACCTCAGGACCCACACTGAGGGAGGACGAGAGAAACCTCAGGACCCACACTGAGGGAGGAGAGAAACCTCAGGACCCACACTGAGGGAAGATGAGAGAAACCCCAGGACCCACACTGAGGGAGGAGAGAAACCTCACGACCCAAACTGAGGGAGGAGAGAAACCTCACGACCCACACTGAGGGAGGACGAGAGAAACCTCAGGCCCCAGACTGAGGGAGGAGAGAAACCTCAGGACCCACACTGAGGGAGGAGAGAAACCTCAGGACCCAGACTGAGGGAGGAGAGAAACCTCAGGACCCACACTGAGGGAGGCCGAGAGAAACCTCAGGACCCAGACTGAGGGAGGAGAGAAACCTCAGGACCCAGACTGAGGGAGGAGAGAAACCTCACGACCCACACTGAGGGAGGAGAGAAACCTCACGACCCACACTGAGGGAGGAGAGAAACCTCACGACCCACACTGAGGGAGGAGAGAAACCTCAGGCCCCAGACTGAGGGAGGAGAGAAACCTCAGGACCCACACTGAGGGAGGATAGAAACCTCAGGACCCACACTGAGGGAGGAGAGAAACCTCAGGACCCACACTGAGGGAGGACGAGAGAAACCTCAGGACCCACACTGAGGGAGGAGAGAAACCTCAGGACCCACACTGAGGGAGGATGAGAGAAACCCCAGGACCCACACTGAGGGAGGATAGAAACCTCAGGACCCACACTGAGGGAGGAGAGAAACCTCAGGACCCACACTGAGGGAGGACGAGAGAAACCTCAGGACCCACACTGAGGGAGGAGAGAAACCTCAGGACCCACACTGAGGGAGGACGAGAGAAACCTCAGGCCCCAGACTGAGGGAGGAGAGAAACCTCAGGACCCACACTGAGGGAGGAGAGAAACCTCAAGACCCAGACTGAGGGAGGAGAGAAACCTCAGGACCCACACTGAGGGAGGATAGAAACCTCACGACCCACACTGAGGGAGGAGAGAAACCTCACGACCCACACTGAGGGAGGAGAGAAACCTCACGACCCACACTGAGGGAGGAGAGAAACCTCACGACCCACACTGAGGGAGGAGAGAAACCTCACGACCCACACTGAGGGAGGAGAGAAACCTCACGACCCACACTGAGGGAGGAGAGAAACCTCACGACCCACACTGAGGGAGGAGAGAAACCTCACGACCCACACTGAGGGAGGAGAGAAACCTCACGACCCACACTGAGGGAGGAGAGAAACCTCACGACCCACACTGAGGGAGGATAGAAACCTCACGACCCACACTGAGGGAGGAGAGAGACCTCACGACCCACACTGAGGGAGGACGAGAGAAACCCCAGGACCCACAGTGAGGCGGCTGTGGCTGTAAAGTGCCAAACTGTAGTTGTGTCCTTAGGCAAGACACTTCCCCCACATTAGAATGAGTCTGGTGTGTGTGTGAGTGGTTGGTGGTGGAGGGAGGGGCTTCTGTCAGAGTGCCCCATGGATCTATAATAATAACTGGATACAGTATTACTAGCTTACAGCTGTCCCACCTACGGCCACAGGGGGCGCTGTGGTACTGCAGACTAAATTCACGAGGGCTACTCAGAAAAGTCTCCTTGAACTCAATGTAAACTAAAACAGCTCGACCTCAGCTGACAGAGAACCTGACAGAGAACCTGACAGAGAACCTGACAGAGAACCTGACAGAGAACCTGACAGAGAACCTGACAGAGAACCTGACAGAGAACCTACAGAGAACCTGACAGAGAACCTGACAGAGAACCTACAGAGAACCTGACAGAGAACCTGACAGAGAACCTACAGAGAACCTACAGAGAACCTGACAGAGAACCTACAGAAAACCTGACAGAGAACCTACAGAGAACCTGACAGAGAACCTGACAGAGAACCTACAGAGAACCTGACAGAGAACCTGACAGAGAACCTGACAGAGAACCTACAGAGAACCTGACAGAGAACCTGACAGAGAACCTGACAGAGAACCTGACAGAGAACCTGACAGAGAACCTGACAGAGAACCTACAGCTTTCATAAAGATCAGATTTTGTGGGGATTTTAATATCCCATGTCATCTCTGAACTTGTTTTCTTCTTAAATCCTTCGGTTTTCTTTAAATCCACACTTTACTGCCACAAACTCTGCTCCTTTCCTTCCCGCTCTGACTCCGCCCTGCTGCTGCTCTGATCAGCTCTGATTGGTCAGAAGTTGAGCCCCTCTGTGCACGTGCATGAGAACCACACATGCGTATTTGGTGCAAAGCATCATGGGAGATATCTCCCATCAAGCGTTGCGCTAATCCACTGCACAGAACCGGGAGGACCAGACGATGCCCAAATATGGGCGAGTTCTGCTAATCTCCCGGTCTCTGTGAAGTCCCATGAACCACTGAGCACAAGTCGTTCATTTGAATAGGACGCCATCTTGGATCGCCGGGCCTTGGTGTGCCCCAGGGCAGCTGTGGCTGCAGTGGAATGCTGTGAAGTGCCTTTGTATATATGTACAGTATATGTATGTATATACTGTACTTTACATTTGTTTATCACCGAGCCTAAAGCACGGCTGCAGAGTCCCAGAGAACTTTGACTCCACGATCAAAACTCATGAACTCACTAAATGTGAAACCCAGATATTTATTCTCAGGGACACATTCCAGTGCTATGTCACGGAGCGAGAGAACATTTCTGCTTAATGGGATTGACTTCCTCCTAAAAGGAACCATCTGAGTTTTAGTAACACGTTTAACACGGTCTGCAAGTCCTCTTCTGATTGAGCCATGAGTGCAACATCCTCAGCACAAAGCAGATGGCTGCTGTGTCAGAGTCCATACAAACCCATGTTCAGTGGTTTTATTCTCAGAGCCAAGTCGTTGATAAAAAGTGAAAACAGGTTTGGAGACAGACTGTCCCCTTGTTTTACACCAGAGGGTATCGGGAACCAGTCTGGAGCTCATTTCATTGAACGCATCCGATAGAGTTTGTATACAGTGATTTTAGAGCTTTATAAAATCTCCCATCAACCCCAGCCTGAAGAAGTTTCAAATACAGTAGATCTCTGTTTACCCAATCAAAAGCTTTTTTAAAGTCTACAAAACATAGAAATGTGGATTTGTTTTCAGCCAATCGGGTTCTGACAATAGTTGAAACAGCAAAAATGTGGTCAATACATGCTCTGTGTTTTCTAAATCCATTTTGTTCATCCACTAACAACTCGGTATCTTCAAAAGAATCAGTCAGTCTTAGTATTTAACAAACTGGAATACATTTTATAGACTGTACTTAACAAACTTATCCCTCAATAATGAAGTGGCACTCTAGGGTCATTTTGGTTTGGGTTTGATTATGGATTTATACCACACTGAGGGAGTAAGGCTGTTGTCGAAACAGAATTTGAACAAACAGAAGAGAATATTTAGGACATGTGGAGATTTTAACACTTCATTAGGGATGTCTTCTATTCCCATTGCTTTGCTGAGTTTTGCCAGATTCACAGCATCACCTACTTCTTCCACAGTAATGTCAAAATTCAAAAACATATTTGGCGGATAACAATCTTGACACATAACTGTTTCTAAGTCTAGTTTTGTTGTCAGCAAAATATTACTAGTGTTGGAATCAGGGACTAGTTCCTCAGCATAAAGGTCTGAAAAATCATGTTGCCATTTTACAAGAACTTTCTCCTTTCTTTGCTCCACATCCCCATTGTCTAGAATGACTTCAATTGGAATTTTCTTTGTGTTTTGAGGCCCCAGCTTATTTATAATAATAATAATAATAATGCATCGGTTTTATATAGTGCAATGCTTTCAATAACATACATAACCACATAACTTAATCTCTCTCTATCTCTATGTTTATGTCTATATATGTGTATGTATGTATATATTATGTATCTATGTGTGTGTATGGTATGTCTGTGTATATATACTGTATATATATGCATGAATGTGTATGTGTAGATATGTATATGTACGGATATGTATATGGATATATATAGATATATATAGATGTGGATATGTATGTATGTATATATACATACACACATATATATATATATATATATATATATATATATATATATATATATATATAACACGAGATAAAACGGCCTCTCTATCATGGACATCGCACACACAGCCATACAGACACACTATCGAAACATACACAAAGCACACAACAAAACACACTTCTTATAACACCACACACATCACTACATATTTGCTTGTGAGGGCTGACTCCTCCCTCACAATTGGAGCTCACACTCCTGTGAGCTGACTCCACCCACTCCAGCTGAGGGTGTTACCTCCAGGCTCCACCCTATGGCCTGAACCATGGCAGGTCCAGAAGAGGGGATGTTTGGGGAGATTCATTTGAGTTTATATTCTATATTAAGTATAAGCATATATTAGCATTTTATTATTATTATTATTATTATTATTATTATTAGTCATATTATTAAAATTAACTTTATCCTTAATTAGTTAAGTAAATGTATCTGTTTTGTGTAGTCTTGTTTACCCCCTTTAGTTAATAGTTGGTCTGATCATCCAGCTTAAATGTTCCCCTGGTGTGTCTTGTGGGAGGTCAGTGTTTGTCATGTTCAGTTGTACATTTGATTTTGGCCTCATTTATTTGTATTGTTTGGCTCATTTTTTGGCTAATTAAAAAGCCTTAGTAATTAAACAGTTTGTGTGTTTCCTGCTACACCATCGGTCCCTTACATTTGGTGGCAGCAGTGGGATTGATCTGGTCAAGAACACACCTGTTTTGATAATTTTTTGTACTTTTCCACCTGGATCCTCCTGCATATTTTTTTGGGGGAGAAATGGGGAAAGACAAGCCCGTCACCCGAGGTGGAGCTAAAACCGCTGGGAAAGTTGATACAATAGTGGAACATGGAGAAGAATCTGAAGAAAGTCAAGAGGAAGTGAATGAAGAGGAAAATGGAGCCAGAGCAAAAGGAGAGGCTGGGAGCAGGGAGCCAACAGTTTCAGACCTGGCAGGTATTTTACAGGCCTTTATGGGACAGCAGCAGGAGCAAGAGGTAAAACGGGAAAGAGAGAGAGCACAACAGGAACATAGATTTCAAGCTTTACAACAGCAATTTCAACTCCTTCAGAAAGAGGTGCAGGAACGCTCTGCACCTGATCCTGAGCCTCCAATCTCAATGCTCAGTCCTGCAGAGGAGAAAGCTCCTCCCCCATGGGCCTACACAAGCCTAAAGCCTAAAGACTCCACAGCATGCCATGTGCTCACAGGTCAGTCTCAATCATTTCATGAACCAAGGCTTGAAAAGTTAACAAGTGAAGATGATATTGAACACTATCTCATAACATTTGAAAGAATTGCAGTAGTTTGTAGATGGCCTCAAACGGACTGGGTTTTCCGGCTTATTCCTTTGCTCACTGGGAAGGCTAGAGCTGCTTATGTGCACATGGATATGGATGAGGCCCATGACTATGAAAATGTTAAAATGGCTATTTTACAAAAGTATGATATAAATGCAGAGACCTACAGACAAAGGTTCCGGTCTCTCAACGTTGACCCAGGAGAGAGCCCTAAAGAACTGTATGTAAGACTGAAAGAGTTATATGGGAAATGGATCCAACCTAAATGCAAAACTGTGAATGATGTCAATGAACTGATTATAATGGAACAGTATTTGAGGATGTTGTCTCCAGAGCTCCAGGTTTGGATTAAAGAGCATGACCCCAAGACTGCTTCAGACGCAGCCACTCTGGCAGAGGTGTTTGTGGCAGCTCGGAAGAAAAATCAATCCTGGACCAATACCGCATGGAAGGCTGGGAGAGAAGCTCGGAAGCTACCTCCACCGCACCACCAGAGGGCACCACCTAGTAAAATGCCTGCAAGTGAAGGTCAGTCGACGGGGCCACATACAAACCTGATGCCGAGGTTAAACAAAATACCCATCTGTTATCTTTGTGGAGAAGGCCATACTAAGCCGGTGTGCCCAAAGAACCCAGCTAGATTCACACCGATGTGCTTTGTGCCACGACAAACGTTAACATCTACGGATGAGAAGAGTACAAATACTAAAGTGATTTCTGTGAAAGTGAATGGGAAAACTGTAAAAGCCCTACTGGACACAGGCAGTACTCAGACACTGGTGCATATGAACTATGTTCCAAGCAATCTCATTTGCACTGAAGACGCCATCCCCATATGCTGTGTTCATGGTGACGAGAAACCTTATCCGACTGCTGATGTGTACATTGAAATCAAAGGACAATCTTACCTGATGAGTGTTGGAGTAGCCGATAACTTACCTTTTCCAGTGGTTCTCGGTGAAGATATGCCCATCTTGTATGATTTGATAAAGCCCACAAAAAGCTGCAATGTGGTCACAAGGGCTCAGTCAAAAAGGTGTGACGAATCACCTGCTCTTAGTGCTTTACCTTAGTGCTTTACCTTAGTGCTTTACCTAAGTGCTTTACCTAAGTGCTTTACCTAAGTGCTTTACCAGCTGGTAGTGCCACAAACTGTCCGAGAGGTTATACTTACCTTGGGCCATTCTATTCCTTGGGCTGGCCACCTGGGGAAACATAAGACCATGGCACGTATCAAGCGTCATTTTCATTGGCCTGGCCTACGCTCTGCAGTTGTCCAATTTTGCAAAAGCTGTCCTGAGTGTCAAAGAACCACTCTCCGAGCTCCCACTAAAGTTCCGCTCCAGCCTCTCCCAACAGTAACAATTCCGTTTGACCGCCTTGGAATGGATGTGGTTGGTCCAGTGGAGAAAAGCAAATCAGGAAATCGATTCATGTTGGTAGTTACAGATTATGCCACAAAATATCCAGAAGTTTTCCCTTTACGCAATGTGAAGGCAAGAACTGTGGCTTTTTCCCTCATCCAGCTGTTTTCCAGAGTGGGATTCCCAAGCGAAATTGTGACTGATCAAGGAACTAACTTTATGTCTGAACTTTTGAAGCAGGTCTACAAATTGCTGGGTATTCGCAGTGTACGGACAACCCCCTATCACCCACAAACGGACGGCTTGACAGAACGGTTCAATCAAACCCTCAAACAAATGCTTCGTAAGTTTGTGAACGACACTGGTTCCGATTGGGATCAGTGGCTCCCTTACCTCCTTTTTGCCTATAGGGAGGTACCTCAGGCCTCCTCTGGGTTTTCTCCCTTTGAACTGTTATATGGACATGAAGTGAGGGGCCCATTGACTTTGTTGAAGGAGACATGGGAGGGAGATCGGGGGAGGGGGGAGCCCATTAATGTAATTTCTTATGTCATTCAGATGCGTGAAAAGCTGCAAAAGATGAGTGATCTGGCTCAGGAGAACATGAAAGCGGCACAACATGATCAGAAGAGGTGGTACGATCGGGCAGCACGCCACAGAAATTTGGAACCTGGAAACAAGGTATTGGTCATGTTGCCCACCAGTGACAGCAAACTCCTAGCAAAGTGGCAAGGGCCCTATGACATCACAAGAAAGATTGGCCCCACCACATATGAAGTCTCCATGCCTGGGCGTCATCGCTCCAAAAGAATCCTCCATGTTAACCTTCTCAAGGAGTGGTTTCCCAGAGAGGAGAAAATGGCGGAGGTGATGCTGATCCGGAAGGTGGAGGAAGAAGACGAGGTGGATGATCAATATTTACCTATAACTCAACGTTCCCATCTTGATATTTCTCACCTCAGTGAAGAAAAAAAATCCCAGGTAAAGCCACTCATTGATAATGTGTTTTCGGAATATCCGGGCCGAACAAGTGTGGTGGAACATACGATTGTACTGAAACCTGATGCACCCCTTAAGCGTATGAGTTACAGAATACCTGAGCGGCTCCTGGTGGCGTTGAAGAAGGAAGTGGATCTAATGCTTTCCCTGGGAATCATTCAGCCATCAAAAAGTGAATGGTGTAATCCTGTGGTGCTGGTTCCTAAAAAGGATGGGGCGATCAGGTTCTGTATAGACTTCAGGTACTTAAATTCTGTCTCAAAGTTTGATTGTTATCCAACCCCCCGAGTCGATGACCTGATTGGGCGACTGGGAAAGGCCAAGTACCTCACCACCATTGACCTCTGCAAAGGTTATTGGCAGGTTCCCCTCGCACAGCAGTCACAGGAGTTCACGGCCTTCCGCACACCCTGGGGATTGTTTGAGTTTACGGTTCTGCCATTTGGTCTCCATGGCGCCCCAGCAAGCTTCCAACGATTGATGGACCAGGTACTGTGTGGTCATTCAGAGTATGCCTGTGCTTATCTGGATGACATTGTTATTTTCAGTACCACCTGGGGGGAACATTTGGAGCATCTGGCAAAGGTTCTGGGAGCTCTAAAGGCAGCTGGTCTCACATTAAACCCAGCAAAGTGCTCTCTGGCCCAGGCTGAGACCCAGTACCTTGGCTTCATAATTGGAGGTGGGGTAATCAAACCGCAGATTAAAAAGATTGAAGCGATTGCATCTTGTCCATTGCCACAAACTAGGAAGCAGTTAAGGTCTTTCCTAGGGATGGCCGGGTTTTATCATCGCTTCATCCCACAATTCTCTGCTCGAGCGGCACTTCTGACAGATATGACTGGCTCTCAGCAACCGAATCAGCTGAAGTGGACAGAAGAGAGGATAGCGGCGTACAAGGACATTCAACAAGCCTTGAGTAAGGATCCAGTGTTGCTCTGTCCGGATTTTGACAAAGACTTTGTTTTGCAAACAGACGCGTCGGACCGGGGCATTGGAGCGGTGCTGCTGCAAGGACCGCCGGAAGACAGACACCCGGTTGCATACATAAGCCGCAAGCTGTTCCCCCGGGAGGTGCGGTATGCAACCATTGAAAAGGAAGCTTTGGCCATAAAATGGGCGCTGGACTCCTTTAAGTATTATCTGCTGGGACGTCAGTTCGTCTTGCAGACAGACCATAAGGCTCTGCAGTGGCTGGAGAAGATGCGGGACACCAATGGGAGAATCACCAGATGGTATATCGCAATGCAGCCGTTCAGATTTGTGGTCCAGCACATTCCCAGAAAGGAGAACCACACCGCTGACTATCTTTCCCGCAGCCACAGTGAACTTTTTGAAGAGGGGGGGTATGTGAGGGCTGACTCCTCCCTCACAATTGGAGCTCACACTCCTGTGAGCTGACTCCACCCACTCCAGCTGAGGGTGTTACCTCCAGGCTCCACCCTATGGCCTGAACCATGGCAGGTCCAGAAGAGGGGATGTTTGGGGAGATTCATTTGAGTTTATATTCTATATTAAGTATAAGCATATATTAGCATTTTATTATTATTATTATTATTATTATTAGTCATATTATTAAAATTAACTTTATCCTTAATTAGTTAAGTAAATGTATCTGTTTTGTGTAGTCTTGTTTACCCCCTTTAGTTAATAGTTGGTCTGATCATCCAGCTTAAATGTTCCCCTGGTGTGTCTTGTGGGAGGTCAGTGTTTGTCATGTTCAGTTGTACATTTGATTTTGGCCTCATTTATTTGTATTGTTTGGCTCATTTTTTGGCTAATTAAAAAGCCTTAGTAATTAAACAGTTTGTGTGTTTCCTGCTACACCATCGGTCCCTTACATTGCTCATGACACATCCACAGGACACAACAAATAACACTCAATTCAATATACAGACAACGCACAGCCTCCTACTCTCGCGAGCAAAGCATCATTGGCTCCATGCTCGCACACTCCCAATCTGACTGTCACTCACCACTCCTAAACCCTGAACTGTACCCTCCAACTCCCCGCACCCCCCACCCCCTTTTTACTCTAATCTATGAAACAAACCCTGACTTACTGTACTGCCCTGGACTCATCCTCAGACCCTCTCATGCACAGACACAAAACACAATAACATGCGTAACATGGAATGTGCGCGGACTCCAAACTATGACAAAAAGACAAAAAGTATTTAGCCATCTCAAAACTCTCAAACCCGACATCTGCTTCATACAAGAAACACATCTGTCAATGGACGACCTACATAACCTCAAACTAAAGACTACAATAACATATATTCATCACCATACAACAGCAGACAAAGGGGAGTCTCCATTCTAGTCCACAACAAACTCCTCGACTACAGCTGACCCTGAAGGACGGTATGTTATCATCCATGCTACCATATCTGATAACAAATTTACAATTGTCAACCTATACGGACCCAACAGCGACAATCCCACTTTCTTCCACAACATATTTAACCAATTCATCGACAGCTCTAACATCATCATTGCAGGCGACCTGAACATCACACTGGACCCAAGACTAGACCGCGCACACACAACCAGAAACAGGAACTGGCACTCCACTGACGTCCTAAAACAATATATGGAGGATTTTGGCATTGGCGATAGCTGGAGATTGTCACACCCTGACAATATACACACTACTCATCAGCACATCTATCATGCTCTCCAATCGACCACATCCTCATCAGCAATACATTATTAGCTAACATTAGAGACGCCACAATTCACCCAATCACAATCAGCAATCATGCACCTGTCAGTTTAACGTTACAGTTTAACCAGTGCACCTGTCACTCCAGCAGGTGGCGCTTCAATCTCTCACTACTCAAAGACCCAGAATTCAACAAAATGATGGAGAGAGAGTGGACATCCTTCACTCCCCGGAAACCACCGCAATAACTCTCTGGGAAACAAGCAAAGCATTCATTAGAGGCAAAATAACTTCATATTCATCATACAAAAAGAAAAAAAGAAATCGAAATAGAACAACAACTACACCAAAAAATTGAAAGACTAGAATTACTGGGTAACAAACTACTACCAGAACTACTCAACACACAACAACAACTCGAGAAAATCCAACAGAAAAAAAACAATTTCATCATCCAACAACTGAATTATGAACTTATAGAGGCAAATAACATATCACCAAAATACTTAGCCAACTTAATGAAAAGAAAAAAGACAAATCAACTATTCAAGCAATACAAACCACAACAAAATAAATCACTCACGACCCTCAGGAAATCAAACACACATTTCAACAATTCTACAAAACACTCTACACCTCCACGACAAACACCAACCCTGCAGAAATCAACTCTTTTCTTCAACACCTAAAGTTCTCCCCACAGAAATAGCCCAAATGCTAGACGCCCCACTATCCTCAACTGACCTTCATAAAGCCCTCACTAATACGCCCAACAACAAATGCCCCGGACCAGATGGCTTCTCACCCCAATTCTATAAACATTTCTGGAACCTACTGTCTCCACTTTTCATTCGCACTGTACACGAAATAAAAACCTCCTCATACATCCCACCACACATGAACACAGCCGGCATAATAATCTTTCTAAAGCCAAATAAGGACCCCACCCAACCCACCAGCTACAGACCCCTCTCATTACTCAATACTGATCTAAAATGATCACTAAAGCTCTAGCCCACAGATTAGAACAAGTCACTCTGCTTCTCATCCATCCAGACCAAAAAGGCTTCATAAAAAACAGAAACTCTTCAGACAATCTCCGCAGACTCTTCAACCTCATCAACCTCTCACAACACTCAAATACAGACGCCGTCATAACATCACTAGATGCAGAAAAAGCCTTCGATAAAGTTAACTGGACATTTCTGATTCACACACTACACCAACTCGGCTTCGGGGAGTCATTTATTTCATGGATTAAAATACTTTATACTTCACCCAGGGCCACAGTCACAACCAACAGTATCACATCCTCCACATTCACACTGTGTCAGGTCTGCTCCTCCAGCAACCCCTCCCTCCCCTGATTCTTCTGGAGGCTCTGCCTCATCCCCCTCCCCTACCTGTTCCCTGAGCAGGGACAGGTGTGCGGGAGCGGCCACAGACTCTGCCCAGCTGCCTCCACTCCTCAATCAAGTGGATACAAGTGCCTCTGAAGCCAGCTCCTCGACGCCAGATCGTAATCTCAGTTACAGTGCGTTTTGCCTACTCACCTGGTTGCTCCGTGGAGTGATATTTTTGACTTACCTGTTTTTCTCATTTTTCTGCAGATCTCCGCTCGGCCACGCCCGGCCCTTGTTCCGTTCCAGATCTGGTTCCTGCCTTGTGATTTGTTTTTTGTATTTTGGCTTTAGTAAAGATTTTTTGTTACACCGCCCTGGTCTGCATCTGGGTTCTTTGCCACGACGTGACAGTACGATCTGGCCAGAATGAACCCAGCAGACTCAGACCCACTCAACCAGACCGTCGCTGCTCAAATGTCTCTTCTGGAGCAGCATGACAACACCCTAAAGGCCCTGATGGAGCATATGAAGGAGTTTTCTGTTAGCCTCGCAAGCCTACGTACTCAAGTAATTAATGCCTCTGCCGATGGCCGTTCTGCTCCGACTCCTGGCTCGTCCCATGCCCAGCCGCTCCCAACAAGAGAAGTGTTTGTTCCACCTCCAGCACCATACAATGGGGACCTGGGATCCTGTAAGTCCTTCTTAACCCAGTGCTCCTTGATTTTCGAACAACAACCTTTAAGTTATTCAAGCGACCGGGCCAAGATTTCCTATTTAATTGGTTGTCTCCGTGGCCATGCACTTAATTGGGCTTCAGCTGTGTGGGAAAAACAGGGCCAGATTTGCTTTTCTTACCATGAGTTTATTGCTGCTATGAGACAAATTTTTGATCACCCTGTCAGTGGAAAGGAGGCCGCTAAAAGACTTTTTACTCTGCGCCAAGGAAACCGCAGTGTAGCAGAATTTGCCATTGAATTTCGTACACTTGCTGCAGAGAGTGGCTGGAATGACGAGGCTCTCCATGGAGCGTTTTTAAACTCCCTGTCTGACACACTCAAGGATGAAATGGCTTCTCGGGACATTCCTAGCACCTTAGAGGAACTAATTGATTCAGTCATTAGAGTGGACAACCGCCTCAGGGAGCGTCGTCGGGAGAAGGCTGGTAAGACTCCTCTGGTAGGATCTCGTAACTCTCCTCTTCCACCAGTTTTTCCTGCAGTACCATCGGCTCCTGTCCAGTCTACTTCTGCTCCTGAACCCATGCAGCTTGGCCGCGCCTGTGTTGATCCAGAGGAGAGACAACGCCGTCTGAACACCAGGAGCTGTTTTTATTGCGGTCAGTTGGGACACTTCCTATCTTCCTGTCCTCTGCGGCCAGTAAAAGGGCCGGCTCCGCAGTAGTGGGAGATGTACTGCTGAGCCGAACAAACTGTACATCTCCTACTAAGCCATGTTTTCAGGCGACTCTCGTTTTACAAGATCAGGCCTTGACTATGCCAGTACTCATTGATTCAGGGGTTGATGAGAATTTTTTGGATCGTGAAGTTATTCACCAGCCTGGAATTAAGACTGAGACTCTGGGCACTCCGCTGGAGGCTAAAGCACTTAACGGACAACTACTAGCTAAAGTCACGGAGCGTACTCTCCCAGTCCTCCTACATATTTCGGGCAATCACAAGGAATTTATTTCGTTTCATGTCTTTGATTGCAACCACTCGCCTCTTGTGTTAGGCTTACCTTGGTTAATGTTGCATAATCCGCATATAGATTGGTCCGCTGGGAGGGTAATAACTTGGAGTACTTTTTGTCATTCCCATTGTTTACAGTCAGCCTTGCCTCCGGGTTGTTCTGAGTCTGCTCCTGTCCTAGAACCGCCGGACCTCTCTGCTGTTCCGCCTGCCTATCATGACCTTGGGGCAGTGTTCAGCAAACAACATGCCCTGTCGCTGCCACCCCATCGGCCTTATGATTGCGCCATTGATCTGCTCCCGGGTGCTCCCTTGCCTAGCAGTCGTCTGTATAACCTCTCACGCCCGGAAACCAAAGCTATGGAGAAGTACATCCAAGAGTCTCTGGCTGCCGGTATAATTAGACCGTCCTCCTCACCGGTGGGTGCTGGTTTTTTCTTTGTTGACAAGAAGGACAAGTCACTCAGGCCCTGCATTGACTTTCGGGGTCTTAATAAGATCACGGTGAAGAATAAGTACCCGCTCCCTTTGATCAGTTCGGCTTTTACCCCTCTCTGTGGCTCCACTATTTTCACGAAATTGGACTTGCGCAATGCGTATCATCTTGTGCGTATTAGAGAGGGGGATGAGTGGAAGACCGCTTTTAATACGCCACTCGGCCATTTTGAATACCTTGTCATGCCATTCGGTCTCACTAATGCTCCTGCCGTCTTCCAGGGCTTGGTTAATGATGTCCTAAGGGATATGATTGGGAGATATGTTTTCGTTTACATTGATGATATTTTGATTTTTTCTAAGGACCTTGAGACCCACAAGATTCACGTCCGTAAGGTGCTACAAAGACTTTTGGAAAACAAGCTCTTTGTCAAGGCAGAAAAGTGTCAGTTCCATGCTTCTTCTGTTTCTTTTTTAGGGTACATTATCTCTCAAGGCCAAGTCCAAATGGACCCTGAAAAGCTTACTGCAGTCCGGGAATGGCCTAACCCCACCAGTCGCAAAGAGGTACAACGTTTCCTAGGATTCGCTAATTTCTACAGGAGGTTCATTCGCAATTTCAGCCGCATTGCTGCCCCCCTAACTGCCCTTACCTCTACTTCTACCCCCTTTTTGTGGACATCTGAGGCTGAATCAGCGTTCAAGGAGTTAAAGCATCGCTTCACCTCTGCCCCTGTACTCATCCAGCCCGATCCTGGGTTACAGTTTGTTGTGGAAGTTGACGCCTCTGATTTGGGGGTCGGGGCGTGCTCTCTCAACGGTCTCCTACCGATCATAAGTTGCATCCTTGTGCTTATTTTTCTCGCAAGCTTTCATCCGCAGAGAGAAACTATGACATCGGCAACCGTGAGCTCCTGGCCATCAAACTCGCTCTGGAGGAGTGGCGTCACTGGCTCGAGGGTGCAGTTCATCCCTTCATTGTTTGGTCAGATCACAAGAACTTGACATACATCCAGACCGCCAAGCGTCTGAACTCCAGGCAAGCCAGGTGGGCCCTTTTTTTTGATCGTTTTGACTTTTCTCTGACCTTTCGCCCTGGTTCTAAAAATATGAAACCTGATGCCTTGTCTCGAGTGTTTTGTGCAGATACCCTAACTCCGGTTAGTGACCCAATTCTGCACCCCTCCCGCATTGTGGCTTCTGTTACTTGGGAAATTGAGTCGCAAGTCAGTCTTGCTCAACAGACTCATCCTGATCCTGGGACAGGCCCCCCTGGATCTTTGTTTGTTCCTGACTCTGTCCGTTCTCAGGTTCTCCAATGGGCACACTGCACCCGTCTCACATGCCACCCAGGAGTTAATCGCACCCTGGCTGTTTTGAGACAAAGGTTTTGGTGGCCGACCATGGAAAGAGATACTCGAGACTTTGTTTCCGCTTGTTCTGTGTGCTCTATGAATAAGACTTCGAATAAGCCCCCGTCTGGTTTTTTGCGCCCTCTTCCCATCCCCAGCCGTCCCTGGTCACACATCGCTCTGGATTTTGTTACGGGTCTCCCGCCTTCTTATGGTCATACGGTGGTACTCACCATTGTCGACAGGTTTTCTAAGTCTGCTCATTTTGTTCCCCTCCCAAAACTCCCTTCCTCTAAAGAAACGGCTGATCTGTTGGTGAACCACGTATTCCGGCTGCATGGCATACCCACTGACATAGTTTCGGACAGGGGTCCTCAGTTCACCGCCCAGGTATGGAGGGCTTTCTGTTCTGCATTGGATATTAATGTCAGCCTCTCCTCTGGATATCACCCTCAGACTAATGGACAGACTGAGAGAGCGAACCAGCAAATGGAGGTAGCCCTGCGCTGTGTGTCCTCTACCTGCCCTTCCAGCTGGAGCTCTCAACTCCCCTGGGTAGAGTATGCCCACAACACTCTGCAGAACTCCTCCCTGGGTATGTCTCCTTTCGAATGTTGTTACGGCTATCAACCACCCCTCTTTGCAGACCAGGACCAGGAGTTGGCAGTACCCTCTGTTCAGGATCACGTTCGCCGCTGCCACAGGACGTGGACCAAGGCCCGGTTGGCCCTGGTGCGTGCCTCTACCAGGTCTCAAACCCAAGCCAACCGTCGTCGCACCCCGGCCCCAGTGTATGTGCCTGGACAGGAGGTATGGCTTTCTACTAAAGACCTACCGCTTAAGGTGGAGTCCAAGAAGCTTTCTCCACGGTTCATTGGACCCTTCAAGGTGGAAGCAGTTGTAAACCCTTCTGCGGTGCGCCTTACGCTGCCCTCTTCTTTAAAGATTCACCCAACCTTCCATGTATCCTTGATCAAGCCTGTCCTGTCCAGTCCCTTGTCTCCTCCCTGTCCGCCCCCCCCTTCTCCCATGTTGGTGGACGACCACCCTGCGTTTACAGTTCGCCGGATTCTGGACGTTCGGCGGCGGGGTCGGGGCCTGCAGTTCTTGGTGGACTGGGAGGGTTATGGGCCAGAGGAGCGGTGTTGGGTTCCACGTCGGAATGTCTTGGACCCTTCCCTGATCCGGGACTTCTATTCACTTCACCCGGAGAAGCGTCCGCCTGGAGGCGTCCGTAGGGGAAGGGGTACTGTCAGGTCTGCTCCTCCAGCAACTCCTCCCTCCCCTGATTCTTCTGGAGGCTCTGCCTCATCCCCCTCCCCTACCTGTTCCCTGAGCAGGGACAGGTGTGCGGGAGCGGCCACAGACTCTGCCCAGCTGCCTCCACTCCTCAATCAAGTGGATACAAGTGCCTCTGAAGCCAGCTCCTCGACGCCAGATCGTAATCTCAGTTACAGTGCGTTTTGCCTACTCACCTGGTTGCTCCGTGGAGTGATATTTTTGACTTACCTGTTTTTCTCATTTTTCTGCAGATCTCCGCTCGGCCACGCCCGGCCCTTGTTCCGTTCCAGATCTGGTTCCTGCCTTGTGATTTGTTTTTTGTATTTTGGCTTTAGTAAAGATTTTGTTACACCGCCCTGGTCTGCATCTGGGTTCTTTGCCACGACGCAGTACGATCTGGCCAGAATGAACCCAGCAGACTCAGACCCACTCAACCGACCGTCGCTGCTCAAATGTCTCATTGGCAGCAGCATGACAACTCCCTAAAGGCCCTGATGGAGCATATGAAGGAGATTTTGTTAGCTCGCATGCCTACGTTACTCAAGTAATTAATGCTTGCCGATGGGACGTTCTGCTCCGACTCCTGGCTCGTCCCATGCCCAGCCGCTGCCCACATGAGAAGTGTTTGTTTCCCACCTCCAGCACCATTAATGTGGGACCCCCCCCCCCCCCCCATGGGATCTGAAGTCTTCTTAACCCAGTGCTCCCTTGATTTTTCGAACAATCAACCTTTAAGTTATTCAAGCGTACGGGGCTAAGATTTCCTTGTTAAATTGGTGGTTTCGTGCCATGCACTTAATTGGGCTGCAGCTGTGTGGGGAAACAGGGCCCCAGATTTGCTTTTCTTACCATGAGTTTATTGCTGCTATGAGACAATTTTTGATCACCTGTCAGTGGAAAGGGCCGCTAAAAGACTTTTTAACTTGCGCCAAGGACACCGCAGTGTGCAGAATGTGCATTGAATTTTCGTCCATTGTGCAGAGAGTGGGCTGTTGAATGACGAGGCTCTCCATGGAGCGTTTTTAAACTCCCTGTTGCACACTCAAGGAGATGAAAATGGCTTTCTCGGGACATTCCTAGCACCTTAGAGGAAACTAATTGATGCAGTCATTAGAAGTGGACAACCGCCTCAGGGAGCGTCGTCGGGGATGAGGCGGTAAGACTCCTCTAGGTAGGATCTCGGAACTCTCTCTTCCACCAGTTTCTTTTTTTTCCTGCGTACCATGGCTCTGTCCAGTTATTCTGCTCCTGAAAACCCATGCAGCTTGGCCCGCGCCAGTGTTGATCCCAAGAGGAGAGACAACGCCGTCTGAACACAGGGTGCTGTTTTTATTGGGTCAGTTGGGACAATTCCTATCTTCTGTCCTTGCGGCCAGTAAAAGCTGCCCGCTCCGCAGCTAGTGGGAGATAGTACTGCTGAGCGAACGAAACTGTACATCTCCTACTAAAGCCATGTTTTTCAGGCGACTCTCGTTTTTACAAGATCAGGACCTTGGATTATGCCTGTACTAATTGATTCAGGGGTGATGAGAATTTTTTGGATGTGAAGTTATTCACCCCGTTGGAAATAACGATGAGACTCTGGGCACTCCGTGGAGGCTAATAAGCACTTAACGGACAACTCAACTAGCTAAAGTCACCGGGAGCGTACTCTCCATGTCTCCTACTTATTTCGGGGCAAATCACAAGGAATTTATTTCGTTTCTTGTCTTTGATTGCAACCAACTCGCCTCTTGTGGTTAGGCTTACTTGGTTAATGTTGCATAAGCCGCATATAGATTGGGCCGCTTGGAGGGTAATAACTTGGGTTTTTTTGTCATTCCCATTGTTACAGTCAGCCTTGCCTGGGTTGTTTGGTTGCTCCTGTCCTAGAATAACCGCAGGACCTCTCTGCTGTTCCGCTTGCTATCATGACCTTGGGCGGTGGTTCAGCAAACAACATGCCCTGTCGCTGCACCCCATTCGGCCCTATGATTGCGCCAGTGATCTGCCTCCGGGGGTTCCCTTGCTAGCAGTCGTCTGTATAACCCTCACGCCCGGGAAAACCGAAGCTATGGAGAGGTACATCCTAAGAGTCTCTGGCTGCCGGGATAATTTGACCGTCCTCCTCACCGGGGGGTGCTGGTTTTTTTCCTTCGTTGCCAAGAAGGACAAGTACTCAGGCCCTGCATTGACTTTCGGGGTCTTAATAAGATCACGGGAAGAATAAGTCCCCGCTCCCTTTGATCAGTTCGGCTTTTACCCCTCTCTGTGGCTCCACTATTTTCACGAAATTGGATTTGGCAATGCGTATCATCTTGTGCGTTTAGCGAGGGGGATGAGTGGAAGGACCGCTTTAATACGCCACTCGGCCATTTCGAATACCTTAGTTATGACATTCGGGCACACTAATGGCTCCTGCCGTCTTCCAGGGTTGGTAATGATGTCCTAGGGATATGATTGGGAGATATGTTTTCGTTTACATTGATGAAATTTTGCATTTTTTCCATGGACCTTGAGACCCACAAGATACACGTCCGTAAGGTGCACAAAGACTTTTGGGAAAACAAGCTCTTTGTCAAGGCAGGAAATGTGTCAGTTTCACATGCTTCTTCTGTTTCTTTTTTTAGGGTTAATAATCTCTCAAGGCCAAGCTTCAATTGGATCTTGACAAGCTTACTGCCAGTCCGGATGCCCTAACCCCTCCAGTCGCAAAGAGGAACAAGTTTCCTAGGATTTTGCTATTTTTAATGGAGGCCTCTGTGTCTCTGCCTCTGTGTCTCTGTCTCTCTCTGTCTCTGTCTCTGTCTCTGCCTCTGTCTCTCTGCCTCTGTCTCTGTCTCTGCCTCTGTCTCTGTGTCTCTGCCTCTGTCTCTGTCTCTGCCTCTGTCTCTGTGCCTCTGCCTCTGTGTCTGTGTCTCTGCCTCTGTCTCTGTCTCTGCCTCTGTGTCTCTGTCTCTGTCTCTGTCTCTGCCTCTGTGTCTCTGCCTCTGTCTCTGTGTCTCTGCCTCTGTCTCTGCCTCTGTGTCTCTGCCTCTGTCTCTGTCTCTGCCTCTGTCTCTGTGTCTCTGCCTCTGTCTCTGTGTCTCTGCCTCTGTCTCTGTGTCTCTGCCTCTGTCTCTGTGTCTCTGCTCTCTGTCTCTGTCTCTGCCTCTGTCTCTGTGTCTCTGTCTCTGTCTCTGCCTCTGTCTCTGCCTCTGCCTCTGTCTCTGTCTCTGTGCCTCTGTGTCTCTGTCTCTGCCTCTGCCTCTGTCTCTGCCTCTGTCTCTGTCTCTGCCTCTGCCTCTGTCTCTGCCTCTGTCTCTGTCTCTGCCTCTGCCTCTGTCTCTGTCTCTGCCTCTGCCTCTGTCTCTGCCTCTGTTTCTGTCTCTGTCTCTGCCTCTGTCTCTGTCTCTGCCTCTGTCTCTGCCTCTGCCTCTGTCTCTGTCTCTGTGCCTCTGTGTCTCTGTCTCTGCCTCTGCCTCTGTCTCTGCCTCTGTCTCTGTCTCTGCCTCTGCCTCTGTCTCTGTCTCTGTCTCTGCCTCTGTCTCTGCCTCTGTCTCTGTCTCTGCCTCTGCCTCTGTCTCTGTCTCTGTCTCTGCCTCTGTCTCTGTCTCTGTCTCTGTGCCTCTGTGTCTCTGTCTCTGCCTCTGCCTCTGTCTCTGTCTCTGTCTCTGTCTCTGTCTCTGTCTCTGTGTCTCTGTCTCTGTGTCTCTGTCTCTGTCTCTGTCTCTGTGTCTCTGTCTCTGTCTCTGTGTCTCTGTCTCTGTCTCTGTCTCTGTCTCTGTCTCTGCCTCTGTCTCTGTCTCTGCCTCTGTCTCTGTCCTCTGTCCTCTGTCCTCTGTCCTCAGTCTTCTGTCCTCAGTCCTCTGTCCTCAGTCTTCTGTCCTCAGTCTTCTGTCCTCAGTCTTCTGTCCTCTGTCCTCTGTCCTCAGTCCTCTGTCCTCTGTCCTCAGTCCTCTGTCCTCTGTCTTCTGTCCTCAGTCCTCAGTCCTCTGTCCTCTGTCCTCTGTCTTCTGTCCTCAGTCCTCTGTCCTCAGTCCTCTGTCCTCAGTCTTCTGTCCTCAGTCTTCTGTCCTCAGTCTTCTGTCCTCTGTCCTCAGTCCTCTGTCCTCAGTCCTCAGTCCTCTGTCCTCTGTCCTCTGTCCTCTGTCCTCTGTCCTCAGTCTTCTGTCCTCAGTCTTCTGTCCTCAGTCTTCTGTCCTCTGTCCTCAGTCCTCTGTCCTCAGTCCTCAGTCCTCTGTCCTCAGTCCTCAGTCCTCTGTCCTCAGTCTTCTGTCCTCAGTCTTCTGTCCTCTGTCCTCAGTCCTCTGTCCTCTGTCCTCTGTCCTCTGTCCTCAGTCTTCAGTCTTCAGTCTTCTGTCCTCAGTCTTCTGTCCTCAGTCTTCTGTCCTCAGTTTTCTGTCCTCAGTCCTCTGTCCTCTGTCTTCTGCCCTCAGTCCTCGGTGGATGAGATGATCGCGAGCACAGCGTACCTGGACCTGTTCCTACGCTCGGTCTCAGAGACCTCCCTCCTCAGGACCTTCCTCCGCTTCATCCTGCTCCATCGCCACGACAACGACACCATCTTAGACACTCTGCTCACTCGCATCAGCAGCAACTCCAGGGTTTGTAACACTGTAGACCCAGGACTGAGGTTGTAGACCCAGGACTGAGGTTGTAGACCCAGGACTGAGGTTGTAGACCCAGGACTGAGGTTGTAGACCCAGGACTGAGGTTGTAGACCCAGGACCGAGGCTGTAGACCCAGGACTGAGGTTGTAGACCCAGGACTGAGGTTGTAGACCCAGGACTGAGGTTGTAGACCCAGGACCGAGGCTGTAGACCCAGGACCGAGGCTGTAGACCCAGGACCGAGGCTGTAGACCCAGGACCGAGGCTGTAGACCCAGGACCGAGGCTGTAGACCCAGGACTGAGGTTGTAGACCCAGGACTGAGGCTGTGGACCCAGGACTGAGGCTGTGGACCCAGGACTGAGGCTGTAGACCCAGGACTGAGGCTGTAGACCCAGGACCGAGGCTGTAGACCCAGGACTGAGGCTGTAGACCCAGGACTGAGGCTGTAGACCCAGGACTGAGGCTGTAGACCCAGGACTGAGGCTGTAGACCCAGGACTGAGGTTGGTCTCCCCTGGTCTCTAAAGTCCTGGTCTTGTGTGCAGCTGTGTATGGTGTCTCTGAGCCTGTTCCAGACTCTTCTGTCTCTTCATTGTGAAGACATCGTGCTGCAGCTCATTCTCAGGTGAAACTCTTTAACCTTTTATTCTTCCTTAGAGCTGTCCTCAGAGCTCTCCTCTGTAGTTCTTCTCACAGCTCTCCTCTGTAGCTCTCCACAGTAGCTCTCCTCAGAGCTCTCCACAGTAGCTCTCCTCAGAGCTCTCCTTAGAACTCACACAGTTATCAGCTGGAAATGTATTCCATAAAGACGTTCTGCCTGTAACTCCCTGCGCTGCCACCTGAGGGAGCAATAGCATTTGTTTTTGAATGTATAGAGTGGTTTAAGAAAAATGTTATGGATCTCAATACATTTGAATTTCAATAAGTTAGAATCCCAGTCGGCATTGGTTTCCTCCAGGTGCTCCGGTTTGGGCAAAATCCTCCAGCTCTGGTTCTGGAGAGAATCACCATGTGGAGAGGGGCCCTGTAACTGAGGCCTCAGTGAGAGTGATGTCAGAGTGATGTCAGAGTGAGGTCAGAGTGAGGTCAGAGTGATGTCAAAGTGATGTCAGAGTGATGTCAGAGTGATGTCAGAGTGATGTCAGAGTGATGTCAGAGTGATGTCAGAGTGATGTCAGAGTGAGGTCAGAGTGAGGTCAGAGTGATGTCAGAGTGATGTCAGAGTGATGTCAGTGATGTCAGAGTGATGTCAAAGTGATGTCAGAGTGATGTCAGAGTGATGTCAGAGTGATGTCAGAGTGATGTCAGAGTGATGTCAGAGTGATGTCAGAGTGAGGTCAGAGTGAGGTCAGAGTGAGGTCAGAGTGAGGTCAGAGTGAGGTCAGAGTGAGGTCAGAGTGACGTCAGAGTGACGTCAGAGTGACGTCAGAGTGAGGTCAGAGTGAGGTCAGAGTGAGGTCAGAGTGAGGTCAGAGTGACGTCAGAGTGACGTCAGAGTGACGTCAGAGTGACGTCAGAGTGACGTCAGAGTGAGGTCAGAGTGACGTCAGAGTGAGGTGAGTGACGTCAGAGTGACGTCAGAGTGACGTCAGAGTGAGGTGAGTGACGTCAGAGTGACGTCAGAGTGACGTCAGAGTGACGTCAGAGTGAGGTCAGAGTGAGGTCAGAGTGAGGTCACTAGCTGCGTTTCCATTGAGCATCAAATTTCGAAATTTGAATATGCGCATCTTAAAATGTCTAATGGAAACGCGCAAATTTCGAATTAATTACAGTTTTTCGATAAAAAGTTAATGCGCTTAAAATTAGTGGGTTTTTTGGACGTATCGAAATTAAGTTTATCGCAAAACGGCAATGGAAACACTTACAGTGCCTTGCGAAAGTATTTGGCCCCCTTGAACCTTTCAACATTTTTCCACATTTCAGGCTTCAAACATAAAGATACAAATTTTAAATTTTTTGTCAAGAATCAACAACAAGTGGGACACAATCGTGAATTGGAACGAAATTTATTGGATAATTTAAACTTTTTTAACAAATAAACAACTGAAAAGTGGGGCGTGCAATATTATTCGGCCCCCTTGCGCTAATACTTTGTAGCGCCACCTTTTGCTGCAATTACAGCTGCAAGTCGCTTGGGGTATGTCTCTATCAGTTTTGCACATCGAGAGACTGGAATTCTTGCCCATTCTTCCTTGCAAAACAGCTGGAGCTCAGTGAGGTTGGATGGAGAGCGTTTGTGAACAGCAGTCTTCAGCTCTTTCCACAGATTCTCGATTGGATTCAGGTCTGGACTTTGACTTGGCCATTCTAACACCTGGATACGTCTATTTGTGAACCATTCCATTGTAGATTTGGCTTTATGTTTTGGATCATTGTCCTGTTGGAAGATAAATCTCCGTCCCAGTCTCAGGTCTTTTGCAGACTCCAACAGGTTTTCTTCCAGAATGGTCCTGTATTTGGCTCCATCCATCTTCCCATCAATTTTAGCCATCTTCCCTGTCCCTGCTGAAGAAAAGCAGGCCCAAAGCATGATGCTGCCACCACCATGTTTGACAGTGGGGATGGTGTGTTCAGGGTGATGAGCTGTGTTGCTTTTACGCCAAACATATTGTTTTGCATTGTGGCCAAAAAGTTTGATTTTGGTTTCATCTGACCAGAACACCTTCTTCCACATGTTTGGTGTGTCTCCCAGGTGGCTTGTGGCAAACTTTAAACAAGACTTTTTATGGATATCTTTGAGAAATGGCTTTCTTCTTGCCACTGATTTGTGCAGTGCACGACTGATTGTTGTCCTATGGACAGACTCTCCCACCTCAGCTGTAGTTATCTGCAGTTCATCCAGAGTGATCATGGGCCTCTTGGCTGCATCTCTGATCAGTCTTCTCCTTGTTTGAGATGAAAGTTTGGAGGGACGGCCGGGTCTTGGTAGATTTGCAGTGGTCTGATACTCCTTCCATTTCAATATAATTGCTTGCACAGTGCTCCTTGAGATGTTTAAAGCTTGGGAAATCTTTTTGTATCCAAATCCGGCTTTAAACTTCTCCACAACAGTATCTCGGACCTGCCTGGTGTGTTCCTTTGTCTTCATGGTTCTCTCTGTGCTTTAAACAGAACCCTGAGACTATCAAAGAGCAGGTGCATTTATACAGAGACTTGATTACACACAGGTGCATTCTATTTATCATCATCAGTCATTTAGGACAACATTGGATCATTCAAAGATCCTCACTGAACTTCTGGACTGAGTTTGCTGCACTGAAAGTAAAGGGGCCCAATAATATTGCACGCCCCACTTTTCAGTTTTTTATTTGTTAAAAAAGTTTAAATTATCCAATACATTTCGTTCCACTTCACGATTGTGTCCCACTTGTTGTTGATTCATGACAAAAAATTAAATTTTTATATCTTTATGTTTGAAGCCTGAAATGTGGCGAAATGTTGAAAGGTTCAATACTTTCGCAAGGCACTGTATTTGGATATAGCAGAGGAAGCCGGGTGTTGATAAACCCAAAACACAGAAGAAGAAAACAGGAAGTAGCAGCATCTCAAGGAAACATGACTCGCTACGTTTGGACTCACGAGGAAACTAATTACTTTTTTAATTTAATTCGGGAAAGTGGGATTACAAACATATTGGACACAAAGCAGCAAAGGAACGCAACGATTTATAAAGACCTGGAAAGACAAATGAACGAGGCAGGATACGAAAAGCCGTGGCAAATTTTACGCTTGTTATTTTTATACACACATTATTGCCTAAATGTTGCGTTCTAATGTTTTAAGAAAATATAACCCCCTGAGCGTCATCACGTTCCTACGTTGCTTCAAATATAGTCGTGTTTATTGGCTAAACAATTTTGTCCAATAATCTGCATGATCATATCACACAGCGTGAAGCTCGTTCCCGAGAACAACAGCTATTCCTCGTCTTAAAGATTGACAACGCTCTCAAAACATTCACAACAGAGCAGCCTTTTTCATTTTAGTTTTAAGACAGTTCAGCGTGAACTTTGTGAGGTAGAGTAGCCAGAGGCCCGGGCCCGTAGGTCCCAGAGGAGGAGGGTCAGGCCAGGCTCGCACTGATGAGGTAAACTCTAGGCCTGTGTGAGACTCACTGTGGGCCTCACTGTGGGCCTCACTGTGGGCCTCACTGTAGGCCTCACTGTGGGCCTCACTGTGGGCCTCACTGTGGGCCTCACTGTAGGCCTCACTGTAGGCCTCACTGTGGGCCTCACTGTGGGCCTCACTGTGGGCCTCACTGTGGGCCTCATGTATGAAACCTGCGTACGGCCAAATCAGGGTAAATGAGGCATACGCAAAATATTACACTTTTCCGCATTTATCAATCTGGACGTGAGCGTACAATACGCAAAAAATATACGCCAGGTCTGGAACTGGTGTAAATCTATACGCTGATCTCAACCTTCGGCACAACACGCCAAAACACGCATGAAATTCAAGATATGGACAACAATAAACATATTCCCTCTGGAAACATTATAATCTGTGTTTTCATTGAGCATCGTGTTTTAAAATTTGAGCATCAGAAAAAGTCTAACACTCTGGAAACATGCAAACTTCGAATAAATCACAGATCATCATGATCTGTGATTTATTCGAAGTTTGAATAAATTGAAGAGCCTCTTCTGTTTCTATGATTTTAAATCTGACTTCTGTGTGTGTTATTTTGATCTGTATGTTTTTAAATGTGAAGCGCTTTGTGATCCTGGACAGTGAAAGGCTCTATACAAACACACTTTATGGAGCAGGCATGTGTGACCCATCTATTGCTATTGCTGCGTAATTACGCACAGATATTTGTATTCCTCACATCTGGTAAAGCAATGTGTGTTTCATTAGATTTGTGTAAGCCTCACACAGACACACACCCCATGCACCGATGGACTATGGTATTGCTCACTCCAAATGTCTCACCGTCCACACGCTGCACACTCTTGGCAGTGCATGCAGAGCAGGTGCCATGAGAGGTCGGCCACATAACTCCTCAAATGTGCAGAAGTTTTGGCTCCAGAGTTTCTTTGTGAAATCTGCACCGCAAACGCTCTCTGAAGTGTACAGCGCCTCAATGCGCACTTCTACCCCGAGCCAGGCTGCGTCCAAGACGCTGCAGACGCTTCATTCAGAGCCACCGCTGCATAATATATATGAATTCATTCAATCAATCTATAATTATTCACTTCTACAATTCAAGAGAGATTTTTCTATTGTATCAAAACATTTTTGCAAATTTGTTCATAACGCAGCTGAATATATAGCGTATATTTATTTTTACATAAACATGAACAAACAAACGTGCATTTTGAGGCTTCCAAACAGTCTTTTAGGCCGGCTTCCTGCAGACCTACATAATTTTAGGCGTGACTTTCATAAATACGTTCGTATTCAGCCGATTTATCAACACCCGCAGCCGCGTAAGCTCAGATCTGGGCTGATCTCACACGTTCATAAATCCAACGTTGGATTTTGCGTAAATGGAATATACACCCAAAATGTACTTTTTCTACGCAAGTTTCATAAATGAGCTTGTGTGTATGTGTGTGCTTGAGTGCGTGTGCGTGCGTGCGTTTGAACCATATTATTTGAAATCTCAATTCCAGCTACTCCTTGTAGTTTGTGAGCGAATTTGGCCTATACTAACTAATCTGCAGGCCTACCCAAAATTGCAAACCTGGCACCGCTTCTGCTGCAGGGTAATGGATGGCCACCCTTTTCTGTTAACGTAATCCCTGTATCCATCCTTCGGGGCACAAATGTGTGATCCATCGATTGCTCCGTAGATTTGTGGCAGCCCTGCGCTGCATAATTACGCATGGCAATGTCTTTTGCCTCATTCACATCTGGCAATGCGATGTATTTCTTCATTAGTTTTGTACATTACGCCTTACACACCCCATAAACACACCGATGGACTGTGGTCTTGCTCACTCCAAATGTCTCAGATGTCTCAGCCACTACTCTATACTCCGCACAGTTTATAGTTATAGCAATGGCAATGCGCTTCTCTGTGGGAACTGCCTCTCTAGGGCAGTGTGCAGCGGGAGCCACAAGCGCTCCCACCGCTTCACACAGCTCCTCAAATGTTGTGCGCGTCATTCTAAAGTTTTGGATCCATAGTTCCTCTGTGAAATCATGTACCACGACTTTCCAAAAGGTTCTCATCCGCATCCTCTCCCAAGTATACGGAGATCGGCGCTCCATTACACTAGAAGGAGATACTGACGCTTAATCCGGTGTAACGCCAAGATACACTGTCTTGAAGAGATGCACAGCCTCAGCTGTTTATGATGTAATGCAAACCTGCGCATGCGCGTCTCACGGCAACCGAAGCAAACCAAGATGGCGGACCGTGAATTGCTTTAAAAGTTGAAATACGAACGAATTAAGACACGAATGTCACTTTTAATGCAATTTGAGGCGAGATGTTGATGGTCCCGTTTTGTCACATGTGGGTTTTAAGAGTCAAAGTTTTGTGCAAAGTTTAGTTTAAGCAGTCAACTGCGCCTGTGAAACCACAAAGCTAATGTTTTCATAGCAGTCCGCGGCTGCTGACGTAGGCTGCTGACGTAGGCTGATGACGTAGGCTGCTGACGTAGGCTGCTGACGTAGGCTGATGACGTAGGCTGCTGACGTAGGCTGCTGACGTAGGCTGCTGACGTAGGCTGATGACGTAGGCTGCTGACGTAGGCTGCTGACGTAGGCTGCTGACGTAGGCTGCTGACGTAGGCTGATGACGCGTCCTGTGGCCACTCTACACTCTTACACTGGTCTGTCGGGTTGATAATGGAAATAATAAATTTCATTCAATACATGTATCGTACTGTATTTAATATGATTAACAATAGTGTGTTCAAACAAAATATTTAATTAGATTGATTTTTTTCCCCATTTTCCATTATCAACCCGACAGACCAGTTGTAAGCTGTAGAGTGGCCACAGGACGAGTCATCAGCCTACGTCAGCAGCCTACGTCATCAGCCTACGTCAGCAGCCTACGTCAGCAGCCTACGTCATCAGCCTACGTCATCAGCCTACGTCAGCAGCCTACGTCAGCAGCCTACGTCATCAGCCTACGTCAGCAGCCTACGTCATCAGCCTACGTCATCAGCCTACGTCAGCAGCCTACGTCATCAGCCTACGTCAGCAGCCTACGTCAGCAGCCGCGGACTGCTATGAAAACATTAGCTTTGTGGTTTCACAGGCGCAGTTGACTGCTTAAACTAAACTTTGCACGAAACTTTGACTCTTAAAACCCACATGTGACAAAACGGAACCATCAACATCTCGCCTCAAATTGCATTAAAAGTGACATTCGTGTCTTAATTCTTTCGTATTTCAACTTTTAAAGCAATTCACGGTCCGCCATCTTGGTTTGCTTCGGCTGCCGTGAGTCGCGCAGGTTTGCATTACATCATTAACAGCTGAGGCTGTGCATCTCTTCAAGGCAGTGTATCTCGGCGTTACACCGGTTAATGATGAGAGCCGCAGCAGAAGTCAAGACATTAATATATCTCACGTAAATCAAAGTGTTGTTTACTTCTGTTGCCATGTTGACGTACTAGAAACTAGTGAATGAACGCGCGAAAATAGTGTATACTTATTCGAATATGTCTTGATGGAAACGGCCGCTTTTACGAAATACAGGTTTTTTCGAATTTTGCAATGTATCGAAAAGGTTTTTGCGCATTATTCAATGGAAACGCATCTATTGTGACGTCACTTTGACATCACTCTGATGTCACGCTGACATCTCTGACGCCACTCAGAGTGACGTCAGAGATGTCAGTGCGATGTCAGAGTGTCTGGCCTCTGACCCCTGACATCTGGCCCCTGACCTCGCAGGTATCTTCTGACCACTGACCTCGCAGGTGACTTCTGACCTCTGACCCCGCAGGTATCTTCTGACCACTGACCCCGCAGGTATCTTCTGACCTCTGACCCCGCAGGTATCTTCTGACCACTGACCCCGCAGGTATCTTCTGACCACTGACCTCGCAGGTGACTTCTGACCTCTGACCCCGCAGGTATCTTCTGACCACTGACCCCGCAGGTATCTTCTGACCTCTGACCCCGCAGGTATCTTCTGACCACTGACCTCGCAGGTATCTTCTGACCTCTGACCCCGCAGGTATCTTCTGACCACTGACCTCGCAGGTATCTTCTGACCACTGACCTCGCAGGTATCTTCTGACCACTGACCTCGCAGGTATCTTCTGACCACTGACCTCGCAGGTATCTTCTGACCACTGACCTCGCAGGTATCTTCTGACCACTGACCTCGCAGGTATCTTCTGACCACTGACCTCGCAGGTATCTTCTGACCACTGACCCCGCAGGTATCTTCTGACCTCTGACCCCGCAGGTATCTTCTGACCACTGACCTCGCAGGTATCTTCTGACCACTGACCTCGCAGGTATCTTCTGACCACTGACCTCGCAGGTATCTTCTGACCACTGACCCCGCAGGTATCTTCTGACCTCTGACCCCGCAGGTATCTTCTGCCCTGCACTCACGTGATGCTCAGTCAGCGCAGAGCCATCAGAGAGACCGACCTCTACGGGAAATCTGCCAACAAGTTTCTGTCGTTGATCCCAGAGTGCTGCCGACAGAGCACAGGGCCCCCTGCAGACCGGGAGGACGACACTGCCTTCTGGGGAAAAGGTCTGCTCCAGTTTGGTCTCTCTCTGGTCTTTCTCTTTGGTCTCTCTCTGGTCTCTCTCTCTGGTCTCTCTCTCTGGTCTCTCTCTTTGGTCTCTCTCTCTGGTCTCTCTCTCTGGTCTCTCTCTCTGGTCTCTCTGTGGTCTCTCTTTGGTCTCTCTCTGGTCTCTCTCTCTGGTCTCTCTCTGGTCTCTCTCTGGTCTCTCTCTGGTCTCTCTCTCTGGTCTCTCTCTGGTCTCTCTCTCTGGTCTCTCTGTGGTCTCTCTTTGGTCTCTCTCTCTGGTCTCTCTCTGGTCTCTCTGTGGTCTCTCTTTGGTCTCTCTCTCTGGTCTCTCTCTGGTCTCTCTCTGGTCTCTCTCTGGTCTCTCCCTGGTCTCTCTCTGGTCTCTCTCTCTGGTCTCTCTCTCTGGTCTCTCTCTGGTCTCCCTGGTCTCTCTCTGGTCTCTCTCTGGTCTCTCTCTGGTCTCTCTCTGGTCTCTCTCTGTCTCTGGTCTCTCTCTGGTCTCTCTCTCTGGTCTCTCTCTCTGGTCTCTCTCTGGTCTTCTCTGGTCTCTCTCTGGTCTCTCTCTGGTCTCTCTCTGGTCTCTCTCTGGTCTCTCTCTGGTCTCTCTCTGGTCTCTCCCTGGTCTCTCTCTGGTCTCTCTCTCTGGTCTCTCTCTGCTCTCTCTCTGGTCTCTCTCTGGTCTCTCTCTGGTCTCTCCCTGGTCTCTCCCTGGTCTCTCTCTGGTCTCTCTCTGGTCTCTCAGTTCTCTCTCTGGTCTCTCTCCGTTCTCTCTCTGGTCTCTCTCTGGTCTCTCTCTGGTCTCTCAGTTCTCTCTCTGGTCTCTCTCCGTTCTCTCTCTGGTCTCTCTCTGGTCTCTCTCTGGTCTCTCTCTCTGGTCTCTCTCTGGTCTCTCTCTGGTCTCTCTCTGGTCTCTCTCTGGTCTCTCTCTGGTCTCTCCCTGGTCTCTCTCTGGTCTCTCTCTGGTCTCTCTCCGTTCTCTCTCTGGTCTCTCTCTACAGTCTCTAACACGTGTCTCTAACACGTGCTCCTAACATGTGTTTCCCAGGGTTCTCCAGTCCGTCCTCCGAGTCTCCGCACAGACCCAGTACTCCCTCTCGTCTCTCCTTCTTCATGCGTCAGCAAAGCAGCGGCTCCTCCCAGTCCCTCGGCTCCTCCCAGTCCCCTCCCACTGAGCAGCCTCCAGAGAGCTCCCAGACCTCCCCTCAGAACCTCACAGAATGCCTGGAGTGGGACTGTGGATACCTGGAATACCTCAAAGACGCCCGTAAGAGTGTTGAGATCTGCTCCTGGGCTTGCCGACACTGGTCCGCTCCCTACGATGGCGAGAATCCGTCCCCAAACTCAGCTCCTCTACCACCCCCGCCTCCCACCTCCAACCCAGCCATGGCCATGTTTCCTGAGCACTTCTCTGCTCAGTGCAGCAGCAGCTCCAGCACTCCTCCGAACCAGAGAGCGGCCATCGTGGCAGCTGCCAGATCGGAGTGGAGCAGTTCGGAGAGAGACAGCGGAGAGTGGGACGTTACAATTGGGAAGAATAACTGCATTAGTCTGACGCCAAGGTCCAAGAAACGCAGCCTACAGCGAGAGGAGCTGTTGCCGAAGCCTGTCCCTGCTTTAGTTCCGTCTTCGGGAACGCCATCGGCAAATATGACTTTACACATGTCTTCAGCACCACATAACCCGGCTACTGCTGTCACCGTCAACTACCAATCCTTGCTCAACGGCACATCACAAAACGACAGTCAAGATCGAGGGTTAGAAGTGAAAAAGGTGAAAAGAGACTTTGGAGATAAGCAACCGTTGGACGAGAACGCCCATCAGAACGGGATGCAGTGCACGCCGCAAGGTTGTGGGAGCTTTAGTGAGAGGAAGAACCGGGGATCGAACCCATCACAGGAGCTGGCGGAGAGCGACCAATCCGTGGAGAGCCTGATAGAGGAGTTGCTGGAGCAGTCGTCGGAAGATTCCAAAAGTCCTGTAGAGTCGAATGGACAGGGCATCAGCATCGAAGCTTTCACACAGGAGCTCAGAGAGCTGGAGGACCGGGTGAAGGAGGCGTGTGGGGAGGGACACCAGAGGCAAACACAGCAGAAGGCAGAGGAGGAGGAGGAGAAGGAGGAGGAGCAGGAGGAGCAGGAGGAGGTGGGGGAGAGTGGACCAGCAGAAGGGAAAGGAGATGGTGCCATAGTGGCTTTGTGCAGTCCAGCGAGACCTCTAAACCAGGCTTCAGCTCAACCATATACAGGTACGATCATCTTTTACACTGTAGAGACCAGAGAGAGAAACCAGAGAGAGAGACCAGAGAGAGAAACCAGAGAGAGAGACCAGAGAGAGAGACCAGAGAGAGAAACCAGAGAGAGAGACCAGAGAGAGAGAGACCAGAGAGAGAGAGACCTCTAAACCAGGCTTCAGCTCAACCATATACAGGTACGATCATCTTTTACACTGTAGAGACCACAGAGAGAAACCAGAGAGAGAGACCAGAGAGAGAGACCAGAGAGAGAGACCAGAGAGAGAGACCAGAGAGAGAAACCAGAGAGAGAGACCAGAGAGAGAGACCAGAGAGAGAGACCAGAGAGAGAAACCAGAGAGAGAAACCAGAGAGAGAGACCAGAGAGAGAGACCAGAGAGAGAGACCAGAGAGAGAGACCAGAGAGAGAAACCAGAGAGAGAGACCAGAGAGAGAGACCAGAGAGAGAGACCAGAGAGAGAGACCAGAGAGAGAAACCAGAGAGAGAGAGACCAGAGAGAGAGAGACCTCTAAACCAGGCTTCAGCTCAACCATATACAGGTACGATCATCTTTTACACTGTAGAGACCAGAGAGAGAAACCAGAGAGAGAAACCAGAGAGAGAGACCAGAGAGAGAGACCAGAGAGAGAGACCAGAGAGAGAGACCAGAGAGAGAGACCAGAGAGAGAGACCAGAGAGAGAGACCAGAGAGAGAGACCAGAGAGAGAGACCAGAGAGAGAGACCAGAGAGAGAGACCAGAGAGAGAAACCAGAGAGAGAGAGACCAGAGAGAGAGAGACCTCTAAACCAGGCTTCAGCTCAACCATATACAGGTACGATCATCTTTTACACTGTAGAGACCAGAGAGAGAAGACCAGAGAGAGAGACCAGAGACAGAGAGAGAGAGAGAGAGACCAGAGAGAGAGAGACCAGAGAGAGAGACCAGAGAGAGAGAGAGAGAGACCAGAGAGAAGAGACCAGAGAGAGAGAGAGAGACCAGAGAGAGAAACCAGAGAGAGAGACCAGAGAGAGAGACCAGAGAGAGAGACCAGAGAGAGTGAGACCAGAGAGAGAGAGACCAGAGAGAGAGACCAGAGAGAGAGACCAGAGAGAGAAACCAGAGAGAGAAACCAGAGAGAGAGACCAGAGAGAGAGACCAGAGAGAGAGACCAGAGAGAGAGACCAGAGAGAGAGACCAGAGAGAGACCAGAGAGAGACCAGAGAGAGAGACCAGAGAGAGAGACCAGAGAGAGAGACCAGAGAGAGAGACCAGAGAGAGAGAGACCTCTAAACCAGGCTTCAGCTCAACCATATACAGGTACGATCATCTTTTACACTGTAGAGACCAGAGAGAGAAACCGAGAATGGTTTTGAGGTGTTTAGCACGGTTGTAGGTGAAGAGTCTATGCTACATACAATAGGCCGAAGATGGAAAGTTTTGTTTGTGTATTTTTGGGAGGTCCTATAAATACGGGAATGGTGTCTCCTGGGTAAAGTTTGTAATATAGTGGTTTTTTAATTAATGCCCTCTTTCACTAAGCTCTGAAGGAAGTCTATAATCTTTTTTCCTAAACCCACTGGTAGGTGTCCCTCTTCAATGGCTGTATCGTGTTGGTGTCCAAGAGTAACTGGTTAACTTTGGCCGTCCTTAGTCTGAGCTGTTGAGGATAACTGTGCATCTGCCTTTGTCAGCTGGTAAATAGTTTTACTCTCATCCTTTTGTAATGCCATTAATGCTTTTTTGCATCTCATCTAATGAGACATTGGGTTTGTGGGGGCATCGCACTTGTGAGGTGTTGCTAGAGACTCTCAGTTCTGAGGGCCCGGCCTCACTCTAAGTTAGTTTGTTGTTTATTTAATGGCTGCTTTCTGTGCTGTGATGTTTCAATTGTAGGAATATCTTTGGAATGAATTCTCAGACCGCGCGTTGAGATTTATAACCTAATCCTGATACTAACTATCAGGTTAACTGTGGCCAATCTGTATATGGAGAAACTGGAGGAACAAGCCCTGGGCTCTTACCAAGGGACAGCGCCAAGCCATTGGTTTCGATATGTAGACGATACATGGGTTAAGTTAAAGAAGCAGGAAGTGGAACCATTTTCAGAACACATTAACTCGGTGGACCCTTTTATAAATTTCACTCGCGAGGATGCTAAGGAGAGTGAACTGGCCTTTCTAGATTGTAAGGTCATCATACTGGAGAACGGACAATTAGAGACTGAGGTCTTCAGAAAGTCCACTCACACTGACCAGTACCTGGCCTTTGATTCAAATCATCCGCTACAACATAAACTCGGGGTCATTAGAACGCTTCAACACTGAGCCCACCAGGTCCCCACTAGCTCGGAGGGAAAGAACAGAGAAACCAAACATGTTCAGAGCACTTTCCAGATGTGGCTACCCCAAGTGGTCTTTTACTAAAGCCCAAAGGACGAGAAAGGCCAGAGACACAGTCCTACAGACAGAAGAAAGTAGGAGGAGAGGGGTGTCCTTACCGTATGTGGCGGGAGTTTCAGAGAAACTACACAAGAATCTTTAGGCAACACAAAATCCCTGTGTATTTCAAACCTTTCAACACGTTAAGACAGAAATTAGTGCATCCCAAAGACAAAACACCCAGACACAAACAGAGCAATGTGGTGTATTCAATTAAATGTAGTGAAGAGGAGTGCACTGACCACTATATTGGAGAAACCAAACAAACTCTACAGAAACGACTTTACCAACATCGTAGAGAAAACTCTAGTGGGCCACAGTCGGCTGTTCATCTCCACCTCAAGGCTTCCAACCACACGGTGGATGACACAGAGGTTAAAATTCTGGCTCGGGAGAAGAATTGGTTTGAAAGAGGGGTGAAAGAAGCCATTTTTGTGAGGAAACAAAAACCTTCTCTTAACAGAGGAGGAGGGTTAAGATTTGTTTTGCCTCGCATCTATGACGACATCCTAAAAACAACGCCCTAACTTGGGACAAGGTCAGTGACATGCTAATGAGTTAGGAGGGGTGAGACCTGCACTCCACTTGAGCATCCCAGCAGACAATAGGTCAGTGACATGCTAATGAGTTAGGAGGGGTGAGACCTGCACTCCACTTGAGCATCCCAGCAGACAATAGGTCAGTGACATGCTAATGAGTTAGGAGGGGTGAAACCTGCACTCCACTTGAGCATCCCAGCAGACAATAGGTCTGTGACATGCTAATGAGTTAGGAGGGGTGAAACCTGCACTCCACTTGAGCATCCCAGCAGACAATAGGTCAGTGACATGCTAAGGAGTTAGGGTCGTTAGCCTCAGCAGGGTCGTTAGACCTGCTCCCTTCTACATCAGACCTTAGATTGTTTATGAGTTAGTATCAGGATTAGGGCGTGGCTAACCACACCCATAGGTTATAAATCTCCAACGCGCGGTCCGAGAATTCATTCCCTGAAGAAGTCCTTTGGATTGAGGACCAAACGTCGGGAAAACTTGCTAAGAAGTACAGATGATGGGTGAGAAACCTTCCTTTGCTTTGACTAATCCCTGTACGACTGAGAGCTTACACAAACATAGTAATAATTCTATATAACAATTTGAAGTCATAACTTGTAGTCAGCACTTACCAGTGGTTTGTAAGCGTGCGCTTCAGTGTTCTTTGGAAAAGCATTATACATTGATTTTTAAAGTAGTATTAGAATTTTATTTTACCAATTGCAGTTTTTGTAAGGTTAGAGCCATATAAACATTTTAGGGAACAAAAGAAAACGGAAAAAAAGACAATTATGTAAATTATTACATTTTCTGAAATGACCAGTTAAAAACATGCCCCTGATGTGTGACGTAGGTGAATGACATTCTGAATCCAAACACAGGCCTACTCTTACTCCAACGCTTTTTTAAACTTTTGTTCGCCTTATTGCCAATAACGAGGTGGAAAAAGTGCGTCGCTTATGGCTGCACCATTGAGAGTTTACTTGTTGGTTCTGTGTCTGTGTGGTTTGGAAACATCACAGATAAAGAAAAGAGAGCTTTAAACAAGGTGCTCCGCTCTGCAAAGAGGACCGTGGGCTGTGAGCTTCCTGTTCTGGAGGTTCTTTACAAATCCAGACTTTTAAACAAAGCTCTTAGGATTGTTAATGACTCTTCTGGCCACCCTGGGAAAGCCATGTTCCAGCTTCTTCCCTCTGGCAGAAGATATCGGTCGCTGAGATGCAAGACATCTCGCTATGCTAACAGCTTCTTTCCACAGGCTGTTATCAGTGGGAACAGAGCACTTTAATGATTTGCAATTTTGCACTTGTTTTGAAACTGTTTTAGTCGATCGATTTCACAGTGACATTTGTTTACTGTTTTACTTGTTTTATTTCTGTCTTTTAATGTTGTTTTATGTCTGTATTTGTCTGTGCACACTGGAGACTTTTGCTAATGTATTCCAATGTGGTTTTACTGCAAATGGCAAATAAACTGAATCTGAATCTGATGTAAATAAGGATAGTGTCTTTACACAACTTCCCAAACCCTACAACGGAGAAGAAGTGATTTGACGAGGGGAACAGACGCGTCTGTTGGACCTGCCCTTCCCTGTCTGTCTGCTGCAGGAGATCCTGTGGTGTCTGTTGGACCTGCCCTTCCCTGTCTGTCTGCTGCAGGAGATCCTGTGGTGTCTGTTGGACCTGCCCTTCCCTGTCTGTCTGCTGCAGGAGATCCTGTGGTGTCTGTTGGACCTGCCCTTCCCTGTCTGTCTGCTGCAGGAGATCCTGTGGTGTCTGTTGGACCTGCCCTTCCCTGTCTGTCTGCTGCAGGAGATCCTGTGGTGTCTGTTGGACCTGCCCTTCCCTGTCTGTCTGCTGCAGGAGATCCTGTGGTGTCTGTTGGACCCTCCCTTCCCTGTTTGTCTGCTGCAGGAGATCCTGTGGTGTCTGTTGGACCCTCCCTTCCCCGTCTGTCTGCTGCAGGAGATCCTGTGGTGTCTGTTGGACCTGCCCTTCCCTGTCTGTCTGCTGCAGGAGATCCTGTGGTGTCTGTTGGACCTGCCCTTCCCTGTCTGTCTGCTGCAGGAGATCCTGTGGTGTCTGTTGGACCTGCCCTTCCCTGTCTGTCTGCTGCAGGAGATCCTGTGGTGTCTGTTGGACCTGCCCTTCCCTGTCTGTCTGCTGCAGGAGATCCTGTGGTGTCTGTTGGACCCTCCCTTCCCTGTTTGTCTGCTGCAGGAGATCCTGTGGTGTCTGTTGGACCCTCCCTTCCCTGTCTGTCTGCTGCAGGAGATCCTGTGGTGTCTGTTGGACCCTCCCTTCCCTGTCTGTCTGCTGCAAGAGATCCTGTGGTGTCTGTTGGACCCGCCCTTCCCTGTCTGTCTGCTGCAGGAGATCCTGTGGTGTCTGTTGGACCTGCCCTTCCCTGTCTGTCTGCTGCAGGAGATCCTGTGGTGTCTGTTGGACCTGCCCTTCCCTGTCTGTCTGCTGCAGGAGATCCTGTGGTGTCTGTTGGACCTGCCCTTCCCTGTCTGTCTGCTGCAGGAGATCCTGTGGTGTCTGTTGGACCTGCCCTTCCCTGTCTGTCTGCTGCAAGAGATCCTGTGGTGTCTGTTGGACCTGCCCTTCCCTGTCTGTCTGCTGCAGGAGATCCTGTGGTGTCTGTTGGACCTGCCCTTCCCTGTCTGTCTGCTGCAGGAGATCCTGTGGTGTCTGTTGGACCTGCCCTTCCCTGTCAGTCTGCTGCAGGAGATCCTGTGGTGTCTGTTGGACCTGCCCTTCCCTGTCTGTCTGCTGCAGGAGATCCTGTGGTGTCTTTTGGACCTGCCCTTCCCTGTCTGTCTGCTGCAGGAGATCCTGTGGTGTCTGTTGGACCTGCCCTTCCCTGTCTGTCTGCTGCAGGAGATCCTGTGGTGTCTGTTGGACCTGCCCTTCCCTGTCTGTCTGCTGCAGGAGATCCTGTGGTGTCTTTTGGACCTGCCCTTCCCTGTCTGTCTGCTGCAGGAGATCCTGTGGTGTCTGTTGGACCTGCTCTTCCCTGTCTGTCTGCTGCAGGAGATCCTGTGGTGTCTGTTGGACCTGCCCTTCCCTGTCTGTCTGCTGCAGGAGATCCTGTGGTGTCTGTTGGACCTGCCCTTCCCTGTCTGTCTGCTGCAGGAGATCCTGTGGTGTCTGTTGGACCTGCCCTTCCCTGTCTGTCTGCTGCAGGAGATCCTGTGGTGTCTGTTGGACCTGCCCTTCCCTGTCTGTCTGCTGCAGGAGATCCTGTGGTGTCTTTTGGACCTGCCCTGTCTGTCTGTCTGCTGCAGGAGATCCTGTGGTGTCTGTTGGACCTGCCCTTCCCTGTCTGTCTGCTGCAGGAGATCCTGTGGTGTCTGTTGGACCTGCCCTTCCCTGTCTGTCTGCTGCAGGAGATCCTGTGGTGTCTGTTGGACCTGCCCTGCCCTGTCTGTCTGCTGCAGGAGATCCTGTGGTGTCTGTTGGACCTGCCCTTCCCTGTCTGTCTGCTGCAGGAGATCCTGTGGTGTCTGTTGGACCTGCCCTTCCCTGTCTGTCTGCTGCAGGAGATCCTGTGGTGTCTGTTGGACCTGCCCTTCCCTGTCTGTCTGCTGCAGGAGATCCTGTGGTGTCTGTTGGACCTGCCCTTCCCTGTCTGTCTGCTGCAGGAGATCCTGTGGTGTCTTTTGGACCTGCCCTTCCCTGTCTGTCTGCTGCAGGAGATCCTGTGGTGTCTGTTGGACCTGCCCTTCCCTGTCTGTCTGCTGCAGGAGATCCTGTGGTGTCTGTTGGACCTGCCCTTCCCTGTCTGTTGGTATCAATTGGTATCAGATGGTAAAAGATAACTTTTACCATGCTCCACTCTGCATGGTGACGTGACTTCCTGTATCCGGTGACTTCCTGTATCCGGTGACTTCCTGTATCCGGTGACTTCCTGTATCCGGTGACTTCCTGTATCCGGTGACTTCCTGTATCCGGTGAGCGTGTTTCTTGACTGCTATCACTCTGCTCTCTGTTTGCACAAACACATTACAAATCCACGTATTGTACACCAAGCTAACTGTGTAAGCACTCCGAGTCAGCTGTACTGCAGCTGAGGTTTAGGTAGCGGTTGTTTGTCTGGTCTCGGAGTCTGTTGTGCGGGCCCGGATCCGTACTAGCTTAGCCTAGCCTAGCTTAGCCTAGCCTAGCCGCTAACTCGCTACTATGGCGGCTGCTGTCTCTCCCTCAATCCTTTACTGCTCGAGTTGCCATATGGCGAGTCTAAACCCTGGATCCTTCTCTGAGGGTAGTGATAGATGTGTGAAGTGTAGTGTAGTCGTAGCTCTGGAATCCAGGGTCAGTGAGTTAGAGCTGCGTCTCCGAGCACTGGAGTCTCGAGCTAGCGCTAGCATTAGCTACAGCCAGGCCGTATCCTCAGGGACAGCGGAGCGCAGCTTTAGGGAAAGGCAGAGGAGAACTAGCGAGCCTAGCCTCCCAGCCCGTCCTCCGCAGCTGGGACAAGACCAGGATAGTGATGGCTTTGTGACTGTTCGGAGAGGGCCACGTGTTGTTGGTAGTTTCCCCATTGGGCCTCCTCCTGTTAGCATTTACAATCGCTGGGACGCTCTGTCGGGGAAGAAGGCCCCACTGAGAGAGCCGCTGAGAGAGCTGCTGAGAGAGCCGCTGAGAGAGCCGCTAAGAGAGCCGCTGAGAGAGCTGCTGAGAGAGCCGCTGAGAGAGCCGCTGAGAGAGCTGCTGAGAGAGCCGCTGAGAGAGCCGCTGAGAGAGCCGCTGAGAGAGCCGCTGAGAGAGCCGCTGAGAGAGCTGCTGAGAGAGCCGCTGAGAGAGCCGCTGAGAGAGCCGCTGAGAGAGCTGCTGAGAGAGCCGCTGAGAGAGCCGCTGAGAGAGCTGCTGAGAGAGCTGCTGAGAGAGCCGCTGAGAGAGCCGCTGAGAGAGCTGCTGAGAGAGCTGCTGAGAGAGCTGCTGAGAGAGCCGCTGAGAGAGCCGCTGAGAGAGCCGCTGAGAGAGCTGCTGAGAGAGCCGCTGAGAGAGCCGCTGAGAGAGCCGCTGAGAGAGCCGCTGAGAGAGCCGCTGAGAGAGCTGCTGAGAGAGCTGCTGAGAGAGCTGCTGAGAGAGCCGCTGAGAGAGCCGCTGAGAGAGCTGCTGAGAGAGCTGCTGAGAGAGCCGCTGAGAGCTGCTGAGAGAGCCGCTGAGAGAGCCGCTGAGAGAGCTGCTGAGAGAGCCGCTGAGAGAGCCGCTGAGAGAGCTGCTGAGAGAGCCGCTGAGAGAGCCGCTGAGAGAGCTGCTGAGAGAGCTGCTGAGAGAGCCGCTGAGAGAGCTGCTGAGAGAGCCGCTGAGAGAGCCGCTGAGAGAGCCGCTGAGAGAGCCGCTGAGAGAGCTGCTGAGAGAGCCGCTGAGAGAGCTGCTGAGAGAGCCGCTGAGAGAGCCGCTGAGAGAGCTGCTGAGAGAGCCGCTGAGAGAGCCGCTGAGAGAGCCGCTGAGAGAGCCGCTGAGAGAGAGCTGCTGAGAGAGCTGCTGAGAGAGCCGCTGAGAGAGCTGCTGAGAGAGCCGCTGAGAGAGCCGCTGAGAGAGCTGCTGAGAGAGCCGCTGAGAGAGCTGCTGAGAGAGCCGCTGAGAGAGCCGCTGAGAGAGCTGCTGAGAGAGCTGTTGAGAGAGCCGCTGAGAGAGCCGCTGAGAGAGCCGCTGAGAGAGCCGCTGAGAGAGCTGCTGAGAGAGCGGCTGAGAGAGCAGCTGAGAGAGCTGCTGAGAGAGCCGCTGAGAGAGCCGCTGAGAGAGCCGCTGAGAGAGCTGCTGAGAGAGCTGCTGAGAGAGCTGCTGAGAGAGCTGCTGAGAGAGCTGTTGAGAGAGCCGCTGAGAGAGCCACTGAGAGAGCCGCTGAGAGAGCTGCTGAGAGAGCCGATAGAGTCGCTGATGCGCTGGTAATTGGCTCCTCTATTGTTAGAGGTGTTAAGATCCCAGGAGCCACTGTTCGGTGCTTCCCTGGGGCCAGGCTTGGTGATATTGAAGGGAATCTGAGGCTCATGATGACCCACAAGCAGCGTTTCCGTCGAATTGTTATTCACGCGGGTGGTAATGACGTTCGGCGGAAACAGTCCGAGGTGTTGAAGCTGCAAGTCGCCGCCGTGTGCAAGCTGGCTAGCACAATGGCCGACACTGTCATCTTTTCTGGGCCCCTACCTAGCACTAGCAGTGCAGAAGCATTCAGCAGACACTCGGCTTTCAACCGCTGGCTGTCTGGCTGGTGCCCTCCAAGTGGTGTTGTTCATGTTGACAATTGGAGTGCCTTTTGGGGAAAGCCCGGTCTCATCCGCTCGGATGATATCCACCCAACGTTGGCGGGTACATCCCTTTTGGCTAAGAATTTGGCCCTGGCTCTAAACTGTTCTGCTCGGCTCAAATGACGATGCAGAACTGAGGCCCGGGTGCAGAGCTGCTCTGCCACAACCTCTGAGCCCCCATCTGTTCAGTTACTAGCCTCAGAGGCTAGTCAGATTGAAACTGTGTGTGCCTGTGTGTGTGTGTGTGTGTGTGTGTGTGTGTGTGTGTGTGTGTGTGTGTGTGTGTGTGTGTGTGCTCAGTTACTAGCCTCAGAAGCTAGTCAGATTGAAACTGTGTGTGCATGTGTGTGTGTGCCTGTGTGTGCTCAGTTACTAGCCTCAGAACCTAGTCAGATTGAAACTGTGTGTGTTCCCCGCTTGAAGTCTAAAGCACTATATGAGGAAATCTGACCTAGGTGTCAGACACAGTAACTTAATAAAAGTTCAGACAGACAGAAATAGTTCTAACAGTAGGGTTGTTAAATGTGGTTTAATGAACGTCAGATCAATCTCGTCTAAATCGCTTCTCATAAACGAACTTATTATAGACAAGGGCTTGGATCTGTTTGCGCTCTCGGAGACTTGGCTCCAACAGGACGAGTACGTTAGATTGAATGAGTGCACTCCTCCGACGCATGTTAACTACCAGAAAGCCAGAGCTACAGGTCGCGGCGGTGGTGTTGCGATTATATCACACACCAACTTGGTTCTTAGTCCCAAAACCAACAATGCTTTTCACTCGTTTGAAAACTTAACACTTTCAATCACCTGTCCTGGGTGGAGAAAACAAAAAGCAGTACTATTTATAGTTTTATACCGACCTCCTGGTCCTTACAGCGAGTTCCTAACAGAATTCTCTGACTTCATTTCAAACCTAGTTTTGGAATGGGAAAACATAGTTATAGCTGGAGACTTCAATATACATGTGGACGACAGCACTGACAGCTTAAACAAAGCTTTCAGCGCCGTACTAGATGGTGTTGGTTTTACTCAGAATGTTGAGGAACCTACTCACATTCATAACCACACCTTGGACCTTGTCCTGACCTACGGCTGTGATGTCTCCAATGTTGACATCCAGCGTCAAAGCTCGTTGCTGTCTGACCATTTCTTGATCACGTTTGATCTCGCTTTGGAGGACTTTCCTGTCCCGCAAGATAAAACCATAATGAAAAGAACCTTAAATGATAAATCTATCACAAGGTTCAAAGAACTAATACAGCCTATGTTGAATACTGCTGCAGGTGAACCTGTTCACAGCAGCTGCAGTCCCTCAGTCATTGACCAAACGGTGGACAACACTATGGAGTCTTTCAAATCTGCATTAAATGCAGCAGCTCCTTTAAAACAGAAAACCATTAGGATTAGATCATCGTCGCCCTGGTACAGTGTTCAACTCCACACTTTAAAACAGGACGTCAGAAAATTGGAGAGGCTATATCGCCACTCCCACTCGGAGCCTGTCCACAGGGAGTGGAAAGCAGGTCTCCGAAACTACAAGAATGCCCTTCGCGGGGCTCGAACTCAATACTATTCAACTTTAATAGAAGCGAATAAAAACAACAGTAGATTTTTGTTTAGCACCGTCGCTAAACTCACAAACTGCCATAGCGCAATCGAGCCTAAAATTCCAAGCTCACTGAGCAGTGTCGACTTTCTCCACTTCTTTAATAATAAAATTACATCCATCCGTGACAAGCTGGAGGAGGTTGCTCCTGCTGTTAGTGGTGGACCGGTTGAAGCGGCATACGTGACTTCCCACTTAGACTCTTCAGTGGGCCTTAATAAATTCATGGCTGTGAGCCAAGCAGAGGTGATCTCTGTGGTCACATCCTCAAAAGCCTCAACTTGCATGTTAGACGCAGTCCCGACATGGCTCTTCAAAGACATACTTCCTTTGATAATTGAGCCTATCGTAAATATAATAAACGCATCCATACAATGTGGCTATGTCCCACAAGATTTTAAAACCGCGGTAATCAAACCCCTTCTGAAGAAAACAAACCTGGACCCAGAAATACTTACAAACTACAGACCGATCTCAAACCTCACTTTTATATCTAAAATCCTGGAAAAACTTATAGCTGAGCAGCTCCGCTGCCACCTGCAGGAAAATAATATGTTTGAAGTCTTTCAATCAGGATTCAGAGCTCATCATAGCACTGAAACGGCACTAGTCAAAGTCACAAATGACTTACTACTAGCTGCTGATAATGGACAAGTGTCAGTGCTGGTCCTACTGGACCTTAGTGCTGCATTTGACACAATAGACCACAGCATTCTACTGCAGAGGCTAGAATGTGATATAGGTCTTACTGATAATTTACACATCACGCGTTACAGCACGTACGCGTTATACGCGCAGCAGACGCGCGTAACTTTTTTCCATGTTAACCTATGATGATATTTACACTTCTAGCGTTATACGCGCGTATGACGGACGTATGACGCGAAGCTGCGCCTAAATTAGAATTGATTTCTAATTTTGACGCGTACATACGCGGGCAACTCAGGAAGTCAATAGGTGATCTTTCAAAGTAAACTTCCGGTACCCTACCAAAATAAGTGTCTGTTTATTTCTTGACGCCGCAACACCCACAGCATCCTCAATGGACGACGAAAAGTTGATTGTTGAGGTGGAGAAGTAGAGCATTATTTATGATGCGCAGCACAAATTTTACAAAGACACCCTAAAGAACATGCAGGCATGGCGGTCTGTGCCACACGTTTAAATTGCGACGGTAAGTAAACATTAGCAATGCTAATTTACTACTAATTTTCAAGTAACGTCTAAACACAGCTGTAGCTATTATCTGTATGTAAGTATCACATATTTTCTAAAGATTCAATTCAGTACATTTGGGCCTCGTAAATAAGTGATAAGTATGTCACTTTGTCGTGTCACATGTGTCTCATAATATCACAAAATAGAAACACAAATCAGAAACAATGGAAGCTAGAAAAAAATGTACCAAAGGTTTCAAAGAAAAATGAACAAAACAGAAATTAAACCATCCTGTCTTGCCAAGCCACACTTCCCTCAGGAGAATTAAAATACTGGCAGAATGCATCCCTCACATCCATAGCATCTTGGGATGCCCTGTTTCCTGCCATATTCCTGACTCCTTGCATCCTTCTTGGTTGCTCATCAAGCCGTCTCTGGTTGTCACGTGGAGTGAGAAGGTAATTATGGAGAATGAAGGCAGCCACAAGCACATTATCCACTTTGTCTGGATGGAGATGAATTCTTCTGTAGAATATTCTCCATCTGGATGCCAAAATGCCAAACGCACTCTCCACAACCATTCTTGCTCGGGACAGCCTGTAGTTGAAAATCCTCTTCTCCTTTGTGAGTCCCTGTTGAGCATAGGGTCTCATCAAGTATGTTTTGAGAGGGAAAGCTGCATCCCCGACAATGACATGAGGGAGGTTTCCCAGGTGAGCCGCTCCAGGTAATGAGGCATCAGATGGAACTTGCAACGTTTGTTCCTCGAACCCCCTCCCCAGAACAGATCGTGCATAAATGCCCCCATCACTGGTCCTCCCATAATCTCCCACTTGAATGACCCGAAATCGATACTGAGCATCCACAAGAGCCATGAGAACCACTGAAAAGGTCTTCTTGTAATTAAAAAACAGACTTCCAGACCTAGGTGGCGATTGGATGGTTATGTGTTTTCCATCTAAAGCCCCCAGACAGTTGGGAAAGTTCCATCTCTCTCCAGGTTTCATTTGTAGGCTTTGGCAAAAACTCTGGAAGCATTATTTTGGCAATGGCTGCACAAACCATGTGCACTGACTGCTGTACTGTGGCATGACCAAGGCGATATGCAAAAGACAGGCTGAGCAGGGAGTCACCAGAGGCCAAATATCTAAAAAGAAAACAAAAACACCATTTAAACATTCTTCTGTGTGTTACGTATGTAGTTATGATGATATATATAATGATTATAACACAATATTATCATTTTTATGTATACATTTAAACTTGTTTTTATCTTTTTAGTGGAACTGTGCAAATCACGTTGGAAGACCCTCAGAGATACGTTTGTGAGGCAACGTAAAAAACATGAGCCAAGTGGATCAAGAGGAGGGTCTCAGAAAGTTTGGAAGTACATGGACATTATGTCGTTCCTGCTACCATTTGTATAATGATGGGCAAAAATTCCCTTTGACTGACGTGTTCAAAGTTTGGTACAGAAATCAGACAAAGATTCTCCAAGTTTAACATCTGCATTTAACCCTTTAAGCGCCAAAGTCGCAATATTGCGACAAGCAACATTGCTCACTTAAACAGGCTGTATCTAAAAATGTGGTGCAGAATCTTGTTAATACTTTTCACCAGGGGTTAGTGGACATGTGTGCCTGTAATATGAGCAACATTTGTGGGTGTGGTTATATTGAAAGTTTTTGAGTAAATTGAGTTCGTAAAACACCTGCGGCGCAGCAGCGCGGAGGCGAAGCAGCAGCAGTAGAGCTGAGAGGAGCGAGAGCAGAGCAGAGGGAGAGAGGGTTTTTTATTTTACTCACGAGGTCTTCAGTACCAGAGAAGTACTTGGTCTGGTACTGGCTCACTCAGATTCAGAGGAGGAAGACACACAGGTGTCCAGTGAAGCAGACACGGACATTATTGGTGACGGGGAGACCGCGCTCCATAGTCCACAATCAGCCCCTGTGCAGCGGCTGCTTGTCCTCCGTGTGGCCGCGGTAGAAGCATTCTGTGAACGCCAAGCAGGATCCGTGGTGGAGGGGACAGGGGGATCATAACACCGGGCATGTGGGAGAAAGTAGTGGGGGTAGACATCCGCGGGGAGACGCGGGAGAAGTCGCGGGGGAGCCGCGGGAAAAAGCACATTGCTAATCGCGTTTACTGCCTTTACCAACAGCGATGATGAGGATGAAGGCAGTTCTTGAGAGAAAATAATCCACAAAAGTGGACCAGAAGTGTTGAAAAACCTGTTGTTTATTGTTGAGACGATCTGACATGTTCTGTGCCCATTCATTTCATCTGTTTCTACACGATAAATCCTGGAGCCTCATTTCCACTGAGAAAAATAGTATGCCCACTACTTCTTAGAAAGGGAAATATTGAAACCAATCTCCAGATTTCATGACTGTAAACTATAAAGAGTGCAGTCTTGATCACTGAAGGTCTTTGAAAATAATAAAATTCCATATGGCTGCGAACCAGTGCTAAAACATTATGTATAATCTGGATCAGGGAATTTATTTCTATCCCAAATTCATTTCATACTAAAGATATATTTCACATTGACTGTTTATAGTATTCCCTGATCTCAAATAACTCCCAAGCTACAGCTTTTTGAAGTCTTTATACAATAATTAACATTTTCCAAAATGGCCGCCACCTTGATGACGTCAGAATATGCAAATTAGATGACGAATCAACTTCCATCCCAAAGTTTGGTTCAGACTGAAGATATTTCTAATTTACAGTATGCCTTTATCTCAAACCATTTTAAAGTTATAGCCTTTTGAAATCTTGAAATCAAAATTGTACATTTTCTTGAAAAAACTCTGGCGCCTAAAGGGTTAATTATCTTTACAATCAGATACAGAATATTCAACAAGCTCCTACTCTATTCCTGTCCCTTCGCTGGCCCCTGTGCTGACTGACTGTTCAAAGACCTTCAGGGAGGTCATATGTAGGAGACTTCCGATGACGTCATCCATATGCGCCCAAGGGTTTTTCCAGCCGGGTGTGCTGGCGTCCCTTGTCCACTGGGAGGCGTCAGAATGCTGTTGGTGAATTCCCTTTCCGCCTGATGGTGAGGGACTTCGCTCTCGTCAGCAGATAATGTTTATTATCTAACGTTAATAATTCGCCTTGTTCAAAGGCGATATCTTTTTATGATTCCCGTCTGCTTATCCTGTGTCCTTGTGACTTAATCCCTGAGGGCACAGGTCTTTTTGCTTGGGAAAGAGACAGAGTTCAATTCCGGGTCAATCAAATTCACATCTGCTTTTAGTCTATATTTAATACAACATTTCCCTCTCTTGACCTATATTAAAACAATTTAGGTCACAATCTTTCAATAACCCTTCTCGGGTGACAGGACTGGGGAGATTCCATCATCCTAGTTCTGGCTCGATATCTGTGAAGAGTTAATACAGAAAGAATACAACACACAACAAACCACATTTTAACCATTCCTTCAATACTATTTTGATGACTACTGCTGTGTCATTCTGATTCTTCATCAACCTCGTCTGTAATGTATGCACTAAAACTATTCTAATCTATTTACAAATATGTTTGCATATTTGCTTTTATTGAGCCATATTCTTAAACATATGTTTTTATCTAATAAATCTCTCTATACTATGGTTTTGCTCATTTTTCCAAATACATTTTGTTGAACCAGGAAGTGCTGTCACTTCCTCCTCTCAAGAGGACAGTTTGGGATGAATGTACATCATTAATCAAATTGGTATTATCCTTACAAGAGCTAATCTATTTTAGCAGGTTTCTCTGGGGTTAGTCCCTATACAACTGTATTTGATTCTCTAATCTATTGCTGACAAATCGACAGCTCTTAAAATTCTCAAAAATACCTAAATATCTACTTTTGTGCTATACCCAAATACATTAAAATGTTTTTGAATCTGTGTTGGTTCTAATCTATCTCATTAATCTATCTCATTAGTCTATCTCATTAACTTTTTGCATTGTCAACATTCACCTATGTTTGAAACAAGTGAATTTGACAAGTATCTAATAGAACTGTGCATAAACTGTAATGAACTTTATCTACTTTTGAAGTAAATACTTTTGGACATATTATGAAGGAAATGGTCCTTTTACCGTTTGATATTAGCCCTGTCTAAAAATAATCTCTATTTTTGAAAGCATCTATCTATTTTACACTCTATTGTGACTCCAAAGCTCGGTTGCAGCTTGAGCCAAAGCATATTCCCAATTTGTGACTTCTGTCACTTTCAATGGCTGTAAAATAATTCTGATTCTAACAGTTTAGCTGCTCTATCAGAAGCATCACAATGTATGATACCATTTTAACTCTTACTCTGAAGTTTGTTTATGAACAATGATCAAATTCTACTTTTTCTACTATTTGACATTCACTAAAACGCTAAAATACTCTTCCTTCATTATTTTAAACCATTTTAACAGTTGCTCAGTCCCCCCAGACTAAAAGTCAAAGTTTTTGTCTGCCAGACTGAACACTTAACATTTATTGCATTTGTCACAGTTGTGGTTTTAGTTGTAGCAATAGCATTGGCAATAGATGATTTTTCATTGGCTGGTTCTTGTTCTGCAAATCACTATTTTCATGTGTTGTATTTCAGACAATTCCAAAAACAACACAGTCGTTCTCCAATATTAAAGACATAAATCTAAATCAATTTGCCTGAAAGGGAGCGGGAGGAAGAGAACTATTTTAAAACCGTTCTCTACGATTATATGGCTATGAAATTAATTATTTAATAAACAAAAGCACATTCATGGCTTCTGTCCACTGCTTATAACTGTTTAAAGAGTTGTCCCAAACTTAATATGTGTAAATACATCAGCTGTTTGTAATAAACAATAACATTTAACCTGTTCTCCAATGGAGCAGCTCAGAGGCTGCGTCAAAAGCAATGTTAAATTTGAGCTATTTTTAGATTTAAAATTTTGTTAAAGCCTGTCGTTCTATGTCTGCATTTTAATACTACTCTCTATAAACACCTCTGCACTAGATCCTACAGATGTGGAAAACAGAAACATCTAAAATCTGACTCTATTTGATTCCTTTTTACTTTAGTTATTAGAACAATTTGACCTTATTGATACTTATTTCCACAATAGAACTATTTTGATTATTCACTAGTCTAACTATTATTACTATTGTTTATTCTGACACCTCTTCCTAGCGACCTTTCAACCTATAGCTCCTCGAATCCAATGACATTATAGCTCCAGACTATTTCATTCTATTCTATTATTATTATTATATGATCTATTATCTTAAAGAATAGATCTGCTTGATGTTATAAGCGCTATTATTTCTCCTTTTGAATTTGCACAACACTAAATTTAGAATGACCCCCATGGGACAAATAAAGAATTTTATTTTATTTTAGCAACTCCGAAAATTACTTAATAATTTTCCCATTTTGCTTTTAGGCTGCTCTTTCTATTATTTATTTATTCTTGTAAATATATGTTTTACACTTCTTTCTAATGATTTAGAAGGTTAAGGACCATGACCACCTATGACAATAACATTATCATACTCCCTCTTTGGTCATGGGCCAAGTATAAAACATGCATCTGTATGTGTGTGTAGATTACTGTTCCCATCATTCTCCAGTTGTTCCTCCCGGATCGTCCTCAATTCATATTGTGGGCTTTGGTGCCAAAGTAGAGGCTCATTTCCTTATGATCCATACTACTGTCATCCCTGAAGCAGGTGCAGTTTATCTTTCATCTGAAAAAGAAACATCAGAACACAAAAATACCCACTTCCCTGGCTTTTAGCGGCCTGTCAATCTTTTTCCAATTGGGCAAAACATAACTGCATTGACAGACGGTGTGTGGCATCAGGGCAGAGGCTGTAGCCAAATACAGACTTAACAATATGTATGTTTCTAATTTTATACTCCACTAAATGTGAGTTACAAACCAAAGTTGTCCTCCGCCCAATGACCGCTCACTGCGGTTGGACCGAATCACTGTCAGGACAAACAGCAGAGGGAGGGACTCCCAGTACCTTCAGCAAGGTATTCATCTCAGAGTACTTTCCGCAGAGTACTTTCTCAGAGTACTCATCCCAGAGTACTCTCACTTTTACACCTGTTCAATAAAGCTTGTTATCTTCGAATCTCTAGTACTTACACCGTATGCTGTTGACAAAAAATAATTATTCCATGATCACATTAAAACATTACAGAAACATTTGTTATTCCATTCTCCGTTCAGCACTCCTCGTTCACTCCTCATTTCACAACACACTCACATCACACTCACAACACACTCACAACACACTCACATCACACTCACAACACACTCACACAGGCCGACTCCCCACGTTAGTATATTGGTCCAGAGTTTGTTAAGGTCAACGTAGTGTACTTGACATGACGCACAAACATATAACACACACAAACATATAACACACACAAACATATAACACACACAAACATATAGACAACACAAGAGGCCTGTAATTTTAACTTTGTTATATTTTCCATGTCCAATTACAATTGTCTCTTGAGCTATTTCTATTGTTGCAACTTTCAGAGCCTGCAGAACATGCAGAGCTTTTTAAGAGATTTTTCCTAAAAGGATCCATTTCAAACTTTAGTGTTTAAACCACGTGGTCTGTACTCGGGCTTGTCACAAACTGTGTCCCCTATATTTTTAATGAGCTCTTGTTGTTACTTTAAAACTCGTGCACGTGCAATAAATGTTTTTTCCTTCTTATTTTTTTTCAGTAAAGCCAGGTCGGATTCATTAAAAATGTAACTTAGTCTCAAACTTTAATACTTCACCTTTGTTTCACGTTCATGTGGAGAAAAGACCATTGTTTTATGTGTGTGTACTTGCACCAATCATGTCTCAGATAAACTGCCAACAGTTGTATCAAAGACATAATTGTCCTAATTGTTTCTAATTTAGCTATTTGGAAGAGAAACATGTCATAAAAGATTTCATAAAATGTCCCTACATCCTTGTTTTCAACCAATGGACCGTGGTGCGTTAGTGTGCCATCAAAAATGGTCTAATATCACCTTTAGCCAAGATTTAGAAATACTCTATATTATTTTTCAGACCTCTTTTTTTGTCTGAACAAACCACTCTTGTACTAAATGCAGCGTCCATTAAAAGCTGCAGTTCTCTTTCTAGCACCAGTTTCAACTGTGCATGTGATTGTTCTTAAATGAGAAACGAGCCACGGTTCAGAGGTTGGAAAATTGCCTTAAATATCCGTATTACCAAGATCATGCAGTCAAAATCAATAATTCTAAACTTCTCCGCGTCTATAACTTTAAATAACAATAATAGTTTCAATAATAGAGCTCCTCTACCTTAAATATACTGCTGTTCTAATCTCCTTGTGTCTCATGCTAAAGCAAGAGTCTAATTAATTTTGACGATTGTCTTGTAATCTTTCATGCAGTTAAATGTAGTGTTATGAACGAATGACCTAAATGTGTAAATATAACCTATATGTCTTATATGTCTCTGTGCCCGTCTGTATATTACCTTCTGTCTGTTTCATTTGCCCAGCCACGTCTTCCTCAAACGTCCGTTAATGTCTCTTTCTTTTACTCATGGCGTCTTTCAATGTCTTTTGTCTCAAAGTGTCCAATGTCTTTGCCTCAATGCCTTTTTTCTTCTTCTTTAAACAATCACTTTCTTTCTTCTTCTTCTTTCAATCACTTTCTTCTCCTTGCAATGTCTTTTTCTTTCATGTCTTCTTTGTCTCATTTTTGACGCACACAAATGTGTCGTGTCCTTCTTCTTCTTGTTAGTTTTTCCGGCGGTTGGCGGCCTATTTTTCGCATTACCGCCACCTTCTGTTCCGTGGATGGGTCAACACTCAGTTTGTGCAAAAGTCTGCAGTCTTTTCTGTGCCATGCTGTTAGCAATGGAGGCTGGAGGAGTCTTCTTCGAGCTGCTGCAGCCGATGCTGCTGTCTTTGCTGCCCCCTGTGGGTCTGGGGAAGACGCTGATGGTCCGTGCTGATGGCGCTCGATTGAGGTCTTGTGGCAGACGATTTTGGCCAAATGAAACAGACAGAAGTTTTCTCTGAAAAAACAGACAAACAAGAAACACAAACAAGTGTGTTAATTACCATACAAAACCAATGATTAATTACAAATCTAAATAAACCTATGAAATAATTAATATTAACATTTTAAACATTAGATTCTGAAAACCGAATTCTGCATTCAACTGCTATCCTAAGCCCTATTTTTCCAAAAGTATAATGCTCTCTAAGATCATTCTAACTTTTATATCACCAAAATGTAGGGAAAAAATGTTTAATAACTTGTCCAGACGCCTCGGAGATAAAAATAAAATAATGCCTCTTTATAATCTAACTCAAAGTTCTGTGATCCTATGACTCCATGTCAGTAACATTATCGTGTGTATAAATGTAATTTTCTACAAAAAATATATTTGGTAATAGTTCTTTCTTCACGAGAGAACTTGCCCTGACTGTCTTTTTTTCCTAGACTTCTGCCTGTATACAACTTGAAAAAATGATGGAATTAATCAACTGGTCCCTCAACGCAATTGATACTATTTTTTCATCACGTAAAGGCGGTTCTGGAGATGCCGTTTGCCCGGATGGTACGGCGGCTGCTGGGTACGTTTTTGACAACTGGCAAAAGTGGCGCCCCGTTTGTCTGTCGGGACTGTCCATCGAGGACATTGAGGATATATACATTTTTGGATTTATGGTAGCAGGGATCCTCCTGATTGGATTTGGAGTTGGCTTGATCTACCGCAAAGTTGGAGGGCTGTCCACTCAGAAGATTTACGAGCGGCTGTCCGCGGAAAACAAGGAGAGTTTCCGGGAGTTGGTCAGAGTCGTGGTCGAGGGCACAGTGGGGACACAGCGGGGGGTGAGTGGGATCGAACATTCCCTTAACAACCTGGGAGTGAGATCTTTGGATGGACTTAAACGCGTGGAAGGATTGATTGAAGGACTTGGGCCTCACGGTGGAACCTCGTACTGACGTGGTCAACTCCGGATAACGGTGAACGGAGGGTCCAGTTCCAGTATAATTTGGACATTTTGGCTTTAGTTTACACTGCCTTTCATTGATCAGCTAAAGTGCTTATACACATTTCCCACAAGGGCATGTGTTGTTTTGTCTCCAATGTTTGCACCTGCGCTATCTTTGTCCTTCACATTCCACCACCACCACCACACACGGCCACTCAAGGCTGACACTGGACTCTATCTAACTCAGACTCACACCTCAGAACACCAGTTACAGTCCCCCCCCCCCTACATGTCTGCCTCTCTCTCTTTTTCAGTCTATGGTGGTCTTCCCCTCCACCTCCCCCACCCACACTCCCCTCTGACGCGCTATATTGGACGAGGCCGGCCAGAGTGATGACTTCCCATTAAAAAGATCCGCATGTTTTCCACATGTACCGTGTCTCTCCCCATGTTTGTTGAAATATATGTCTGTTTTGCTCTATGCTGTTGTATAACTGTTATTCTACTGTTTGTCGCATGGCGCCGTAAAAATGGCGCCGTGGCAAGAGCTCTGGTGTGTGTCAGCTTCTGGTGCACACCGGGGTAGTCTTGCACAGTTTTCCAATGTGGTTTTACTGCAAATGGCAAATAAATGAATCTGGATCTGAAATCTGAGAGAGAGAGAGAGAGAAAGACAGAAAGAGGGAGGGGAGGGGCCTCCCGAACAAAGGAACACATGGACGATTGAAATACACCCCCTTTTGTTACATTTTCCTCGTTTTTATCGTGACAAGGTCTTAATCAGTGGTAAAAGTTTTTCTCACGTCAAACGACACTTTACATTTTATCCTTAAATACGTCAGTAATGGAAAACATTACAATTTGCTTACATGACTAATGCATCACTAGGTACAGACGGATCTTTTTCGTAATACCTCTGTAACTATTGAAACATTACATCACAATACAAGAGAAAAACTTCCATAACTGATCATTCTGGTCATTTCTTCACATGAAAACTCGTATTTACAGCCAAGTGGCTCTCTTTTTTCTCATTAATCAGATCATTATTATCAGAATCCACATTTTAAATACTTGGCTTTTTTCTGTTTAAATGTACCCTTTTTCCCGCCCCCCGGGGGATATGGAGGTTTTATTATCCTATCACTTCTGACCCTAAAGCTGTCCCTATTTCTCTAATTCTATTCCTAGTTTTTCACTAATACACTTGTGCCTCTCTGCACTTTAAGAAGGTGTGCCTCTTTTGCACTTCTAAACCCTGTGGCTCTTTTCATCATCTATGTTCTGTTTTATTTAAGGAGGGACCCATGCTTCCCCCAAGGCTAAAAACGTCTAAACCTGACTATTGTTCTATCGCGTCCGATAGAACACCCATCACGGCGGTCTTGTCCACGCTGCAATCTGTCGAGCCAAAATCTCTCTCTCTTCTATTTAAAAAAATGTGCAGATTTTCAAAACTATGATCCGCTTACCTCTTTAGAAGCGACATTTGTGAAGAGCAGAGAGAGAGATTTTCCAGACCCACAAATCCAGTCTCTATAACTGAGCTCATCTCTGTCTTGCTCCTGCACCATCACGTCGGGTTTCACCAAATGATGGGCAAAAATTCCCTTTGACTGACGTGTTCAAAGTTTGGTACAGAAATCAGACAAAGATTCTCCAAGTTTAACATCTGCATTTAATTATCTTTACAATCAGATACAGAATATTCAACAAGCTCCTACTCTATTCCTGTCCCTTCGCTGGCCCCTGTGCTGACTGACTGTTCAAAGACCTTCAGGGAGGTCATATGTAGGAGACTTCCGATGACGTCATCCATATGCGCCCAAGGGTTTTTCCAGCCGGGTGTGCTGGCGTCCCTTGTCCACTGGGAGGCGTCAGAATGCTGTTGGTGAATTCCCTTTCCGCCTGATGGTGAGGGACTTCGCTCTCGTCAGCAGATAATGTTTATTATCTAACGTTAATAATTCGCCTTGTTCAAAGGCGATATCTTTTTATGATTCCCGTCTGCTTATCCTGTGTCCTTGTGACTTAATCCCTGAGGGCACAGGTCTTTTTGCTTGGGAAAGAGACAGAGTTCAATTCCGGGTCAATCAAATTCACATCTGCTTTTAGTCTATATTTAATACAACAACAAACAAGAAGGTATTGTGAAATTGTGCAAAAGATAAAAGTTGTTGTTACATTGATGAAGACAAGAGATAATATTATTAATTTTAAAATGTGTCTGATATACAATTTTATTATATGGCTCTGATTGATTGATTTGCAGTCTGATATTTCTCTCTACAGACCTCGCGCTCGTTTAATAAGCCGTTATTATTATATGACTTGGACCGTACGCGCACTCTGATTGGTTGATTACCGGTCTGATATTTTCCCATCTCGGACCGTTACCATGACAATTGGTCCGAACAGCGCGTATCACATTTGATATCTTTCCTCGGACCGTTACCATGACAATCTGTCCGCAGCGTGTATCACACAAAACCAAGTCGGACATGAACATACTTCACAAATATCTCAAAAGCATTGGTAAAGACACAGACGAGAGTCGTATAATAAAACATTTATTAACCTTGCTTGCTCGGTCTGTGCAGAGAAATATCAGACCGCGGCCTTAATGCACAGACCCACCCGTGCAAAAAGGCCAAGGTCTGATTTTTCTCCATACAGACCTCGCGCTCGGTTAATAACCCGTTAATACAGTGTATTAGCTGAATCCATTCAATTTATTTTTGTATTTCCCAAAATAACTATAAGTCATCTCAGAGGGCATCACATAATTGTTCATTACAAATTAGAGAATCAAACAATTGCACACGTAAACAGAAACATAAATAAGATAAGATGAGGTAGTCATTCGTCATTGTTTGTGTGTGCATAATGTATTTAGTCTTTCTCTTTTCAGTTCTACATCAAACTTGGACTACAGTCTTCTGGAGCAGGATGAGACTTGTAGCCCCACACCACCAGAAGAGGCAGAGGACCCTCCTTGCAGTCATTTATCATCTGCATCATACACACCCACACCCATACCATCAACATCAACATCTAAAGATGTCTCCAGAGCTCCCACGCCACACTCTGGTTCCAGTTCAGCTGCTGTTACCTCGGCTACTACCACTGAAAGAAGTTCTCAGGGAAGGAAGAGACCCCAGCAAGGAAATTCAACTTTAGGACAACATCTTCTGTCCATTTTAGAAGAGCCTGTGAATAAAGTCACACCACCAGTAAGCGATTTGGATGAGTCGTATCATTTTGTTATGAGTCTTGTACCAATCCTGAATAGAATGGATAGAAATACCAGGAGAGAGGCAAAACTGGCTGTTATTCGTTGTCTGGGAAGTTTCGAGGACAGAGGACAGGCTGTTCCTCAACAATCACCACCCTCGTCTCTCTCTTCATGTCCTACCCAAATGGAAGCAACCCATTTCCAATCACACCCACAACAAATGCAATCATATATGCATATGCCATCTGATCAGAGGTGGGAGCACAGTGCATCAGAGTACAATACCTATCAAAATTTGTAAACCCAAAAAGAAAAGAAAAAACTTAAATTTCCTGTTCAGGCTTGTGTTTTATTTGGCTTTGGAAGAACCATTTGAAAGAGCATTTGTTAATGTTGTAAACATATGTATTTTATAATTAAAATGTTTGTATTTTTCTATTTACAAAAGTATTTTGTAAATTTTTGTAATAGTACTTTACCAATAAAAATGATTGTTTGCATGCTTTTGTGCATTCCTGCTTACCTCAAAGCTACAGCAAGTCTTTGTTTAGGCTCAATTGCAGCCCTGTAGGTGGTGCTTTGCCTGTATATTTCTGGTCCAATGTAGGAGAGAAGAGTGTCCATTTTCTCCGCGCTCATCCTAAAATATTGGTGGTGTTTTTGGCTATCAAGTCTCAGCTCGGCCACAAGGTGGTGGAAGTCACCCTGTTGTTGCTGCTGCTGATTAATGGGATGTACCCAAAGACGCCTGGCCCGTTGTCTCCTGTCTTTGTACTTCTTCCACCAGGAGAAGAAAGGCCAAGGTTCTCCTTCTACTCTGAGCTGTTTCTATAAATAAATACACAAGCTAAGCTAAAACACGCTAGCAAACATACAATTATTAAGCAAACACTAGACAAATAGGCAGTGCTTAATAAAACAAAAATCCTTCATAAAATTGTACAAGATATCATATAACGTTAATTACTTACCCATTTTATTCATGAAATGAAAAGTATTGTCACCAGAGACGCCAGTTAGCTTCTGCTTCCGAGACGCTTTATGTGTAAATATACGCTTCTGGAGATACGCGAATATGCGCGTAGCCAACGCGTACGCGCTGTTAACGCCTCTTGTGTAAATTGTACGTTAGAGGAACAGCCCTTGGCTGGTTTAAATCCTATTTATCAGATCGGTATCACTTCGTCAACGTAAATCAGAACTCGTCGCCTTATTCTGGAGTAGAATTCGGTGTGCCGCAGGGTTCGGTACTCGGACCGATTCTTTTCACTCTCTACATGCTGCCGTTAGGAAACATTATTAAAAAGCATGGAATTAATTTCCACTGCTGCAGATGACACACAGCTTTATCTGTCGATGAAGCCTAATCAGACAGATCAGCTAGAAAAGCTCAGTGCTGCATAAAGGACCTTAAAATGTGGATGACTCTTAACTTCCTACTTCTCAACCCGGAGAAGACAGAAGTGATCCTACTCGGTCCGAAGCGCCTGCGTGACTCCCTCACTAACCAGATAATTACTCTGATAATGTCAGTATTATACCCAGTAACACTGTGAGGAATCTTGGAGTCATTTTTGACCAAGAACTCTCCTTCAAGGCTTATATAAGCCAAGCAACTAAAACGGCGTACTTCCACTTACGGAACATCGCTAAAATTAGGAATTTCCTTCCTAAAAGTGACGCGGAAAAACTTTTTCACGCGTTTGTCACCTCAAGGCTCGACTGTAACGCTTTACTGGCAGCGTGCCCTAAAGCCTCTTTGAAGAGCTTCCAGCTCGTTCAGAATACAGCAGCTAGGATCTTAACAGGTACCAAAAGGAGGGAGCACATAACTCCGGTGTTAAAATCACTCCACTGGCTCCTGTGGAGTACAGAATAAAGTTTTAAATCCTTCTCTTAACATATAAAGCCATAAATGGCTTGGCTCCTTCTTATCTCCAAGACACGTTAGTGTCGTATCAACCAGGTCGAGCGTTGCGCTCACAAAACGCCAGACGTCTGGTGGTCCCTAAGGTCTCAAAGGTCACTGTTGGTGGCAGAGCATTTAGCTACCAAGCTCCTTTACTGTGGAATCAGCTTCATTTATGTTAAGGAAGCAGATACGGTCTCCACATTCAAGGCCAGGCTTAAAGCACTTTACTTTAATTTAGCATATAATTAGGTCATATATAATATATGGTGTATATGTTATATATATATATATGCTGTATTATGTTATATATTATACAATATATGTATTATGTTATGTTGTATATTATGTTATATATTATGCTGTATGTATTATATATGATATATATGGTATGTATGGTATATATGATGTATATGATATATATACATATATAATTAGGTTTGCTTGGATCGGTTTGCACACCTGGTGTGCAATCCATGAATCTCTTTATTCAAGGCTAGGTTTAAAACAGTCCTCTTTAGTTTAGCATATGGCTAGGAAGGTAAGACTCGGAGAAGGTTAAACTCCTCAGACTGTCAGTCAAGCTGCATAGGGCGCCCCCTGCTGGAGAAGTATGGTAACTTGAGCACTATCCTCTCCTCCTTCCTACTTTATCTGTTTAGCATTTTTAGGATTCTGACTGTAGTTTGTTCATTGCTATTCACCCGTTGTCCCATTGTCTGTTTCATGGTACGATGACGGGATCTCTGAGCCTGGCCTCTTCCATCTACACCTGCGGACTGCCCCGCCCGACCCGCCTGGGAGTGCTTCAGTCCTGCACCGGACCTGTCCACGTTCAGCGGCCACTGGTCCACGTTCTGTAGCTAGCTTAGGTCCTGGATCATTAGCCTGTCCGTCCGGAGGAGCGGATCCCTTTCTCATATGGGTCTCCCTCCCTGTGGGTTTCCCTAGTTCTCCCCAAGGTTTCTCACTTTTTCCCACTGGGTTTTTTAAGAGTTGTTCCTTGTGGATGCAGGAGGGTCTTGTTGGACAGTTAGTGTCCAACAGAAAGGATTGGTGATGATCAGGACACTTTAGCATTCTACAACATGTATGGACATTTTCTTCTGTGTGTGCTTTATATTCTTCATGTGTTTTAACTGTTGATTCTCTGACCTGTGTTGGTGATTTCAATGGTTTTGTTAAGTCTCTGAGATGATTTTGTTGTGACCTAGGGCTATACAACGATACATTGTATTGTAGTGTATTGTATTGTCTGTCTGCTGCAGGAGATCCTGTGGTGTCTGTTGGACCTGCCCTTCCCTGTCTGTCTGCTGCAGGAGATCCTGTGGTGTCTGTTGGACCTGCCCTTCCCTGTCTGTCTGCTGCAGGAGATCCTGTGGTGTCTGTTGGACCTGCCCTTCCCTGTCTGTCTGCTGCAGGAGATCCTGTGGTGTCTGTTGGACCTGCTCTTCCCTGTCTGTCTGCTGCAGGAGATCCTGTGGTGTCTGTTGGACCTGCCCTTCCCTGTCTGTCTGCTGCAGGAGATCCTGTGGTGTCTGTTGGACCTGCCCTTCCCTGTCTGTCTGCTGCAGGAGATCCTGTGGTGTCTGTTGGACCCTCCCTTCCCTGTTTGTCTGCTGCAGGAGATCCTGTGGTGTCTGTTGGACCTGCCCTTCCCTGTCTGTCTGCTGCAGGAGATCCTGTGGTGTCTGTTGGACCTGCCCTTCCCTGTCTGTCTGCTGCAGGAGATCCTGTGGTGTCTGTTGGACCTGCCCTTCCCTGTCTGTCTGCTGCAGGAGATCCTGTGGTGTCTGTTGGACCTGCCCTTCCCTGTCTGTCTGCTGCAGGAGATCCTGTGGTGTCTGTTGGACCTGCCCTTCCCTGTCAGTCTGCTGCAGGAGATCCTGTGGTGTCTGTTGGACCTGCCCTTCCCTGTCAGTCTGCTGCAGGAGATCCTGTGGTGTCTGTTGGACCTGCCCTTCCCTGTCTGTCTGCTGCAGGAGATCCTGTGGTGTCTGTTGGACCTGCCCTTCCCTGTCTGTCTGCTGCA
>OZ035837.1:447856-567856 GCA_964034765.1 Knipowitschia caucasica
CATCTGTTCAGGATGCCTCCTGGACGCCTTCCTGGGGAGGTGTTCCGGGCACGTCCCACCGGAGGAGGCCCCGGGGAAGACCCAGGACACGCTGGAGAGACTATGTCTCTCAGCTGGCCTGGGAACGCCTAGGGGTCCCCCCGGACGAGCTTGAGGAGGTGTGTGTGGATAGGGAAGTCTGGGCGTCTCTGCTTAGACTGCTGCCCCCGCGACCCGGCAACGGATAAAGCGGAAGAAAATGGATGGATGGACTAAACCAGAACTTGATGTTGCAAAGGAATCGTGATCATAATGAAACTGTGTAAATTATTTGTCTAAATATGCTAAGTAATTGTAATTCTAGCCAAAATAAAAGGCTAAGACGACACATTGTGCGTGTACTGATCCATCAAGATTACGATGACTTTTCAGGCTAGATTTATTTTGTAACTTTGCAAACACCTAAAAGGTCGGTCACTATATGTTATATTTGACTCAGTAACAATATGTAAATTCAAACAATATAAATGATAGTTTAGAAAAGCACGGGACCATAACGTCTTCGCGCTGCTATATGCGTCTACTTCTTACGTCATCTCCAGACTGTTTTCTCTTTAGAGGCCGAAATCACCGTGGGAAACATTATCTAGATAATAATAATATTATTCGTATTGACACAAGATCATCAGCTAGGCTACCATCGTCAATGTAAAATCTTCAATTTTACACGGGACACGTTAGAAAGACAAATATATGTATATATATATTTGTATTTATTTGAGACAAGCAGTGCTCTTTATGCTCAGAACAAAATTATAATCATTGCCTTGCAGTGCGCGCTGTGCAGAATAACACACAGTGTTATCTGGATGAAATAAGAATTATATCCTTATTGATATATGAGGGCCGCTTCTGCCTCACAGTCGCTCTCCTCCTGCAGTGTCCGCGGGTGACGAGCACTCTGATCTGCACTCTGCCTTGATAGTTCATCGAATTGTTCTATTTTATTACGATATTGTATTCTGCTTTATTGCCTTCTTGTATGTATAAATATAATAATGTAATTGATGATGAATGAAAAGGCAGAATGGAGCGACAGCGCGCACACAGACACCTGCGTATGGCTGGCATTACGCACGCTCATGTGCGTTATTGCTTCTGGACTTGTTACAACACTGCTGTCCGTGCCGTGAATGCACTTTGGGTTTACGTTCAGATTTAGAATATTATAGGTGTTCTCCCCGCTGTCACTTTCTACCTCAAAATGTGACATCTCTCACCTCCGTCAGACTGTTCTCATTCAATGTCTTGAAGCACTGTCAGGGCTTCATACCGTGTACTTGCAGCTCTATTCATTTTGTACTCCTCTCTCTCTCCCAAATAATAATAAAAAAGTCCCTTTAGAGTCTAATGACAACATATTGATACATTTTCATAAGGCGCGAAAAACCCCCGGGAAAGGTTACTATGACAACAGGCGCCCCTGCGCCATGTATCTCATGGGGAAGCAGAAAGGGCTGTGGTTTAGAAAAGTTAAAATGCGTGTAAATCTTGTTTTCTTTACTTTTTCCAAAACCAAAACACACCAAAATATAAACAACAAGTACCTAGAAAAAGTCATAAAATTTCAACTTCTGGCGTTTTGTTTTGAATACACTAATTAGCATAATAAAGTGAGTGACGGTCAGTTGACCGCTAGGGGCGCTCCTAGTGTTAAAGACAGGCAGAGACTGAGCCTGTCAGATCTCAATGTGACTGATTTCAAAGACGTGGACCTGCGACAGAAAAGGCTCGGTCACCACGAAGCTTACGCTGTGTCTTAGGGACCTCCAGCATCAGCTGATCTGCCTCAGGGCACGAGAGGGAACATAGGGCAGAACAAGATCACAGAGGTAGGAGGGGCCAGGCCATTTAAACATTTAAAAGTAAATAAAAGAATTTTAAAATCAATTCTAAAACCCACCGGAAGCCAGAGCAGAGATTTTAAAACCGGTGTCACATGCTCCCATCTACGAGTTCCAGTTAAAAGTCAAGCTGCAGAATTCTGGACGAGCTGCAGCCGAGAAAGTGCCTGTTGGCTCAGCCCACAGTAAAGTGCACAGGTCAGCAGAGGGAGTGAGGCCGCTACTCGGGCTAAAAACAATTACCTCAGTTTTCTCCTGATTGAGGTTCAGAAAGTTAAAAGACATCTATGATTGTAGAATAAACAATACCAACCCCCAAATGGATGCCCCAACTCAAAATTCAGATTTTAATATTAAAAAAAATCTTAAAATTAAGTGGAAAACATAATTTCTAAAGCAAGAGATGAGTTTGGATATGATACCAATATTGTGAAGCATTATCAATCTTTTTCTTCCTCAGAACGACCATGGCAGATGATAGAGTCATGTGTGTGTCCCCAGAACGACCATGGCAGAGTCATGTGTGTGTCCTCAGAACGACCATGGCAGATGAGAGTCATGTGTGTGTCCTCAGAACGACCATGGCAGATGATAGAGTCATGTGTGTGTCCTCAGAACGACCATGGCAGATGAGAGTCATGTGTGTGTCCTCAGAACGACCATGGCAGATGAGAGTCATGTGTGTGTCCTCAGAACGACCATGGCAGATGATAGAGTCATGTGTGTGTCCTCAGAACGACCATGGCAGATGATAGATTCATGTGAGTGTCCTCAGAACGACCATGGCAGATGATAGATTCATGTGTGTGTCCTCAGAACGACCATGGCAGATGATAGATTCATGTGTGTGTCCTCAGAACGACCATGGCAGATGAGAGTCATGTGTGTGTCCTCAGAACGACCATGGCAGATGATAGAGTCATGTGTGTGTCCTCAGAACGACCATGGCAGATGATAGATTCATGTGTGTGTCCTCAGAACGACCATGGCAGATGATAGAGTCATGTGTGTGTCCTCAGAACGACCATGGCAGATGAGAGTCATGTGTGTGTCCTCAGAACGACCATGGCAGATGAGAGTCATGTGTGTGTCCTCAGAACGACCATGGCAGATGAGAGTCATGTGTGTGTCCTCAGAACGACCATGGCAGATGATAGATTCATGTGTGTGTCCTCAGAACGACCAAGGCAGATGATAGAGTCATGTGTGTGTCCTCAGAACGACCATGGCAGATGATAGAGTCATGTGTGTGTCCTCAGAACGACCATGGCAGATGAGAGTCATGTGTGTGTCCTCAGAACGACCATGGCAGATGAGAGTCATGTGTGTGTCCTCAGAACGACCATGGCAGATGATAGAGTCATGTGTGTGTCCTCAGAACGACCATGGCAGATGAGAGTCATGTGTGTGTCCTCAGAACGACCATGGCAGATGAGAGTCATGTGTGTGTCCTCAGAACGACCATGGCAGATGATAGAGTCATGTGTGTGTCCTCAGAACGACCATGGCAGATGATAGATTCATGTGTGTGTCCTCAGAACGACCACGGCAGATGATAGAGTCATGTGTGTGTCCTCAGAACGACCATGGCAGATGAGAGTCATGTGTGTGTCCTCAGAACGACCATGGCAGATGATAGAGTCATGTGTGTGTCCTCAGAACGACCATGGCAGATGATAGATTCATGTGTGTGTCCTCAGAACGACCATGGCAGATGATAGAGTCATGTGTGTGTCCTCAGAACGACCATGGCAGATGAGAGTCATGTGTGTGTCCTCAGAACGACCATGGCAGATGAGTCATGTGTGTGTCCTCAGAACGACCATGGCAGATGATAGATTCATGTGTGTGTCCTCAGAACGACCATGGCAGATGAGAGTCATGTGTGTGTCCTCAGAACGACCATGGCAGATAGAGTCATGTGTGTGTCCTCAGAACGACCATGGCAGATGAGAGTCATGTGTGTGTCCTCAGAACGACCATGGCAGATGATAGAGTCATGTGTGTGTCCTCAGAACGACCATGGCAGATGATAGATTCATGTGTGTGTCCTCAGAACGACCATGGCAGATGATAGAGTCATGTGTGTGTCCTCAGAACGACCATGGCAGATGATAGAGTCATGTGTTTGTCCTCAGAACGACCATGGCAGATGATAGATTCATGTGTTTGTCCTCAGAACGACCATGGCAGATGATAGATTCATGTGTTTGTCCTCAGAACGACCATGGCAGATGAGAGTCATGTGTTTGTCCTCAGAACGACCATGGCAGATGATAGATTCATGTGTGTGTCCTCAGAACGACCATGGCAGATGATAGATTCATGTGTGTCCTAGAGTTTCGTTCGGGCCTGAAAAATCAAGCCCGACCCCGCTAATACTAAGCCCAAGCCCGTATAAGCCCGACCAATGAACGCTGTATAACAGGCCCGAGCGCGACACATCTGATTTCTCTTGTTGTACGCACTCACCTTCCAATTGCAAGTTTAGACACTTCTGAATGTGTTTTGTACGTTCACCTGATCCATTTCTGTTAATGTTCCGTGTGTTCGCTGTTGACCGTAGCATTCAACAGGAAAGTCATAACGACCATGGCGGATGATAGTCATGTGCAGGGCTGGACTGGCCATCGGGCGTACCGGGCAATGCCCAAAGGGCCGATGCCCATATTTGGGCCGGTCTGTCTGCCTCATACAAAAAACATGTTTGTGAAAAGTGTAAATCCGTTGAGAAAGGTTCGAGGGGGCGCGCGTGTCCGCGGGGAACCTGCTGTATGTACTCGAACGGGATTCCACCACCTCAGCGGCCGCAGTGTTCCTGCATCCAGCGGCTCTGAGCCGGACGCAGGAGCCGCTCACTGGGAACCGCTCACAACACAACACGGTGAGCGCGTAGCCGCAACGTGACCATGTACCCAAGACCATAAACGTGCACAGGACCATGCATGTCTTTTCGTAATTTGTGCACCCAATAAATACACCGCTGCAGAAAACTGTCCGCCTCTCCCCTCTCCTCTCAAAGTGCGACTAAATTAAAGCTCGGGTACCTAAATTTTCCATTGCATTAAAAATTCATGTTTGAGCCCAAAAGTAAAATGTTGTGAACAGATTAAACAGATTTAGAGCCAGCAAATGGCTGACAATATGCATTTCAGAAATGTTTACCAATTCTCATCCCTGTAACAAACAATAGTATTGTCTGTGTCCACCTCCCTCACTCTGAGACATGTTTATTACTCTGTTTAATGTAGACTATTGTACTTTATTTTATTGTTGAAACTGCAGACATCCTGATCCGCTACAGTATTTGCCTCCACATACTGTATAAACCAGGGGTCGGCAACCTTTAGTGCCCCTAAAGTGGCTCCTGGAGCCTTTTCAAAAATGTCTGAAAATGGAGTGTGAGGGCTATATTTTATTTCTAGTTTTAATGTGGTTTCTGTAGGAGGAAAAACATTCTTAACGTTTTTCAATGCTGCAAAAACTTGTATGGGTAATATTCAATTTTAACTGTGTGTGTGCATGGATCCCAAAGATAAAGAGAGAGAGTCGATAAGACTGGACTAAGAATGAGAATGAACATTTGCTTTCAGTCACTGAGGAAGGACTGCTTCATGTTTGTAATGAAAAGTTTTGTTGCAACAGGAGGAACAATGAAGCTTTAAACACTGTTCACTGAAAGATTCATTCATCATAAAGTCAGAGCACCTATTTTCAGACTTCAAATACCTTCGCAAAGACGGTGAAAGAAAAGGCCGTTAAGGACATTCAGCTCCAGCAAACTTCAGCCTGTGATGGATATGAACAGACAGTGATGCAGGTGAACTCGGAGCCAAAAAGCAGATTTATTTACTGTATTTGTACAATTGCAAGAAGGTTAAAGTTAAAGCAGAGTCGTCACATGGTGCGTCATTCTCTCCAGGACACGCTGCAATGAAAATACACATCTGATAATCATGAATGGTTTTTATGTGTTTGTAGCCTTTACTTTGTCGTTTAGATATTAGGCTAATATAGCTAATATAGCTAATGTAGCTAAGGTAGCTAATGTAGCTAATACAGCTTCAGCCCCTGTTACCTTCATATAAGCCTTATACAACGCTGTTTTGTTTTTTTTGCGGCTCCAGACAGATGTTGTTTTTAGTTTTTTTGTCAAATATGGCTCCTTGAACCTTTTGAGTTGCCTGGGCCGCTAAGAAGGAAAAAATGCCCGGGCCGTTTTTTTGTCCCAGTCCAGCCCTGGTCATGTGTGCGTTCGCATAACGACTATGGCGGATGATGGAGTCATGTATGTCCTCAGAACGACCATGGCAGATGATAGTCATATGTGTGTCCTCATAACGACCATGGCGGATGATGGAGTCATGTGTTCGTCCTCATAACGACCATGGCGGATGATAGATACAGACACAGACAGCACCCAGGTCCTCAGGCACGGCAACCAGGTCCTCAAGCACGGCACCTCGGTCCTCAGGCACGGCACCTCGGTCCTCAGGCACGGCACCTCGGTCCTCAGGCACGGCACCTCGGTCCTCAGGCACGGCACCTCGGTCCTCAGGCACGGCACCTCGGTCCTCCTAGACAGACTACAGTAGATAAGGAGACAGACCGAGACTGACGGAGACTGAAGGAAACGGACCGAGACTTACCGAGACTGACCGAGGCTGACCGAGACTGACCGAGGCTGGCCGAGGCTGACCTAGACTGACCGAGACTGGCCGAGACTGGCCAAGGCTCTGGCGTCTGACCAGAGAACAGCGGTGGAACATGATACGATCATCTGCCATGGTCGTATCATGTTCCACCGCTGTTCTCTGGTCAGACGCCAGAGCCTTGGCCAGTCTCGGTAAGTCTCGGTCCGTGTCCGTGCCATGCCTGAGGACCTGGTTGCTGTCTGTGTCTGTATCTATCATCCGCCATGGTCGTTATGAGGACAAACACATGACTATCATCTGCCATGGTCCTCTCTCTCCTGGTCCTTCTCTTTCCTGGTCCTTCTCTCTCCTGGTCCTCTCTCTCCTGGTCCTCTCTCTCCTGGTATCTCTCCTGGTCCTTAACAAAAGTTCTAGAATCAAACAAAAACAAATATTTCTTCACAGCAACAAATGTTTCACTGCATCATCATGACTCAGACGAACGACGTTCTGTTCATGGTTCTGTTTCTGGCTCTTGTTCGTACCAAAGCTGAACGTGTGAAGAACATGTAGTTTCAGTTTCAGTCTCTGCTTCAGTCTCTGCCTCAGTCTCTGCTTCAGTCTCTGCTTCAGTCTCTGCTTCAGTCGCTGCTTCAGTCTCTGCCTCAGTCTCTGCCTCTGCCCCAGTCTCTGCCCCAGTCTCTGCCTCAGTCTCTGCCTCAGTCTCTGCCTCAGTCTCTGCCTCAGTCTCTGCCTCAGTCTCTGCCTCAGTCTCTGCCTCAGTCTCTGCCTCAGTCTCTGCCTCAGTCTCTGCCCCAGTCTCTGCCCCAGTCTCTGCCCCAGTCTCTACCTCCGTCTCTGCTTCAGTCTCTGCCTCAGTCTCTACCTCCGTCTCTGCCCCAGTCTCTGCCTCAGTCTCTGCCTCAGTCTCTACCTCCGTCTCTGCCTCAGTCTCTGCCTCAGTCTCTACCTCCGTCTCTGCCTCAGTCTCTGCCTCAGTCTCTGCCTCAGTCTCTGCCTCAGTCTCTGCCCCAGTCTCTGCCTCAGTCTCTACCTCCGTCTCTGCCTCAGTCTCTACCTCCGTCTCTGCCCCAGTCTCTGCCTCAGTCTCTGCCTCAGTCTCTGCCTCAGTCTCTGCCCCAGTCTCTACCTCCGTCTCTGCCTCAGTCTCTACCTCCGTCTCTGCTTCAGTCTCTGCCTCAGTCTCTACCTCCGTCTCTGCCCCAGTCTCTGCCTCAGTCTCTACCTCCGTCTCTGCCTCAGTCTCTACCTCCGTCTCTGCCTCAGTCTCTGCCTCAGTCTCTGCCTCAGTCTCTGCCTCAGTCTCTGCCCCAGTCTCTGCCCCAGTCTCTGCCCCAGTCTCTGCACCAGTCTCTGCCTCAGTCTCTGCCTCAGTCTCTGCCTCAGTCTCTGCCTCAGTCTCTACCTCCGTCTCTGCTTCAGTCTCTGCCTCAGTCTCTGCCCCAGTCTCTGCCCCAGTCTCTGCCCCAGTCTCTGCCCCAGTCTCTGCCCCAGTCTCTGCACCAGTCTCTGCCCCAGTCTCTGCCTCAGTCTCTGCCTCCGTCTCTGCCTCAGTCTCTGCTTCAGTCTCTGCTTCAGTCTCTGCCTCAGTCTCTGCCTCAGTCTCTACCTCCGTCTCTGCTTCAGTCTCTGCCTCAGTCTCTGCCCCAGTCTCTGCCCCAGTCTCTGCCCCAGTCTCTGCCCCAGTCTCTGCCCCAGTCTCTGCACCAGTCTCTGCCCCAGTCTCTGCCTCAGTCTCTGCCTCAGTCTCTGCCTCAGTCTCTGCCTCAGTCTCTGCCTCAGTCTCTGCCTCAGTCTCAGTCTCTGCCTCAGTCTCTGCCTCAGTCTCTGCCTCAGTCTCTGCCTCAGTCTCTGCCTCAGTCTTTGCCTCAGTCTCTGCCTCAGTCTCTGTGTTCCTTGTATCTGTATATCTTCACACAGTGGTGCATACTGTCAGAAACCCCCAGATGCCCTCCCGGGAGCACAGTCAGTCCTCTGGGACTGCTGAGACCGTGTGCGATGATGACGGTCCCCACACCTCTGCTTGGGAACAACAGGATCCTATGGCCGTGTTCCGACCAATCAGTGACGAGCACGTCCCCGTCTGTGTCGATACAGAGGCCCCAGGGCGCGGTCAGGACGGGGCCCATCCCGGCACAGACCCCCAGGACCCGGATTGTGTTCCAGTCCGGGGCCAGGACCTTCACACACGGCACGCGGCCCGTCTCGCTGCCGCGCTCCGAGACCGCCATCAGACCCGTGATGGGACACGCCGACACCAGGTAGGGGCGGTGGAACCCGGTGACCACGGTGCGCTCCAAGCGGACCGCTGTTTTAGGGTCGAGTTTCAGCGCGATGAGAGTCCCTTTGCGGATGTCGGCTACGAGGAACTCATCTGCTCTGGTCACGGTGACGCCGCGAGGGGCCTCCAGCTCGTCTTTGTGCTGCTGATGGTACTGCTGCTGATGGTACTGGTGCTGCTGGTGCTGGTGGCCGCCGTAGGTCTGGAGCAGGCGGCCGTGGCGGCTGAAGACCAGCAGAGCACGTTCAGAGGCGCAGCTCAGAGCGACGAGGCCCCGGGAGTTCACAGCGACATCAAAGTAGTTGCGACATTTGCGCGAAGAAGAAGAAGAGGAAGAGGAAGAGCCAATCTGCTGCAGGACGTTCCCACGGCAGTCCGTCACCTACAGAACATATTATTAAAGATGATATACTCTAAAGCCTCCTGATGACTCTAAAGCCTCCTGATGACTCTAAAGCCCCCTGATGACTCTAAAGCCTCCTGATGACTCTAAAGCCTCCTGATGAATCTAAAGCCTCCTGATGACTCTAAAGCCCCCTGATGACTCTAAAGCCTCCTGATGACTCTAAAGCCTCCTGATGACTCTAAAGCCTCCTGATGACTCTAAAGCCTCCTGATGACTCTAAAGCCTCCTGATGACTCCTGATGACCCCAAAGCCTTCCGATAACTCTAAAGCCTTCTGATGACTCTAAAGCCTCCTGATGACTCTAAAGCCTCCTGCTGACTCTAAAGCCTCCTGATGACTCTAAAGCCTCCTGATGACTCCAAAGCCTCCTGATGACTCTAAAGCCCCCTAGTGACTCCTGATGACTCTAAAGCCTCCTGATGACTCTAAAGCCTCTTGATGACCCCTGATGACTCCTGATGACTCTAAAGCCTCCTAGTGACTCCTGATGACTCTAAAGCCTCCTGATGACTACTGATGACTCTAAAGCCTCCTAGTGACTCCTGATGACTCGAAAGCTTCCTGATGACCCCTGATGACTCTAAAGCCTCCTGATGACTCAAAAGCTTCCTGATGACTCTAAAGCCTCCTGGTGCATCCTGATAACTCTAAAGCCTCCTGATGACTCTAAAGCCTCCTGATGACTCGTGATGACTCTAAAGCCTCCTGATGACCCCTGATGACTCTAAAGCCTCCTGATGACTCGAAAGCTTCCTGATGACCCCTGATGACTCTAAAGCCTCCTAATGACTCAAACTTCCTGATGACTCCTGATGACTCTAAAGCCTCCTGATGACCCCTGATGACTCTAAAGCCTCATCATGACTCTAAAGCCTCCTGATTCTGGCATGCGCTTCCTGTACTGGCGACCCCGCTCCCATCTCTATGTGGAGTGAGAGACAAATGCCCAAAATTAACAATTGTAAACCGCTTTGAGACTCAGATCTGCAGTGAAAAGGCGGTATATAAATTAAAAACTTACTACTTACTTACTAAGCGTCCTGATGACTCTAAAGCCTCCGGATGACTCAAAAGCTTCCTGATGACTCTAAAGCCTCCTGATGACTCTAAAGCGTCCTGATGACTCTAAAGCGTCCTGATGACTCTAAAGCCCCCTGATGACTCTAAAGCCTCCTGATGACTCTAAAGCCCCCTGATGACTCTAAAGCCTCCTGATGACTCTAAAGCCTCCTGATGACTCTAAAGCCTCCTGATGACTCTAAAGCCTCCTGATGACTCTAAAGCCTCCCTCCTGATGACTCTAAAGCCTCCTGATGACTCTAAAGCCTCCTGATGACTCTAAAGCCTCCTGATGACTCCTGATGACTCTAAAGCCTCCTGATGACTCTAAAGCCTCCTGATGACTCCTGATGACTCTAAAGCCTCCTAGTGACTCCTGATGACTCTAAAGCCTCCTGATGACTACTGATGACTCTAAAGCCTCCTAGTGACTCCTGATGACTCTAAAGCCTCCTGATGACTCGAAAGCTTCCTGATGACCCCTGATGACTCTAAAGCCTCCTGATGACTCAAGCTTCCTGATGACTCCTGATGACTCTAAAGCCTCCTGATGACTCTAAAGCCTCCTGATGACCCCTGATGACTCTAAAGCCTCCTGATGACTCGAAAGCTTCCTGATGACCCCTGATGACTCTAAAGCCTCCTGATGACTCAAACTTCCTGATGACTCCTGATGACTCTAAAGCCTCCTGATGACTCTAAAGCCTCCTGATGACCCCTGATGACTCTAAAGCCTTATGATGACTCTAAAGCCTCCTGATGACCCCTGATGACTCTAAAGCCTGCTGATGACTAAAAAGCTTCCTGATGACTCTAAAGCCTCCTGATGACTCTAAAGCGTCCTGATGACTCTAAAGCGTCCTGATGACTCTAAAGCGTCCTGATGACTCTAAAGCCTCCTGATGCAACCTGATGACTCTAAAGCCTCCTGATGCATCCTGATGACTCTAAAGCCTCCTGATGACTCTAAAGCCTCCTGATGACCCCTGATGACTCTAAAGCCTTATGATGACTCTAAAGCCTCCTGATGACCCCTGATGACTCTAAAGCCTGCTGATGACTAAAAAGCTTCCTGATGACTCTAAAGCCTCCTGATGACTCTAAAGCGTCCTGATGACTCTAAAGCGTCCTGATGAACTCTAAAGCGTCCTGATGACTCTAAAGCCTCCTGATGCAACCTGATGACTCTAAAGCCTCCTGATGCATCCTGATAACTCTAAAGCCTCCTGATGACTCTAAAGCCTTCTGATGACTCCTGATGACTCTAAAGCCTCCTGATGAATCTAAAGCCTCCTGATGACTCTTAAGCCTCCTAGTGACTCCTGATGACTCTAAAGCCTCCTGATGACTCCAAAGCCTTCATATAACTCTAAAGCCTCCTGATGACTCTAAAGCCTCTTGATGACCCCTGATGACTCTAAAGCCTCCTGATGACCCGAAAGCTTCCTGATGACTCTAAAGCCTCCTGATGACTCTAAAGCGTCCTGATGACTCTTAAAGCGGTGACTCTGGGCGGCACGGTGGCTCTCTGGGCGGCATGGTGGCTGAGTGGATAGTACTCTCGCCTCTCAGCAAGAAGGTCCTGGGTTCGAATCCCGGTCGGACCAGGGCCTTTCTGAGTGGAGTTTGCATGTTCTCCCCGTGTCTGCGTAGGTTTCCTCCGGGTGCTCCGGTTTCCCCTACCACTAAAAATATATCCAATAGTTCTGGCATGCGCTTCCTGTACTGGCGACCCCGCTCCCATCTCTGTGTGGAGTGAGAGACAAATGCCCAAAATTAACAATTGTAAACCGCTTTGAGACTCAGATCTGCAGTGAAAAGGCGGCATATAAATAAAAACGTACTACTTACTTACTAAGCGTCCTGATGACTCTAAAGCCCCCTGATGACTCTAAAGCCTGCTGATGACTCTAAAGCCTCCTGATGACTCTAAAGCCCCCTGATGACTCTAAAGCCTCCTGATGACTCTAAAGCCTCCTGATGACTCTAAAGCCTCCTGATGAATCTAAAGCCTCCTGATGACTCTAAAGCCTCCTGATGACTCTAAAGCCTCCTAGTGACTCCTGATGACTAAAGCCTACTGATGACTCCTGATGACTCCAAAGCCTTCCGATAACTCTAAAGCCTTCTGATGACTCTAAAGCCTCCTGATGACTCTAAAGCCTCCTGATGACTCCTGATGACTCTAAAGCCTCTTGATGACCCCTGATGACTCTAAAGCCTCCTGATGACTCCAAAGCCACCTGATGACTCTAAAGCCCCCTAGTGACTCCTGATGACTCAAAGCCTCCTGATGACTCTAAAGCCTCTTGATGACCCCTGATGACTCTAAAGCCTCCTGATGACTCCTGATGACTCTAAAGCCTCCTGATGACTCTAAAGCCTCTTGATGACCCCTGATGACTCTAAAGCCTCCTGATGACTCCTGATGACTCTAAAGCCTCCTGATGACTCTAAAGCCTCCTGATGACTCTAAAGCCTCTTGATGACCCCTGATTACTCTAAAGCCTCCTGATGACTCTAAAGCCTCTTGATGACCCCTGATGACTCTAAAGCCTTCTGATGACTCTAAAGCCTCCTGATGACTCTAAAGCCTCTTGATGACCCCTGATGACTCTAAAGCCTCCTGATGACTCTAAAGCCTCCTGATGACTCTAAAGCCTCTTGATGACCCCTGATGACTCTAAAGCCTCCTGATGACTCTAAAGCCTTCTGATGACTCTAAAGCCTCCTGATGACTCTAAAGCCTCCTGATGACCCCTGATGACTCTAAAGCCTCCTGATGACTCTAAAGCCTCCTGATGACTCTAAAGCCCCCTAGTGACTCCTGATGACTCTAAAGCCTCCTGATGACTCCTGATGACTCCAAAGCCTTCATATAACTAAAGCCTCCTGATGACTCAAAGCCTCCTGATGACTCTAAAGCCTCTTGATGACCCCTGATGACTCTAAAGCCTCCTGATGACTCCTGATGACTCTAAAGCCTCCTTATGACTCTAAAGCCTCTTGATGACCCCTGATGACTCTAAAGCCTCCTGATGACTCCTGATGACTCTAAAGCCTCCTGATGACTCTAAAGCGTCCTGATGCATCCTGATAACTAAAGCCTCCTGATGACTCTAAAGCCTCCTAGTGACTCCAAAGCCTCCTGATGACTCTAAAGCCCCCTAGTGACTCCTGATGACTCTAAAGCCTCTTGATGACCCCTGATGACTCTAAAGCCTCCTGATGACTCCTGATGACTCTAAAGCCTCCTGATGACTCTAAAGCCTCTTGATGACCCCTGATGACTCTAAAGCCTCCTGATGATTCTAAAGCCTCTTGATGACCCCTGATGACTCTAAAGCCTCCTGATGCCTCCTGATGACTCCAAAGCCTCCTGATGACTCTAAAGCCCCCTAGTGACTCCTGATGACTCAAAGCCTCCTGATGACTCTAAAGCCTCTTGATGACCCCTGATGACTCTAAAGCCTCCTGATGACTCCTGATGACTCTAAAGCCTCCTGATGACTATAAAGCCTCCTGATGACTCTAAAGCCCCCTAGTGACTCCTGATGACTCTAAAGTCTCTTGATGACCCCTGATGACTCTAAAGCCTCCTGATGACTCTAAAGCCTCCTGATGACTCTAAAGCCTCTTGATGACCCCTGATGACTCTAAAGCCTCCTGATGACTCTAAAGCCTCTTGATGACCCCTGATGACTCTAAAGCCTCCTGATGACTCTAAAGCCTCCTGATGACTCTAAAGCCTCCTGATGACTCTAAAGCCTCCTGATGACTCCAAAGCCTCCTGATGACTCTAAAGCCCCCTAGTGACTCCTGATGACTCCAAAGCCTCCTGATGACTCTAAAGCCTTTTGATGACCCCTGATGACTCTAAAGCCTCCTGATGACTCCTGATGGCTCTAAAGCCTCCTGATGACTCAAAAGCTTCCTGATGACTCAAAAGCCTCCTGATGACTCTAAAGCGTCCTGATGATTCTAAAGCCTCCTGATGCATCCTGATAACTCTAAAGCCTCCTGATGACTCTTAAGCCTCCTGATGACCCCTGATGACTCTAAAGCCTCCTGATGACCCCTGATGACTCTAACGTCTCCTGATGACTCCTGATGACTCTAAAGCCTCCTGATGACTCCAAAGCCTTCATATAACTCTAAAGCCTCCTGATGACTCTAAAGCCTCCTAGTGACTCCTGATGACTCTAAAGCCTCCTGATGACTCCAAAGCCTTCATATAACTAAAGCCTCCTGATGACTCTAATGCCTCTTGATGACCCCTGATGACTCTAAAGCCTCCTGATGACTCGAAAGCCTCTTGAACAGAAACTCAGAGGAGATCGAGCTTTTTTGGTTGTTGGTCCTAAACTATGGAATGAGCTGCCCCTGTGTGTGAGACTGTCTGAGTCACTTCCTGTTTTTAAGTCTCGTCTTAAGACACACTTGTTCTCATTGGCTTTTAATTGATTTCAATTGATTTTTTGCTGTAAATAGTGTTTTTTTTTTTGCCACTGTTTTGTATTTCTGAAATGTATATTTGTGTATATCTTTTTATGTACAGCACTTTGGTCAACCATGTTGTTTTTATTAGTGCTTTATAAATAAACTGGATTGGATTGGATTGATGACCCCTGATGACTCTAAAGCCTCCTGATGACTCGAAAGCTTCCTGATGACCCCTGATGACTCTAAAGCCTCCTGATGACTCCTGATGACTCTAAAGCCTCCTGATGACTCTGAAGCCTCCTGATGACTCCTGATGACTCTAAAGCCTCCTGATGACTCTAAAGCTTCCTGATGACTCCTGATGACTCTAAAGCCTCCTGATGACTCTAAAGCCTCCTGATGACTCTAAAGCCTCCTGATGACTCTGAAGCCTCCTGATGACTCTAAAGCCTCCTGATGACTCTAAAGCCTCCTGATGACTAAAGCCTCTTGATGACTCTAAAGCCTCCTGATGACTCTAAAGCCTCCTGATGCCTCCTGATGACTCTAAAGCCCCCTGATGACTCCTGATGACTCTGAAGCCTCCTGATGACTCCTGATGACTCCTGATGACTCTAAAGCCTCCTGATGACTCTAAAGCAGGGGTCACCAACCTTTTTGAAACCAAGAGCTACTTCTTGGGTACTGATTAATGCGAAGGGCTACCAGTTTGTTACACACTTAAATAAATTGCCAGATATGGCCAATTTGCTCAATTTACCTTTAATTCTATGTTTTTACTAATAATTAATGATATTTATTTTGTGCAAAAACTTTTATATTTTCTTTAAGTGCACATTTTTCAAATTTAACAAATGATCACTTCTAAGACAGTCCCATTTAATCGCAATTAATCACATGTTAATCGCATATAAATATTTGACCTGAGAACAGTGAGAAGTAATTTTTTTCACATGGATTTTTAGTTTACCTTTGAATAATGACTGAATACATGAGGCTTAAGCAACACATGTTAATATGGAGTTTAAGGGATAACTTCTAAACATCAACTAACGTTTCTGTCATTGCCTCCACCTCCTCCTCCTCCTCCTCCTCACACTGACGACATATGCTCCTCCTCCTCCTCCTCCTCCTCCTCCTCCTCCTCACACTGATGACAACATATGCTCCTCCTCCTCCTCCTCCTCACACTGACGACAACATATGCTCCTCCTCCTCCTCCTCCTCCTCCTCCTCCTCCTCCTCCTCCTCACACTGACGACAACATATGCTCCTCCTCCTCCTCCTCACTCTGACGACAACATATGCTCCTCCTCCTCCTCCTCCTCACACTGACGACAACATATGCTCCTCCTCCTCCTCCTCCTCACACTGACGACAACATATGCTCCTCCTCCTCCTCCTCCACACTCTGACGACAACATATGCTCCTCCTCCTCCTCCTCCTCACTCTGACGACAACATATGCTCCTCCTCCTCCTCCTCCTCACACTGACGACAACATATGCTCCTCCTCCTCCTCCTCCTCTTCCTCACTCTGACGACAACATATGCTCCTCCTCCTCCTCCTCCTCACTCTGACGACAACATATGCTCCTCCTCCTCCTCCTCCTCACACTGACGACAACATATGCTCCTCCTCCTCACACTGACGAGAGATATGACCAGAGAGAGAGACCAGACAACATATGCTCCTCCTCCTCCTCTCCTCCTCCTAAAGACCAGAGAGAGAACCAGAGAGAGACCAGAGAGAGACCAGAGAGAGACCAGAGAGAGAGACTAGAGAGAGACCAGAGAGAGACCAGAGAGAGACCAGAGAGACCAGAGAGAGAGACCAGAGAGAGACCAGAGAGAGACCAGAGAGAGACCAGAGAGAGATCAGAGAGAGACCAGAGAGAGACCAGAGAGACCAGAGAGAGACCAGAGAGAGACCAGAGAGACCAGAGAGAGACCAGAGAGAGAGACCAGAGAGAGACCAGAGAGAGACCAGAGAGAGAGACCAGAGAGAGACCAGAGAGAGACCAGAGAGAGACCAGAGAGAGACCAGAGAGAGACCAGAGAGACCAGAGAGAGACCAGAGAGAGACCAGAGAGAGACCAGAGAGACCAGAAAGAGACCAGAGAGAGACCAGAGAGACCAGAGAGAGACCAGAGAGAGAGACCAGAGAGAGACCAGAGAGAGACCAGAGAGAGACCAGAGAGAGACCAGAGAGAGACCAGAGAGAGACCAGAGAGAGAGACCAGAGAGAGACCAGAGAGAGACCAGAGAGACCAGAGAGAGACCAGAGAGAGACCAGAGAGAGACCAGAGAGACCAGAGAGAGACCAGAGAGACCAGAGAGAGACCAGAGAGGGACCAGAGAGAGACCAGAGAGACCAGAGAGAGACCAGAGAGAGACCAGAGAGACCAGAGAGAGACCAGAGAGAGACCAGAGAGACCAGAGAGAGACCAGAGAGACCAGAGAGAGACCAGAGAGGGACCAGAGAGGTACAGATACCAATCAAACCCATGTTATTCTAGTGCTATCGCTAAACGTTGCCGTAGAAACAGGAGTTTGTGGAGAATCAAAGGTACGAGATTAGAGTCTGAAATTAGAGTCTGAGATTAGAGCTGTGTAAACAGTGGCACCCGCAGACACAGAGAGGGCGAGGGTTCAGCGCCCCTGTGCCTCTGAGCAGGATGTCACACCAGCAACAACACACCACAAGACCAGACACGCCTCCGCTACCATCACACTACCATGTGTGTCAGAGGAAGGAGAGAGAACAGAGGGGGAGAGGAGAGAGAGAGGGGAGGGAGGGGAGAGAGGAGAGAGATAGAGGGAGGAGAGAGAGAGGGAGAGAGAGAGAGAGAGAGGGGAGGGAGGGGAGAGAGGGAGAGAGATAGAGGGAGGAGAGAGAGAGGGAGAGAGAGAGAGAGAGGGGAGGGAGGGGAGAGAGGGGAGAGATAGAGGGAGGAGAGAGAGAGGGAGAGAGAGAGAGAGGGGGGAGGGAGGGGAGAGAGGGGAGAGATAGAGGGAGGAGAGAGAGAGGGGAGGGAGGGGAGAGAGGGGAGAGATAGAGGGAGGAGAGAGAGGAGAGAGATAGAGGGAGGGAGAGAGAGAGGGGAGGGAGGGGAGAGATAGGGGAGGGAGGAGAGAGAGGAGAGAGATAGAGGGAGGAGAGAGAGAGGGAGAGAGGGGAGCGAGGGGAGAGAGGGGGAGAGAGATAGAGGGAGGAGAGAGAGAGGGAGAGAGAGAGAGAGAGGGGAGGGAGGGGAGAGAGGGGAGAGATAGAGGGAGGAGAGAGAGAGGGAGAGAGAGAGAGAGAGGGGAGGGAGGGGAGAGAGGGGAGAGATAGAGGGAGGAGAGAGAGAGGGAGAGAGAGAGAGAGAGAGAGGGGAGGGAGGGGAGAGAGGGGAGAGAGAGGAGAGGGAGGGGAGAGAGGGAGAGAGATAGAGGGAGGAGAGAGAGGAGAGAGATAGAGGGAGGAGAGAGAGAGGGGAGGGAGGGGAGAGATAGAGGGAGGAGAGAGAGGAGAGAGAGAGGGAGAGAGGAGAGAGGGGAGCGAGGGGAGAGAGGGGAGAGATAGAGGGAGGAGAGAGAGGAGAGAGAGAGGAGAGTGAGGGGAGGGAGGAGAGAGAGAGGAGAGAGATAGAGGAAGGAGCGAGAGAGGGGAGGGAGGGGAGAGAGAGAGAGAGAGAAACTGAAACAGCCCCACTCCTATAGTATTATTCATGTTACTCTCACATTCTCCGACAAACTACAATATCGTGGGTGACTTCAGAATAAATACAGGCGAGCTCAGATTGCACTGATTATTCGTGTTTTATTTTCCCCAAAGTGCATAAAAGTCGGTGCAGCGCATAGGTCCACTCAGACACACAACCTTTAATGAGTCCAGAGCAGAGGTCCACTCAGACACACAACCTTTAATGAGTCCAGAGCAGAGGTCCACTCAGACACACAACCTTTAATGAGTCCAGAGCAGAGGTCCACTCAGACACACAACCTTTAATGAGTCCAGAGCAGAGGTCCACTCAGACACACAACCTTTAATGAGTCCAGAGCATAGGTCCACTCAGACACACAACCTTTAATGAGTCCAGAGCAGAGGTCCACTCAGACACACAACCTTTAATGAGTCCAGAGCAGAGGTCCACTCAGACACACAACCTTTAATGAGTCCAGAGCATAGGTCCACTCAGACACACAACCTTTAATGAGTCCAGAGCATAGGTCCACTCAGACACACAACCTTTAATGAGTCCAGAGCATAGGTCCACTCAGACACACAACCTTTAATGAGTCCAGAGCATAGGTCCACTCAGACACACAACCTTTAATGAGTCCAGAGCATAGGTCCACTCAGACACACAACCTTTAATGAGTCCAGAGCAGAGGTCCACTCAGACACACAACCTTTAATGAGTCCAGAGCATAGGTCCACTCAGACACACAACCTTTAATGAGTCCAGGGCATAGGTCCACTCAGACACACAACCTTTAATGAGTCCAGAGCATAGGTCCACTCAGACACACAACCTTTAATGAGTCCAGAGCATAGGTCCACTCAGACACACAACCTTTAATGAGTCCAGAGCAGAGGTCCACTCAGACACACAACCTTTAATGAGTCCAGAGCATAGGTCCACTCAGACACACAACCTTTAATGAGTCCAGGGCATAGGTCCACTCAGACACACAACCTTTAATGAGTCCAGAGCATAGGTCCACTCAGACACACAACCTTTAATGAGTCCAGAGCATAGGTCCACTCAGACACACAACCTTTAATGAGTCCAGAGCAGAGGTCCACTCAGACACACAACCTTTAATGAGTCCAGAGCATAGGTCCACTCAGACACACAACCTTTAATGAGTCCAGGGCATAGGTCCACTCAGACACACAACCTTTAATGAGTCCAGAGCAGAGGTCCACTCAGACACACAACCTTTAATGAGTCCAGAGCATAGGTCCACTCAGACACACAACCTTTAATGAGTCCAGAGCAGAGGTCCACTCAGACACACAACCTTTAATGAGTCCAGAGCAGAGGTCCACTCAGACACACAACCTTTAATGAGTCCAGAGCATAGGTCCACTCAGACACACAACCTTTAATGAGTCCAGAGCATAGGTCCACTCAGACACACAACCTTTAATGAGTCCAGAGCAGAGGTCCACTCAGACACACAACCTTTAATGAGTCCAGAGCATAGGTCCACTCAGACACACAACCTTTAATGAGTCCAGAGCATAGGTCCACTCAGACACACAACCTTTAATGAGTCCAGAGCATAGGTCCACTCAGACACACAACCTTTAATGAGTCCAGAGCATAGGTCCACTCAGACACACAACCTTTAATGAGTCCAGAGCATAGGTCCACTCAGACACACAACCTTTAATGAGTCCAGAGCAGAGGTCCACTCAGACACACAACCTTTAATGAGTCCAGAGCATAGGTCCACTCAGACACACAACCTTTAATGAGTCCAGGGCATAGGTCCACTCAGACACACAACCTTTAATGAGTCCAGAGCATAGGTCCACTCAGACACACAACCTTTAATGAGTCCAGAGCAGAGGTCCACTCAGACACACAACCTTTAATGAGTCCAGAGCATAGGTCCAGTCAGACACACAACCTTTAATGAGTCCAGAGCATAGGTCCACTCAGACACACAACCTTTAATGAGTCCAGAGCATAGGTCCACTCAGACACACAACCTTTAATGAGTCCAGAGCATAGGTCCACTCAGACACACAACCTTTAATGAGTCCAGGTCGTTACCTCCTCTGTACCCAGCGGCAGACTGTGTGTGTGTGCGTGTGTGTGTGTGTGTGTGTGTGTGTGTGCAGGTGTGTGTGTGTGTGTGTGTGTGTGTGTGTGTGTGTGTGTGTGTGTGTGTGTGTGTGCAGGTGTGTGTGCGTGTGTGTGTGTGTGTGTGCGTGCAGGTGTGTGTGTGTGTGTGTGTGTGTGTGTGCGTGCAGGTGTGTGTGTGTGTGCAGGTGTGTGTGTGTGTGTGCGTGCAGGTGTGTGTGTGTTTGTGCAGGTGTGTGTGCGTGCAGGTGTGTGTGTGTGTGCAGGTGTGCTGTGTGTGTGTGTGTGTGCAGGTGTGTGTGTGTGTGTGTGTGTGTGTGTGTGTGTGTGCGTGCAGGTGTGTGTGTGTGCAGGTGTGTGTGTGTGTGTGCAGGTGTGTGTGCGTGCAGGTGTGTGTGTGTGTGTGTGTGTGCGTGCAGGTGTGTGTGTGTGTGTGTGCAGGTGTGTGTGTGTGTGTGTGTGCGTGCAGGTGTGTGTGTGTGTGCGGCACTAAAGTCAGCCTTTACTTTAAAACTGCAGGTAACTACAGACGGACCCTCTCCGTCACAACAACCAGCAAATTCAGCACAAACTCTGACGTCACCGACACCGACCTACAACACCCGCCTCCCCCGCTCTCTGATTGGTCGGAGGGGATTCAACCGAGGAAACTGCAGCCACTAGGATCAGACCAGTGTGGGCGGGTCCAAAATGATGTGCGCTGACATGCTGCAGTACCACCCCGGGCCTGTGGGGGTGGACCCGGAAGAAGAACCAGCCAATGCTAACATATAGAGCTTCGGAGGTTCTGGTTCTGATGCATGTTCCAGGTGAAGCAGATGATCAAATGGATGAATCCTGACTGGCTCCGACACTGGGACACTCTGACGTTTGTGCCTCACATTCAGACCGTTAAGAACCAAGACTTAGGCTGTGTCCAAAACGGTAGGCATCGGGCCGCGTAGGGGAGATATGTAGGCTCGTGACGTCACTTCCTCAAGCGACGGCTATTGCAGGGGTGTCCAAAACCACTTGGCAAGCTCGCCAAGCGTAGGCATCATGACTTTGTCTCCATGGAAACGGCCACTTTTGGAGCAGATATGAAGGATGCATCTGATGTATGCTTCGTTGCCTTCTTTTTACCAAGTCACGGCCGCGCATGCGCAGAACTCCGTTCTGCATTAACATGTAAACAACAGCTCGGAGCTGCTGGAGCTAACATTATGGTAAGCACTATACTTTACTGTGAAGTTATGTCTATAGTAAGTACTGCTATACTTTACTGTGAAGTTATGTCTATAGTAAGTACTGCTATACTTTACTGTGAAGTTATGTCTATAGTAAGTACTGCTATACTTTACTGTGAAGTTATGTCTGTAGTAAGTACTGCTATACTTTACTGTGAAGTTATGTCTGTAGTAAGTACTGCTATACTTTACTGTGAAGTTATGTCTATAGTAAGCACTGCTATACTTTACTGTGAAGTTATGTCTATAGTAAGTACTGCTATACTTTACTGTGAAGTTATGTCTATAGTAAGTACTGCTATACTTTACTGTGAAGTTATGTCTGTAGTAAGTACTGCTATACTTTACTGTGAAGTTATGTCTGTAGTAAGTACTGCTATACTTTACTGTGAAGTTATGTCTATAGTAAGTACTGCTATACTTTACTGTGAAGTTATGTCTATAGTAAGTACTGCTATACTTTACTGTGAAGTTATGTCTATAGTAAGTACTGCTATACTTTACTGTGAAGTTATGTCTATAGTAAGTACTGCTATACTTTACTGTGAAGTTATGTCTATAGTAAGTACTGCTATACTTTACTGTGAAGTTATGTCTATAGTAAGTACTGCTATACTTTACTGTGAAGTTATGTCTATAGTAAGTACTGCTATACTTTACTGTGAAGTTATGTCTATAGTAAGTACTGCTATACTTTACTGTGAAGTTATGTCTATAGTAAGTACTGCTATACTTTACTGTGAAGTTATGTCTATAGTAAGCACTGCTATACTTTACTGTGAAGTTATGTCTATAGTAAGTACTGCTATACTTTACTGTGAAGTTATGTCTATAGTAAGCACTGCTATACTTTACTGTGAAGTTATGTCTATAGTAAGTACTGCTATACTTTACTGTGAAGTTATGTCTATAGTAAGCACTGCTATACTTTACTGTGAAGTTATGTCTATAGTAAGTACTGCTATACTTTACTGTGAAGTTATGTCTATAGTAAGTACTGCTATACTTTACTGTGAAGTTATGTCTATAGTAAGTACTGCTATACTTTACTGTGAAGTTATGTCTATAGCAGGGTTCCCGTTAGCCGGCTGTAGCCGGCTTTTGGCCGGTAAAATATGTCTTTGGCCGAGAAAAAAAAGTGCCGTCGGCCACGTTGGCTGATTGAAAAAAAAAAAATTAAGTTACAATAAAAATTATAATTATCATTATTATCACTATGCAATAAATAAATCACTTAAATCAGACAACAAATCAATAAATGTGGTTGTTTTAAAGGCTTGTGGTTTAAAAGGTGGTCGTGAATGCCTAGGATTAGCACACCCCATGACGTCGTTAACGCCCTCTGGTTCGCGGCGCGAGATTTGAAACCTACGCTAACAATGTCGAAGCAATCGTCTCTCGCTCATTTCTTCAAGAAAACATCTACTACTCAATCTACAAGTGACTATACACCAACGGAAGAATCAGGACCTCCCGAAAAGCGCCATGCATCTGGTGCAAATGAAAATGATGTCGGAGGAGCAAAAAAAGCTCGAAGATGCTACAAGCCCGAGTGGCAGGATCGGTTCAAATGGTTAAGGCGAGAGCTAATGGATGGGACTGACAAAATGTTTTGCATCATTTGTGAGAAGTCCGGTAAATATAACGGTTTCACCAAAGGATCAATTAACTATAAAGCCTCTACACTGTTAGAGCACAGCCAAAGCTCAGAGCACCTGTCCGCTGTGCATTTATCGCAACAACAAAGCGCTATGAAACAGCATTGTGATAAAGCGCTCCAATCAAGCAGAAACGCCTTGACTTCACAGATGAAGGTTGTTTTTTACATGGCTAAAAACGATATACCCTGTCATCAGTTTTGTGGACTGTTGGAATTGATGCAAAGTGTTGATGCTCCTGATTTTAAAAGTAACATTTTATACAAACACGACGAGTCTGTAAATGACATGGAAAAGGGTTTAGAAAAAACTATAATTAATGAAGTAAACGAAAAAATAAAGAAAAGTGACTTTGTTGGCTTGATAATAGATGAAACGGTAAACATCACAGTCAATAAAAAACTCATAATGTATATAAAACTCGAAAACAATGGGAAAGTGGAAACGTGCTTCCTAGGGAATTACAATATCCATTCAGGAACAGCTCAGTGTATTTTTGATGAAGTGAAGGCTGCACTAAAAGAAAGAGGCATAGTTATGAGCCGCGTCACAAGCCTGGGGTCGGATGGAGCCAGCGTAATGATGGGAACGCACTCTGGAGTCGGGGCACTTTTGAAAAAAGAAAGCCCGTACAGTCTCCAAGTCCACTGCATTGCACACCGAGTGGCACTGGCTGCCACCGACGCGTCCAAAGCGGTGAAGACGATTGCGGACTATAAGCGCACCATCAACAGCGTGTATACCTTTTATAAACACTCTGCAACCAGAACAAATCGTTTGCGACAACTGCCACTCTCGATGAAGGAGATATGACCAGCCTGAAACAGCAGTGTGCAGTGAGATGGCTGTCACTGGGGAAAGCGGTTGAGGCCATCAGACACAACTGGCCAGCGCTCGTGATGGAGCTACACGAAGAGGCCGCAAAAGGCAACCCTCAAGCCCGTGGCATTCTCAATCAAATACAGACGTATGGATTTATTGCACTTACCTATGCCCTCTCAGACATCCTCCCGGTGATGAACAAATTAAATCTGTGTTTCCAAAAGGAAGACGTAAACTTGGCAAGCATCGCTCCCATGGTAAAGGCCTCCGTGTCCGCTTTGGATCAGCTCAAAGACAACGCAGGCCCAGAAGAACGCAACTTAAAAAGAGACTTCGATGTAACAAAAAGCGAGTTTAAATGTGTTAAAATTACACAGGCTTCGGAGAAAAATGTGCGGGCTTTTGACAGCTCCCGACAGCAATACATCGAACACCTCATCGAGTCGCTGAAAAGGCGTTTCCCGACTGATGATCTAAGCCTCCTGAACTGCTTCGACATGGTCTTCAATCCAAGCAGATATCCAGAAAAAGATGGTAAAACTAGCCGATCATAATTGAAAATTATAGGCTGGCAGTGGCACCATCTGTGAGGCTAACGTTGTTTTGTTTTTTGCAGCTAATCTGCAGCAGTACGCTGAGAGTGCAGTAATGCCAATAACAAAGCACTACGGCGCACCAAAAATGACTGCTGCTGGGCAGGTGCAACCGCTCATATGTGCCCAAGACGCAGAAAAAGATGCTCTCCCTCTAATGATGGCATTACGCGGATATGGGGGGTTGTCGTTTCATACCGGATGCAAAGTGGTCATAAATGACTTAAAAGAAATGTTTCCCGACTGGGCAAAACTTGGACAAATAGCCCTGACCATACCCGTGTCCAGTGTACCAGCAGAACGGGGGTTTTCACTCCAAAACCGAATCAAAACGTCTCTGAGAAGTCGCCTGTCAGAGGAAAAAGTTACTCGGATCATGCGGATTGCCAGCTGTGGCGAGGGGCTGGATATATTTGACTTTAAAGAAGCAGCTAAACATTTTAATGCGATTAAAGTGCGCCGCAAATAATGTGGCTTAGGCTTTAGCCTATGTGTCAAATAAAAGTGGGAGGACATGAAGCACATCTTTAAAAACCTTAAAAATTCATTGGCTAGTTATTTTTGCTTTGAGATAAGTTATAGGCCTATTGTATTAATTCTATTTTCTCGTTCACTTGTTCAATTTGAGTGGCCTGTAGCAGCCTACAGTCTAATATCTGTGATGTAGCCTATGAACTGTCTTTTCATGTTGGTTACATGATGCCACTGGTTTATGGAATGAGTTAAGAGTGGACTATGCTTATTTTAATATTACAGAACGTGTTTGGCTACTCTCCGAATCAAATAGGCTGCTGCATCTATAAATAAACATTAACATATTGCTGTTTGATTTATTTGTTGGTGTTCCTTTTCAATTGACCTCAAGTTAATTACTTGCTTTCCTGTATTGTTCAGCCCATCTCTTCCTGCTACCCTATAATCAATTACACCATAGGTTTTAAGGTTATACAATTTGCTATCGTTTTCCATATCACGCTCACTACAGATAGGAAACACTTGGAAAAAGAAAACAGACAAATATATTTTTTATTTCGCCCCGTGGAATGATCAGTGTGTCTTATAATGTCCAGCGCTATCAGGGTAAGGCAGATTAATGTCCCCAGGCGAGAGCTTCGACAAAAAGCCGCTCGACACGTTACTGTGTTTTTGTCTGCATTGTACTGACGAGTTGCGTGTGCTTTCATTAGCCTTTGGAAACTTTTTACTGATACGCTCCGTTCATAAGACCTTGTGCGGATTTGTTAAGGCTACAACATGGGCCGTCTACAGTTTTCATGTGCGTAAAAGGACGCAATGTGTGCCCCTCATTATCGTATTTGTGGCATGCAGGGCAGCGCTACGAGCTTTAGATGTATCTGCTTTTCTGCAGCAGAGAAGCATTTACGTGGCTGTAAAGTGAGCAACTGGTTGTGCACATGCACCTATCACGCACAACGTGTGCTCAATGGCAACGTGCCATTCTTGCGCACAACCATTCACAAAGAGCAAACTAAACACCAATGGGAGAATATTGTAAGCATTAAGAATCTTTCATCCCGGTCCAGCACTTTAGGAAACACTAATTTTCGGATCTGGTCTTATTGCGCCGCAGCTCTCTTATCTATCGGCATTTGCATGCTTGTGTTCTGGCGGCACTTTAAAACAAGGGTTGCCTCAAAATAGCAAGGTATAATACACAGGGCAGACAGGCACCTCATGTTTCATGTTGTATAATCTGGCCATACAGTAGCCTTATACAGGCTAATTAAATTATGTCCGGTTGCTTACCCAAATGGCCGATATTTTCAGACCTTGTCGGCCAAAGTGACCGCCAAAAAAAAAGTCTAGCGGAACCTCTGGTCTATAGTAAGTACTGCTATACTTTACTGTGAAGTTATGTCTATAGTAAGTACTGCTATACTTTACTGTGAAGTTATGTCTATAGTAAGTACTGCTATACTTTACTGTGAAGTTATGTCTATAGTAAGTACTGCTATACTTTAGTGTGAAGTTATGTCTATAGTAAGTACTGCTATACTTTACTGTGAAGTTATGTCTATAGTAAGTACTGCTATACTTTACTGTGAAGTTATGTCTATAGTAAGTACTGCTATACTTTACTGTGAAGTTATGTCTATAGTAAGTACTGCTATACTTTACTGTGAAGTTATGTCTATAGTAAGTACTGCTATACTTTACTGTGAAGTTATGTCTATAGTAAGTACTGCTATACTTTACTGTGAAGTTATGTCTATAGTAAGCACTGCTATACTTTACTGTGAAGTTATGTCTATAGTAAGTACTGCTATACTTTACTGTGAAGTTATGTCTATAGTAAGTACTGCTATACTTTACTGTGAAGTTATGTCTATAGTAAGTACTGCTATACTTTACTGTGAAGTTATGTCTATAGTAAGCACTGCTATACTTTACTGTGAAGTTATGTCTATAGTAAGTACTGCTATACTTTACTGTGAAGTTATGTCTATAGTAAGCACTGCTATACTTTACTGTGAAGTTATGTCTATAGTAAGTACTGCTATACTTTACTGTGAAGTTATGTCTATAGTAAGTACTGCTATACTTTACTGTGAAGTTATGTCTATAGTAAGTACTGCTATACTTTACTGTGAAGTTATGTCTATAGTAAGTACTGCTATACTTTACTGTGAAGTTATGTCTATAGTAAGTACTGCTATACTTTACTGTTGAGTTATGAACACGACTGTTATGATAAAACACAGACATAAATTAGATCTGCCACAGATGTGTGTATTTAACCTTGTTATCTGCTGTAAATAAGCTCAGTCCTGAAAAGCTAATGCTACGAGGCTAGTTCATTCAGATTCGGTTTTTGAACAAGAAAAATCATGTTGTGTTTTATCTTTTAGGGAGAAACAAACCCGCTGATTAAATATTAAAGCTACACTGAGGAAAGAGTCATGTTTTCATGGAAAATCACTCTGCAGCACAGCAGCTATAGTATGCTAACACATGTTTTCTGTATTCATATAAAATAGATTGTGCATATCGTTTTTAATCCCATACTGAGACTGGGAAAACTGTATATATTAGACATATGAAATTATAGAATAGGCCAAGAATAATTATAAAGCCCTTTTCATACAATAGTCAAATAAATAGTAAACACACATTATACAGAGGTTTCGTTTGTCATGAATAAGACATTTGCAGAGGACAAAGTCCCACTTCCACAAACACAGGTTTAAAGTGGTTAGCCATGCTTCTAACTTGATTATTTGTGTATATTTCTATCATATCATTCTTCTGTTTCCCCTGCTGTGAAGCTTGTACCTCTAATATTAAATACTGTAAGGATTTCTGTATTTTATTTTTAACCAGTTTTTTGCAAAGCCCCAAATAAATAGTATTAATTGAATATGAAGTGTAAAAAGAATCCTAAATGTGGGCTGTGTTTTAATGCATGATGTTTGTGTTCTTCTTTTTCAGAGACTTGTGGTGAAATTAAGGTCATAATTTCTCCAGCTTCACCTCCTGCTTCACCTCCTGCTTCACCTCCATCACCTCCTGCTTCACCTCCATCACCTCCTGCTTCACTGCTGAAAACATTATGAACTACAACAAACTTGTATATAATATTTTCCTTTAATCAGCAGTCATGAATAGTTAGAACAGTGGGCTCTGCATCTCTGAAGACATGTAGCAGAAGGAGCAGCAGCAGAAGGAGCAACAGGAGGAGTAACAGGAGGAGTAACAGCTGCAGCAGAAGGAGCAACAGGAGGAGTAACAGCTGCAGCAGAAGGAACAGGAGGAGTAACAGCAGCAGCAGAGGGAGCAACAGGAGCAGTAACAGCAGCAGCAGAAGGAGCAACAGGAGGAGTAACAGGAGGAGCAACAGGAGGAGTAACAGCAGCAGCAGAAGGAGCAACAGGAGGAGTAACAGCAGCAGCAGAAGGAGCAACAGGAGGAGTAACAGGAGGAGTAACAGGAGGAGTAACAGCAGCAGCAGAAGGAGCAACAGGAGGAGTAACAGCAGCAGCAGAAGGAGCAACAGGAGGAGCAACAGGAGGAGTAACAGGAGGAGTAACAGCTGCAGCAGAAGGAGCAACAGGAGGAGCAACAGGAGGAGTAACAGGAGGAGTAACAGCTGCAGCAGAAGGAGCAACAGGAGGAGTAACAGCTGCAGCAGAAGGAGCATCAGGAGGAGTAACAGCTGCAGCAGAAGGAGCAACAGGAGGAGTAACAGCTGCAGCAGGAGGAGCAACAGGAGGAGCAACAGGAGGCGTAACAGCAGCAGCAGAGGGAGCAACAGGAGGAGTAACAGCTGCAGCAGAAGGAGCAACAGGAGGAGTAATAGCTGCAGCAGAAGGAGCAACAGGAGGAGTAACAGCTGTAGCAGAAGGAGCAGCAGCAGAAGGAGCAACAGGAGGAGTAACAGCAGCAGGAGCAACAGCAGCAGGAGCAGCAGGAGCAACAGCAGGAGCAACAGCAGCAGCAGAAGGAGCAACAGCAGCAGGAGCAACAGCAGCAGGAGCAAAAGCAGGAGCAACAGCAGCAGGAGCAGCAGCAGGAGCAACAGCAGCAGGAGCAACAGCAGGAGCAACAGCAGCAGGAGCAACAGCAGCAGCAGCAGCAGCAGGAGCAACAGCAGGAGCAACAGCAGCAGCAGCAGCAGCAGGAGCAACAGCAGCAGCAGCAGCAGCAGGAGCAGCAGGAGCAACAGCAGCAGCAGCAGCAGCAGGAGCAACAGCAGGAGCAACAGCAGGAGCAACAGCAGCAGCAGCAGGAGCAACAGCAAGCAGCAGGAGCAACAGCAGGAGCAGCAGGAGCAACAGCAGGAGCAGCAGGAGCAACAGCAGGAGTAGCAGCAGCAGCAGCAGCAGCAGCAGCAGCAGCAGCAGCAGCAGCAGCAGCAGCAACAGCAGCAGCAGCAGCAGCAGCAACAGCAGCAGCAGCAACAGCAACAGCAGCAGCAGCAACAGCAGGAGCAGCAGCAGGAGCAACAGCAGCAGGAGCAGCAGCAGGAGCAACAGCAGCAGGAGCAGCAGCAGGAGCAGCAGCAGCAGGAGCAGCAGCAGAGTCCTGGGCGTCTGCCTCTGACACAGGTCTCATCGACAGCACTTCACAGAGAACCTGGAAATAAAGAAAACTAAAATCAAACTTGTTTTATTATGATTTTGTTGTTTGTGTGAAATGTAAAGAGTCAAAGTGAGGTATTATTTACACAACTACATATTTGTCAGCAGTACTTATACTTATACTTATACTTATACTTGAATACATTAAACTCAAATGTGATTAGTAACTTTCTGTTTGCTTTTCAAGAGATATAAAAGTGAATAAGAGCAGTGTCAAACATCTGTGTTCAACTTCATTTTACAGATGTCTGTTAATGTTTCCATGTGTCAGTTATTATTATAGATCCATGGATGTGTCAGTTATTATTATAGATCCATGGATGTGTCAGTTATTATTATAGATCCATGGATGTGTCAGTTATTATTATAGATCCATGGATGTGTCAGTTATTATTATAGATCCATGGATGTGTCAGTTATTATTATAGATCCATGGATGTGTCAGTTATTATTATAGATCCATGGATGTGTCAGTTATTATTATAGATCCATGGATGTGTCAGTTATTATTATAGATCCATGGATGTGTCAGTTATTATCATAGATCCATGGATGTGTCAGTTATTATTATAGATAAATGGATGTGTCAGTTATTATTATAGATCCATGGATGTGTCAGTTATTATCATAGATCCATGGATGTGTCAGTTATTATTATAGATAAATGGATGTGTCAGTTATTATTATAGATCCATGGATGTGTCAGTTATTATCATAGATCCATGGATGTGTCAGTTATTATTATAGATCCATGGATGTGTCAGTTATTATTATAGATAAATGGATGTGTCAGTTATTATTATAGATAAATGGATGTGTCAGTTATTATCATAGATCCATGGATGTGTCAGTTATTATTATAGATAAATGGATGTGTCAGTTATTATTATAGATAAATGGATGTGTCAGTTATTATCATAGATCCATGGATGTGTCAGTTATTATTATAGATAAATGGATGTGTCAGTTATTATTATAGATCCATGGATGTGTCAGTTATTATTATAGATCCATGGATGTGTCAGTTATTATCATAGATCCATGGATGTGTCAGTTATTATTATAGATCCATGGATGTGTCAGTTATTATTATAGATCTATGGATGTGTCAGTTATTATTATAGATAAATGGATGTGTCAGTTATTATTATAGATCCATGGATGTGTCAGTTATTATTATAGATCCATGGATGTTCCGGTTATTATTATAGATCCATGGATGTTCCAGTTATTATTATAGATCCATGGATGTTCCAGTTATTATTATAGATAAATGGATGTGTCAGTTATTATTATAGATAAATGGATGTGTCAGTTATTATTATAGATAAATGGATGTGTCAGTTATTATTATAGATAAATTGATGTTTCTCTCTCATCAGCAAACACACGTTAATACATTTAGGTCTGATAAAATTACTTTTAAGTGATGCACAAACAAGGGCCATAGCAAATATATAATCCATATCTAATAATCATTTATTGCATATATGTGCATTGTTTACATAAAATATAACTTTGTAAAAACTAATGATTACTGCCAATACTGTTGTTATAACAGAGAAAGTGTAACAACAAAAGCATCCTCTGTTTTTTCAGAATACGATTGTAAACATCCAGGGGGCTCTCATTACCTGAACCCGTGTTTAGACAGCCTGTTCTGGGCTTCAGCACTGCAGCTAACTGGGCTGTTAGCTTATAGCACCGGAGCTTCAGGCTGGAGGTAAAGTCCGAACATTTTCGAATTTATCTCCAAACAGACTTCTGATATGACAATAAAGGGGGATATTTCTCGCCTCAAATGATATTAGAATTAACTTTTATGTCCTAATTAAAGCGTATTTAGAACTTTTTACCGTCCATCATGGCCGCCGTGTCCTTCCGCTCCGCTCTGAGTTGTGTAACGTGACGAAGGCAGAAGGCAGCTGCTGTCCAAATCCACCTCACGTCTCGCCTCCTACCTCGCCTCCTACCTCGCCTCCTACCTCGCCTCCTACCTCGCCTCCTACCTCGCCTCCTACCTCGCCTCCTACCTCGCCTCCTACTTCGCCTCCTACCTCGCCTCCTACCTCGCCTGTGCCTACGCGGCCTTCCCTCGATGCCTACGCGGCCCGATGCCTACCGTTTTGGACACAGCCTTAGAAGAAGAGAAGAGAGGAGCGGTAACAACATGGTGTTTCTGTTGAACCATCTGTCATCTAAACCATGTGTAATCTACTAAACCATCTGTGATCTAAGATTCTAAACCATCTGTGATCTAAACCATCTGTGATCTAAACCATCTGTGATCTAAACCATCTGTGATCTAAACCATCTGTGATCTAAACCATCTGTCATCTAAACCATGTGTGATCTAAACCATCTGTGATCTAAACCATCTGTGATCTAAACCATCTGTGATCTAAACCATCTGTGATCTAAACCATCTGTGATCTAAACCATCTGTCATCTAAACCATGTGTGATCTAAACCATGTGTGATCTACTGAACCATCTGTGATCTACTAAACCATCTGTCATCTAAACCATGTGTGATCTACTAAACCATGTGTGATCTACTGAACCATCTGTGATCTAAACCATCTGTGATCTAAACCATGTGTGATCTAAACCATGTGTGATCTAAACCATGTGTGATCTGCTGAACCATCTGTGATCTAAACCATGTGTGATCTAAACCATGTGTGATCTACTGAACCATCTGTGATCTAAACCATCTGTGATCTAAACCATCTGTGATCTAAACCATGTGTGATCTACTGAACCATGTGTAATCTACTGAACCATCTGTGATCTAAACCATGTGTGATCTAAACCATGTGTGATCTACTGAACCATCTGTGATCTAAACCATCTGTGATCTAAACCATCTGTGATCTAAACCATGTGTGATCTACTGAACCATGTGTAATCTACTGAACCATGTGTAATCTACTGAACCATCTGTGATCTACTGAACCATCTGTGATCTACTGAACCATCTGTGATCTAAACCATGTGTGATCTAAACCATCTGTGATCTAAACCATGTGTGATCTAAACCATGTGTGATCTACTGAACCATCTGTCATCTAAACCATGTGTGATCTACTGAACCATCTGTGATCTAAACCATGTGTGATCTAAACCATCTGTGATCTAAACCATCTGTGATCTAAACCATCTGTGATCTAAACCATCTGTCATCTAAACCATGTGTGATCTAAACCATGTGTGATCTACTGAACCATCTGTGATCTACTGAACCATCTGTGATCTACTAAACCATCTGTCATCTAAACCATGTGTGATCTACTGAACCATCTGTGATCTAAACCATCTGTGATCTAAACCATGTGTGATCTAAACCATGTGTGATCTACTAAACCATCTGTGATCTAAACCATGTGTGATCTAAACCATGTGTGATCTAAACCATGTGTGATCTACTGAACCATCTGCGATCTAAACCATCTGTGATTTAAACCATCTGTGATCTAAACCATGTGTGATCTACTGAACCATGTGTAATCTACTGAACCATCTGTGATCTACTGAACCATGTGTGATCTACTGAACCATCTGTGATCTACTGAACCATCTGTGATCTAAACCATGTGTGATCTAAACCATCTGTGATCTAAACCATGTGTGATCTAAACCATGTGTGATCTACTGAACCATCTGTCATCTAAACCATGTGTGATCTACTGAACCATCTGTGATCTAAACCATGTGTGATCTAAACCATCTGTGATCTAAACCATCTGTGATCTAAACCATGTGTGATCTAAACCATGTGTGATCTACTGAACCATCTGTGATCTAAACCATGTGTGATCTAAACCATCTGTGATCTAAACCATGTTTGATCTAAACCATGTGTGATCTACTGAACCATCTGTGATCTAAACCATGTGTGATCTACTGAACCATCTGTGATCTAAACCATCTGTGATCTAAACCATGTGTGATCTACTGAACCATGTGTAATCTACTGAACCATCTGTGATCTACTGAACCATCTGTGATCTACTGAACCATGTGTGATCTACTGAACCATCTGTGATCTACTGAACCATCTGTGATCTAAACCATGTGTGATCTAAACCATCTGTGATCTAAACCATGTGTGATCTAAACCATGTGTGATCTACTGAACCATCTGTGATCTACTGAACCATCTGTGATCTACTGAACCATCTGTGATCTAAACCATCTGTGATCTACTGAACCATCTGTGATCTACTGAACCATGTGTGATCTAAACCATCTGTGATCTAAACCATCTGTGATCTAAACCATGTGTGATCTAAACCATGTGTGATCTAAACCATCTGTGATCTAATGAACCATGTGATCTACTGAACCGACTGTGATCTACTGAACCATGTGATCTACTGAACCATCTGTGATCTAAACCATCTGTGATCTAAACCATCTGTGATCTACTGAACCATCTGTGATCTACTGAACCATCTGTGATCTAAACCATCTGTGATCTAAACCATGTGTGATCTACTGAACCATCTGTGATCTACTGAACCATCTGTGATCTAAACCATCTGTGATCTACTGAACCATCTGTGATCTACTGAACCATCTGTGATCTAAACCATGTGTGATCTAAACCATCTGTGATCTAAACCATCTGTGATCTAAACCATGTGTGATCTACTAAACCATCTGTGATCTAAACCATGTGTGATCTACTGAACCATCTGTGATCTAAACCATGTGTGATCTACTAAACCATCTGTGATCTAAACCATGTGTGATCTACTGAACCATCTGTGATCTTAACCATCTGTGATCTAAACCATCTGTGATCTAAACCATCTGTGATCTAAACCATGTTTGATCTAAACCATGTGTGATCTACTAAACCATCTGTGATCTAAACCATCTGTGATCTACTAAACCATCTGTGATCTAAACCATCTGTGATCTAAACCATCTGTGATCTAAACCATGTGTGATCTACTAAACCATGTGATCTACTGAACCATCTGTGATCTACTGAACCATCTGTGATCTACTGAACCATCTGTGATCTAAACCATCTGTGATCTAAACCATGTGTGATCTAAACCATCTGTGATCTACTGAACCATCTGTGATCTACTGAACCATCTGTGATCTAAACCATGTGTGATCTACTGAATCATCTGTGATCTACTGAACCATGTGTGATCTAAACCATCTGTGATCTAAACCATCTGTGATCTACTGAACTATCTGTGATCTAAACCATGTGTGATCTAAACCATCTGTGATCTAAACCATGTGTGATCTACTGAACCATCTGTGATCTAAACCATCTGTGATCTAAACCATCTGTGATCTAAACCATCTGTGATCTAAACCATGTTTGATCTAAACCATCTGTGATCTACTAAACCATCTGTGATCTAAACCATCTGTGATCTAAACCATCTGTGATCTAAACCATGTGTGATCTACTAAACCATGTGATCTACTGAACCATCTGTGATCTACTGAACCATCTGTGATCTACTGAACCATCTGTGATCTAAACCATCTGTGATCTAAACCATGTGTGATCTAAACCATGTGTGATCTACTGAACCATCTGTGATCTACTGAACCATCTGTGATCTAAACCATGTGTGATCTACTGAACCATCTGTGATCTACTGAACCATGTGTGATCTAAACCATCTGTGATCTAAACCATCTGTGATCTACTGAACTATCTGTGATCTAAACCATGTGTAATCTAAACCATCTGTGATCTAAACCATGTGTGATCTACTGAACCATCTGTGATCTAAACCATCTGTGATCTAAACCATCTGTGATCTAAACCATGTTTGATCTAAACCATGTGTGATCTACTAAACCATCTGTGATCTAAACCATGTGTGATCTACTGAACCATCTGTGATCTAAACCATGTGTGATCTACTGAACCATCTGTGATCTAAACCATGTGTGATCTACTGAACCATCTGTGATCTAAACCATGTGTGATCTACTGAACCATCTGTGATCTAAACCATGTGTGATCTAAACCATGTGTGATCTAAACCATCTGTGATCTAAACCATGTGTGATCTAAACCATCCGTGATCTAAACCATCTGTGATCTACTGAACCATCTGTGATCTAAACCATGTGTGATCTAAACCATCTGTGATCTACTGAACCATCTGTGATCTAAACCATGTGTGATCTACTGAACCATCTGTGATCTACTGAACCATCTGGGATCTACTGAACCATCTGTGATCTACTGAACCATCTGGGATCTACTGAACCATCTGTGATCTAAACCATGTGTGATCTACTGAACCATCTGTGATCTAAACCATGTGTGATCTAAACCATCTGTGATCTAAACCATCTGTGATCTAAACCATGTGTGATCTACTGAACCATCTGTGATCTAAACCATGTGTGATCTACTGAACAATCTGTGATCTACTGAACCATATGTGATCTAAACCATGTGTGATCTAAACCATCTGTGATCTAAACCATCTGTGATCTAAACCATGTGTGATCTACTGAACCATCTGTGATCTAAACCATGTGTGATCTACTGAACCATCTGTGATCTAAACCATGTGTGATCTAAACCATCTGTGATCTAAACCATCTGTGATCTAAACCATGTGTGATCTACTGAACAATCTGTGATCTACTGAACCATCTCTGATCTAAACCATGTGTGATCTACTGAACCATCTGTGATCTACTGAACCATCTGTGATCTAAACCATGTGTGATCTAAACCATCTGTGATCTAAACCATCTGTGATCTAAACCATGTGTGATCTACTGAACCATCTGTGATCTAAACCATGTGTGATCTACTGAACCATCTGTGATCTAAACCATGTGTGATCTAAACCATCTGTGATCTAAACCATGTGTGATCTACTGAACCATCTGTGATCTAAACCATGTGTGATCTACTGAACAATCTGTGATCTACTGAACCATCTGTGATCTAAACCATGTGTGATCTACTGAACCATCTGTGATCTAAACCATGTGTGATCTAAACCATCTGTGATCTAAACCATGTGTGATCTACTGAACCATCTGTGATCTAAACCATGTGTGATCTACTGAACCATCTGTGATCTAAACCATGTGTGATCTACTGAACAATCTGTGATCTACTGAACCATCTGTGATCTTCTGAACCATCTGTGATCTAAACCATGTGTGATCTACTGAACCATCTGTGATCTAAACCATGTGTGATCTACTGAACAATCTGTGATCTACTGAACCATCTGTGATCTACTGAACCATCTGTGATCTAAACCATGTGTGATCTACTGAACAATCTGTGATCTACTGAACCATCTGTGATCTACTGAACCATCTGTGATCTAAACCATGTGTGATCTACTGAACCATCTGTGATCTAAACCATGTGTGATCTACTGAACAATCTGTGATCTACTGAACCATCTGTGATCTAAACCATGTGTGATCTACTGAACCATCTGTGATCTAAACCATGTGTGATCTACTGAACCATCTGTGATCTAAACCATGTGTGATCTACTGAACAATCTGTGATCTACTGAACCATCTGTGATCTTCTGAACCATCTGTGATCTAAACCATGTGTGATCTACTGAACCATCTGTGATCTAAACCATGTGTGATCTACTGAACAATCTGTGATCTACTGAACCATCTGTGATCTACTGAACCATCTGTGATCTAAACCATGTGTGATCTACTGAACAATCTGTGATCCACTGAACCATCTGTGATCTACTGAACCATCTGTGATCTAAACCATGTGTGATCTACTGAACCATCTGTGATCTAAACCATGTGTGATCTACTGAACAATCTGTGATCTACTGAACCATCTGTGATCTACTGACAGATGGACACTCTGACTACAGGGTCTCAGGGTCCACAGTACAGGGTCTCAGGGTCCACACTACAGGGTCTCAGGGTCCACACTACAGGGTCTCAGGGTCCACACTACAGGGTCTCTGGGTCCACACTACAGGGTCTCAGGGTCCACACTACAGGGTCTCAGGGTCCACACTACAGGGTCTCAGGGTCCACACTACAGGGTCTCAGGGTCCACACTACAGGGTCTCAGGGTCCACACTACAGGGTCTCAGGGTCCACACTACAGGGTCTCAGGGTCCACACTACAGGGTCTCAGGGTCCACACTACAGGGTCTCAGGGTCCACACTACAGGGTCTCAGGGTCCACACTACAGGGTCTCAGGGTCCACACTACAGGGTCTCAGGGTCCACACTACAGGGTCTCAGGGTCCACACTACAGGGTCTCAGGGTCCACACTACAGGGTCTCAGGGTCCACACTACAGGGTCTCAGGGTCCACACTACAGGGTCTCAGGGTCCACACTACAGGGTCTCTGGGTCCACACTACAGGGTCTCAGGGTCCACACTACAGGGTCTCAGGGTCCACACTACAGGGTCTCAGGGTCCACACTACAGGGTCTCAGGGTCCACACTACAGGGTCTCAGGGTCCACACTACAGGGTCTCAGGGTCCACACTACAGGGTCTCAGGGTCCACACTACAGGGTCTCAGGGTCCACACTACAGGGTCTCAGGGTCCACACTACAGGGTCTCAGTGGTTGGAGCTTGTCACATAGATTTGTGTTGTACCTGTGTGTAATAGGACGGGACTTCTTTAAATAAGTTGATTAGAAGTTAAGCAGAAGTCTTTGTCCTTTGCATCTGACGCCTCCTGGATGCTGTTCTTTCTATATTTGAAGGACACTTGATCTCTAGACATCCTTTTCCGCAACAGTCACACATTGTGAGCCCGTCAGGAGAGGCTCCGATCTCAGGAAAACAGGGGTTCACGATGAATCCACACTGTCTGACCATTCAATGGTTGTGCTTTTTGGTGATGTCCCCATTTTGTTTGTTCAACAGACACAGGCTGTGTCCAAAACGGTAGGCATCGGGCCGCGTAGGGTGGATATGTAGGCATCGAGGGAAGGCCGCGTAGCCACAGGCGAGGTAGGAGGCGAGGTAGGAGGCGAGACGTGAGGTGGATTTGGACAGCAGCTGCCTTCTGCCTTCGTCACGTTACACAACTCAGAGCGGAGCGGAAGGACACGGCGGCCATGATGGACGGTAAAAAGTTCTAAATACGCTTTAATTAGGACATAAAAGTTAATTCTAATATCATTTGAGGCGAGAAATATCCCCCTTTATTGTCATATCAGAAGTCTGTTTGGAGATAAATTCGAAAATGTTCGGACTTTACCTCCAGCCTGAAGCTCCGGTGCTATAAGCTAACAGCCCAGTTAGCTGCAGTGCTGAAGCCCAGAACAGGCTGTCTAAACACGGGTTCAGGTAATGAGAGCCCCCTGGATGTTTACAATCGTATTCTGAGAAAACAGAGGATGCTTTTGTTGTTACACTTTCTCTGTTATAACAACAGTATTGACAGTAATCATTAGTTTTTACAAAGTTATATTTTATGTAAACAATGCACATATATGCAATAAATGATTATTAGATATGGATTATATATTTGCTATGGCCCTCGTTTGTGCATCACTTAAAAGTAATTTTATCAGACCTAAATGTATTAACGTGTGTTTGCTGATGAGAGAGAAACATCAATTTATCTATAATAATAACTGACACATCCATTTATCTATAATAATAACTGACACATCCATTTATCTATAATAATAACTGACACATCCATTTATCTATAATAATAACTGACACATCCATTTATCTATAATAATAACTGACACATCCATGGATCTATAATAATAACTGACACATCCATGGATCTATAATAATAACTGACACATCCATGGATCTATAATAATAACTGACACATCCATGGATCTATAATAATAACTGACACATCCATGGATCTATAATAATAACTGACACATCCATGGATCTATAATAATAACTGACACATCCATGGATCTATGATAATAACTGACACATCCATGGATCTATAATAATAACTGACACATCCATGGATCTATAATAATAACTGACACATCCATGGATCTATAATAATAACTGACACATCCATGGATCTATAATAATAACTGACACATCCATGGATCTATAATAATAACTGACACATCCATGGATCTATAATAATAACTGACACATCCATGGATCTATAATAATAACTGACACATCCATGGATCTATAATAATAACTGACACATCCATGGATCTATAATAATAACTGACACATCCATGGATCTATAATAATAACTGACACATCCATGGATCTATAATAATAACTGACACATCCATGGATCTATAATAATAACTGACACATCCATGGATCTATAATAATAACTGACACATCCATGGATCTATAATAATAACTGACACATGGAAACATTAACAGACATCTGTAAAATGAAGTTGAACACAGATGTTTGACACTGCTCTTATTCACTTTTATATCTCTTGAAAAGCAAACAGAAAGTTACTAATCACATTTGAGTTTAATGTATTCAATTATAAGTATAAGTATAAGTACTGCTGACAAATATGTAGTTGTGTAAATAATACCTCACTTTGACTCTTTACATTTCACACAAACAACAAAATCATAATAAAACAAGTTTGATTTTTGTTTTCTTTATTTCCAGGTTCTCTGTGAAGTGCTGTCGATGAGACCTGTGTCAGAGGCAGACGCCCAGGACTCTGCTGCTGCTCCTGCTGCTGCTGCTCCTGCTGCTGCTCCTGCTGCTGTTGCTGCTGTTGCTCCTGCTGCTGTTGCTCCTGCTGCTGTTGCTGCTGCTGCTGCTGCTGCTGCTGCTGCTGCTGCTGCTGTTGCTGCTGTTGCTCCTGCTGCTGTTGCTGCTGCTGCTGCTGCTGTTGCTCCTGCTGCTGCTGCTGTTGCTCCTGCTGCTGCTGCTGCTGCTGCTGCTGCTGTTGCTCCTGCTGCTGCTGCTGCTGCTCCTGCTGCTGCTGCTCCTGCTGCTGTTGCTGCTGCTGCTGCTGCTGCTGCTGCTGCTGTTGCTCCTGCTGCTCCTGCTGCTGCTCCTGCTGCTGTTGCTCCTGCTGCTCCTGCTGCTGTTGCTCCTGCTGCTGTTGCTCCTTCTGCTGCTGTTGCTCCTGCTGCTGTTGCTCCTGCTGCTGTTGCTCCTTCTGCTGCTGTTGCTCCTGCTGCTGCTGTTGCTCCTTCTGCTGCTGCTGTTACTCCTCCTGTTGCTCCTTTTGCTGCTGCTGTTACTCCTCCTGTTGCTCCTTCTGCTGCTGCTGTTACTCCTCCTGTTGCTCCTTCTGCTGCAGCTGTTACTCCTCCTGTTGCTCCTTCTGCTGCAGCTGTTACTCCTCCTGTTGCTCCTTCTGCTGCAGCTGTTACGCCTCCTGTTGCTCCTTCTGCTGCTGTTGCTCCTCCTGTTGCTCCTTCTGCTGCTGCTCCTTCTGCTACATGTCTTCAGAGATGCAGAGCCCACTGTTCTAACTATTCATGACTGCTGATTAAAGGAAAATATTATATACAAGTTTGTTGTAGTTCATAATGTTTTCAGCAGTGAAGCAGGAGGTGATGGAGGTGAAGCAGGAGGTGATGGAGGTGAAGGAGGTGAAGCAGGAGGTGATGGAGGTGAAGCAGGAGGTGATGGAGGTGATGGAGGTGAAGCAGGAGGTGATGGAGGTGAAGCAGGAGGTGATGGAGGTGAAGCAGGAGGTGATGGAGGTGAAGCAGGAGGTGATGGAGGTGAAGCAGGAGGTGATGGAGGTGAAGCAGGAGGTGATGGAGGTGATGGAGGTGATGGAGGTGAAGCAGGAGGTGATGGAGGTGAAGCTGGAGAAATTATGACCTTAATTTCACCACAAGTCTCTGAAAAAGAAGAACACAAACATCATGCATTAAAACACAGCCCACATTTAGGATTCTTTTTACACTTCATATTCAATTAATACTATTTATTTGGGGCTTTGCAAAAAACTGGTTAAAAATAAAATACAGAAATCCTTACAGTATTTAATATTAGAGATACAAGCTTCACAGCGGGAAACAGAAGAATGATATGATAGAAATATACACAAATAATCACGTTATGAGCATGGCTAACCACTTTAAACCTGTGTTTGTGGAAGTGGGACTTTGTCCTCTGCAAATGTCTTATTCATGACAAACGAAACCTCTGTATAATGTGTGTTTACTATTTATTAGACTATTGTATGAAAAGGGCTTTATAATTATTCTTGGCCTATTCTATAATTTCATATGTCTAATATATACAGTTTTCCCAGTCTCAGTATGGGATTAAAAACGATATGCACAATCTATTTTATATAAATACAGAAAACATGTGTTAGCATACTATAGCTGCTGTGCTGCAGAGTGATTTTCCATGAAAACATGACTCTTTCCTCAGTGTAGCTTTAATATTTAATCAGCGGGTTTGTTTCTCCCTAAAAGATAAAACACAACATGATTTTTCTTGTTCAAAAACCGAATCTGAATGAACTAGCCTCGTAGCATTAGCTTTTCGGGACTGAGCTTATTTACAGCAGATAACAAGGTTAAATACACACATCTGTGGCAGATCTAACTTATGTCTGTGTTTTATCATAACAGTCGTGTTCATAACTCAACAGTAAAGTATAGCAGTACTTACTATAGACATAACTTCACAGTAAAGTATAGCAGTGCTTACTATAGACATAACTTCACAGTAAAGTATAGCAGTACTTACTATAGACATAACTTCACAGTAAAGTATAGCAGTACTTACTATAGACATAACTTCACAGTAAAGTATAGCAGTACTTACTACAGACATAACTTCACAGTAAAGTATAGCAGTACTTACTATAGACATAACTTCACAGTAAAGTATAGCAGTACTTACTATAGACATAACTTCACAGTAAAGTATAGCAGTACTTACTATAGACATAACTTCACAGTAAAGTATAGCAGTACTTACTATAGACATAACTTCACAGTAAAGTATAGCAGTACTTACTATAGACATAACTTCACAGTAAAGTATAGCAGTACTTACTATAGACATAACTTCACAGTAAAGTATAGTGCTTACCATAATGTTAGCTCCAGCAGCTCCGAGCTGTTGTTTACATGTTAATGCAGAACGGAGTTCTGCGCATGCGCGGCCGTGACTTGGTAAAAAGAAGGCAACGAAGCATACATCAGATGCATCCTTCATATCTGCTCCAAAAGTGGCCGTTTCCATAGAGACAAAGTCATGATGCCTACGCTTGGCGAGCTCGCCAAGTGGTTTTGGACACCCCTGCAATAGCCGTCGCTTGAGGAAGTGACGTCACGATGCCTACATATCCACCCTACGCGGCCCGATGCCTACCGTTTTGGACACAGCCACAGAGTTGCAAGGGTAGCACACACGACAAACAACACCGAAGGCAGGTGTTTTTAAACTTGTGGCAAACACTGCTGCATGACTGAAGCTGCGATTCTCCCAGAATGCCGTCTCTACCAGGGCTGTGGTGCTGCTGTGGTGTATGCCAGGGCTGTGGTGCTGCTGTGGTGTATGCCAGGGCTGTGGTGCTGCTGTGGTGTATGCCAGGGCTGTGGTGTATGCCAGGGCTGTTGTGTATGCCAGGGCTGTGGTGCTGCTGTGGTGTATGCCAGGGCTGTGGTGTATGCCAGGGCTGTGGTGTATGCCAGGGCTGTGGTGTATGCCAGGGCTGTGGTGTATGCCAGGGCTGTGGTGCTGCTGTGGTGTATGCCAGGGCTGTGGTGTATGCCAGGGCTGTGGTGCTGCTGTGGTGTATGCCAGGGCTGTGGTATATGCCAGGGCTGTGGTGCTGCTGTGGTGTATGCCAGGGCTGTGGTATATGCCAGGGCTGTGGTGCTGCTGTGGTGTATGCCAGGGCTGTGGTGTATGCCAGGGCTGTGGTGCTGCTGTGGTGTATGCCAGGGCTGTGTGGTGCTGCTGTGGTGTATGCCAGGGCTGTGGTGCTGCTGTGGTGTATGCCAGGGCTGTGGTGTATGCCAGGGCTGTGGTGCTGCTGTGGTGTATGCCAGGGCTGTGGTATATGCCAGGGCTGTGGTGCTGCTGTGGTGTATGCCAGGGCTGTGGTATATGCCAGGGCTGTGGTGTATGCCAGGGCTGTGGTATATGCCAGGGCTGTGGTGTATGCCAGGGCTGTGGTGTATGCCAGGCTAACCCTACAGTAGGTCCCATTCCGTTTTGTCGCCTTTCACGCGTGAATCACACGAGACTCACGTGTGATTCACGCGTCTTTTATTTTCCCCCCTCCCAGTGACGTTGCAATGACCAAAACAACCACCAGGTGGCACTTGTGAGCAGGGTTACATTGGCGAGTTTCTGCCCCGCGCACATCGACAATCTGGTTAAAACGGGCAACTCCTTGTAGCAGGCCAGTCTCTGGAATAACCCGCAGACATTAAAACTACTGCATATAACGTAAACTTTTGCATCACGTTGGTGATCTTTCCAAAAAGAGAGAATATCGTTATGGAAAGAGAAACTATTGGTAATATAACGCTGAACGTTATCTGACTCAAAGAGCTCCGCTGGTGTCTCCTCCCACTCTGGCACTCTGGTGTCTCTCTGGCATCTCTAACATTTATAATAAATACATAAATATAACAATCATAATGAAGATGCTTTAAAATAATTTAGCAAGCTGTAATTCATTTATTTCAACTGCCAAACTTCTCTCGCTGCTCTCTCCTCCGCAAATCACTAAATGAGGAAAAGGGAATATTCACTCAATCTATTTTGAATGTTACACATACAATATTAATATAGTCTAAGCACGTGTACCACATGTAGCCCGTGTATTTACCACAGACTGTAAGTATTAACTGTGGGGGCGACAGTGGCTCAGTTGGTAGAGCATTGGCCTTTGGGCCTGAAGGTCGTGGGTTCAAGCCATAAGACCTACTTCACGACACCATAAGACCTACTTCACGACTCCCACTGATGACTGCTGTCGTTGTGTCCTTGGGCAAGACACTTATCCCCACTTTGCCTGAAGCTCCCACTGAGAGATCTCAGCTCCTGTGGACTCACCACCTGCAGGAGGATCAGTGAGGGGCTGGTGCTCTGTGGACTGGGTGCAGCTCTGACTGCCACCCCCCGACCCAGAAATGGATTAAGGGGAAGAAAATGGATGGATGGATGGATGTAAGTATTAAAGTAATGAGGCCCCTGCTTTAGGCCTCTGCTGTGAGGCCCACACACTGTAAATCCTTATATCCGCCTCACCTAAAATTATTGATCATACTTTACTTGATTTTTCTCCAAGTTTACTGTTCACCCACACACTATTAGTAACCTTTACAATTCATGTCAAAATCTAACTTTTAAATGACATAGTTGAATTTCATTTCATAAGTATTGGTGTGTATCATCTATGGTATTTCTGCATCAGACAATACTTGAAAGGTGTCTGTGAAGTCAGTACTTTACTTAAGTTAATAAACAAATTGATGCGGGAATTACTTGAGTAAGCTTTTACGATATGCGCAGTTCAGTTTTTCACCTCATGGCTACGGTCACTTCCTGCCTCAGCGCCATCCTGTGCTTTTACACCTGTGCTTTTACACCTGTGCTTTTACACCTGTGCTTTTACACCGCGAGCACGGGACCTGTGCCTTCTCACCGCTCTGTATACAGTTATACAGGGAGAGCAGAAAGCAAACTCTACATTGTTATAGTGAATCAGACCAAACCTTGATGTAAAATATTTAAGTAAATACTATATACTTCATTTTCCACTGTTTTATATTTTTGGTTGACAAATAAGTACTGTATAATATTATCATAGCACCCTGTACAATACTGATTTTATTGCATTAAGTGAAAATACTTCTGCTGTAAGCTTGTTGGTCCATTAATGACAAAACAAATATGTGTTGATTGAAAACAAAATGTGGTGAAGCAGTGATGCTACCCAGAATGCATTGCAGAGCAAAATATAAACTTCTTAAAACAGGAGCCCTCTGGAACAGTCTGAGGAGGAGCTCAAGGCCACAGAGAACGTTCATATATTTAAGAGTAGGCTCAAGACGCACATTTTTAGAGTAGCTTTTGATTAGTATTTATTATTTATTATTGCTTTTTAGTACATCTATTTATGTTTTTAGACACATTCTATTCGTATTTATTTTTATCATTTACTATTTTTAATTATTTATTGTATCTACCCATTTACTATTGTTATTATCAATATTAGGCAGCTGCCATTTTTCTTTTTATTGTCACATTTTATTGTTCTACTTTCTATTGTATTATTGTATTGTTTTAGTGTCCCCAGTGTTTCCTCTGGAGGAGCCCTCTGCACTGAGAGCTGGGGTCTGCCGGGGCCTCCGGGGTGTGGCTCTTGGATCCGGTGGGGGTCTGGGGCCCCTCTCTCCTCTGGGTCCTATGGGGTCTGAGCCCTGGGCCTGGTGGGGTCTAGGGCCCCTCTCTCCTCTGGGTCCTATGGGGTCTGAGTCCTGGGCCTGGTGGGGTCTGGGGCCCCTCTCTCCTCTGGGTCCTGTGTCGTTCCCTGTGGCTGCAGCCGGCTCTCTGCTCCTGGTGCAGATGGCTACTGAAAAATGTAGTTAAGCTAGTAGCAGCGTCGCTACTGCCCATCACTGGTGTTTCGCTGCATTCATATGCAAAGTAGGGACATTAGCATGAAAAGGAGCGTGATTTCCTGCCGTTTAGGGTGACGAAAATCTAACTTTTCATGCAGTGCCATATACTGTAGTCGCTGCAGGAGCAATTGTCCATTATTTTAATTGGACTTCTGGTCCATGCACACTGTAAAAAAGAAAAAGTTAGTTCAACTCAAAATTTCAAAGCAACCAGCTGCGAAGGATTCTTGAGTTGAAGGCATTAACTTAATTCTTCAAGTTTTGAAGAACTACACTTATTAAGTTGTGTCAGTTAAGTTTTCCAAGTTCTGCCAACTAAGTGTTTAAATTCAAGTTACAGGAAATTTCAAGTCTGTAAAAACTTATACTAGTATTAAGCAACTTTTGTTAAAGTTAAACTCATCATTCTATCAATGTGCAGAAGCCTGTACTTTTCCCTTGTTGTGTCTATCTGAAGGCCAAGCTACATGGCACTGTGGCAGCTGCTGATTGGAGGTCTCCATGCCAACGCTCTGTATAATACACTTGCATTCTGTTGTATCTGTGTTCGTGCTGTCTCTACCATCGACAATAAAACATGTCTTCTGTCTGAATGAAAGACGCGATCCCAGACTATGTCATCTTCTTCAGGTGGTGAAAGGATGCGGGCCTTGTCTGTAACATCTAGTGAACAGAAGACTTTTTTTTTTTACACAAAAATGTGTTTTTTTTTTCAAGCCAAAATTGAGAAACCTCAAGAGAATGCATCTGGATCAGCACTTGTACAATCTGCAGCACAGCCCCTGATTCCAGTCAGGCTGTGAGCTGCTGAGACATGGACAACACCAGCGTCCTCTTTTGCATGGACATAATTTGGAACAATTGGATTTCTGAATTTGGACATAATTTGGACTGAATCTGGATTTCTGAATCTGGACACTGAAGCTGAAACGTGTGATTGAAAGACACGTCACAGAAGAATTCATGGCTCGACACAAATGCAGCTGAAGAAACCAACACGGAGAAGTGGGAGAGACTGTTTTCAAAGCAATATCTGAGAACCATCGACTGATGAAGTTTGGTATTTTACTGAAGATTGTTGACAAGTTTTATGAAAGATCTAAACATGTTTTATGAGTTTTCTGAGTTTTTGAAGTATTCCGAGTTCTGAGTTTTTTGAAGTACCGAGTGAAGTACAGAGTTTGAGTTTTTAAAGTATTGAGTTATGATGTTATGTTGCTGTTTATCGATCCTGATGGTCACACGTGAATGTATGACCAGAGGGGGGGAATGTGAGATTTCATAACACTTTGAAGCAACTTTTGTTAAAGTTAAACTCATCATTCTATCAATGTGCAGAAGCCAGTACTTTTCCCTTGTTTTGTCTAGCTGAAGGCCAAGCTACATGGCACCGTGGCAGCTGCTGATTGGAGGTCTCCATGCCTCCGCTCTGTATAATACACTTGCATTCTGTTGTTCGTGCTGTCTCTACCATCGACAATAAAACATGTCTTCTGTCTGAATTTAAGACGCGATCCCAGACTTTGTCATCTTCTTCAGGTGGTGGAGGATGCGGGCCTTGTCTGTAACATCTAGAGAACAGAAGACTACTTTTTGTTTAAAGTCATAATTTCAATATTTTTTATTTTTATACACACATTATTAACTAAATGTTGCGTTCTAATCTTTTTTTAGGAGGAGGAGAGCGCAGTCAGGCCAGGCTCGCCTCGCACATCTTAACACTAGAACGCCCAGCCAAATTTGGGGCTAGTTTAGAGAAGAGGAGCTAACCCGCTACTTGGGTTGCTAACATTTGCATGTCAAATGAGGTGATGACCGAAACAACAGGGGGCTAGGGTGGGCTTTGTTTATTCGTCTGGGGGAGGAAGGGCTGCGAATGAGTGACTTCCAGACTGTGAACCCTGAGAATTAATATACTGTATATATTTTGTAATAACATTTTTAACACAGTATATTTCATTCTGACTGAAGCACATGATAATGTTATAAAACAGTATATTTCATTCTGACTGAAGCTCATGATAATGTTATAAAACAGTATGTTTCATTCTGACTGAAGCACATGATAATGTTATAAAACAGTATGTTTCATTCTGACTGAAGCACATGATAATGTTATAAAACAGTATGTTTCATTCTGACTGAAGCACATGATAATGTTATAAAACAGTATGTTTCATTCTGACTGAAGCAAATGATAATGTGATAAAACAGTATGTTTCATTCTGACTGAAGCACATGATAATGTTATAAAACAGTATGTTTCATTCTGACTGAAGCACATGATAATGTTATAAAACAGTATGTTTCATTCTGACTGAAGCACATGATAATGTTATAAAACAGTATGTTTCATTCTGACTGAAGCACATGATAATGTTATAAAACAGTATGTTTCATTCTGACTGAAGCACATGATAATGTTATAAAACAGTATGTTTCATTCTGACTGAAGCACATGATAATGTTATAAAACAGTATGTTTCATTCTGACTGAAGCACATGATAATGTTATAAAACAGTATGTTTCATTCTGACTGAAGCACATGATAATGTTATAAAACAGTATGTTTCATTCTGACTGAAGCACATGATAATGTTATAAAATAGTATGTTTCATTCTGACTGAAGCTCATGATAATGTTATAAAACAGTATGTTTCATTCTGACTGAAGCACATGATAATGTTATAAAACAGTATATTTCATTCTGACTGAAGCACATGATAATGTTATAAAACAGTATGTTTCATTCTGACTGAAGCTCATGATAATGTTATAAAACAGTATGTTTCATTCTGACTGAAGCACATGATAATGTTATAAAACAGTATGTTTCATTCTGACTGAAGCACATGATAATGTTATAAAACAGTACGTTTCATTCTGACTGAAGCACATGATAATGTTATAAAACAGTATGTTTCATTCTGACTGAAGCTCATGATAATGTTATAAAACAGTATGTTTCATTCTGACTGAAGCACATGATAATGTTATAAAACAGTATGTTTCATTCTGACTGAAGCACATGATAATGTTATAAAACAGTATGTTTCATTCTGACTGAAGCACATGATAATGTTATAAAACAGTATGTTTCATTCTGACTGAAGCACATGATAATGTTATAAAACAGTATGTTTCATTCTGACTGAAGCTCATGATAATGTTATAAAACAGTATGTTTCATTCTGACTGAAGCTCATGATAATGTTTGTTAGTATTAGATAGCACTATGGCCTACGTGCAGGACTCTACAAGGACTCCATGTTATGACTATGATTTGACTGTCTCTTTGTGACACGTATGTCTTTCGATGTGTGACGTGACAATGACTATATAAACTGTGTACTGCCTTTATTCTGTCTGAGGAAAAGAAACAGAGGAAACCAGTGGAACTTGAGAGAACCTTAAATAAACTTCCAGAGTTTGGCACGCCACGATCCGTCTCTGTCTGCCTAAATCCTAACAGATTTGGTGGAGAATGTGCGGCTCCGTGTGTGCCATTCTCTGGATTGTTTTGGGGGAGTTTGCTTTGTTTCTTTTCCTCGGCGTGAGAGACCGGCATGCTGTGTCTGGGAGCGGAGATTCCAGCAGGCTGGAAGAGCTGTTCCTGGATGCTTCTTGTCGCTTCTGTCACTTTTTTTTTTTTTTTTAAATTGAATATTCCGACGCGGAAAAGAGTTGGCAGACCTCTCGGACAGTCCGTGCATGCACCTGTTTGACAAGAATAAGGTAAGCAGACACCTTTTTATATGTAAAGTCTGCATAATTGGATACTAGCTAAATTTTTTGAGGTCTGTCGAACTCTCTAAATTGTGTTCAAATAAGTGTTGGCCATTAAAGTGAATAGGATCCATAAAGTGAAAAGTGTTGGCCATTAAAGTGAATAGGATCCATAAAGTGAAAAGTGTTGGCCATTAAAGTGAATAGGATCCATAAAGTGAAAAGTGTTGGCCATTAAAGTGAATAGGATCCATAAAGTGAAAAGTGTTGGCCATTAAAGTGAGGATCCATAAGTGAAACCATGGTGTAAAATTAAAAGTAATTATAAAAAGGGAAACGTGTTAAGGAGGCCTTTGTTACAAAAGCTTTGAAATTGACGAATTTCAGGCTGATAAATGACAAAAGTAAAGAAGCAACAATATTTCAGTGATCACGGTTTAAATTACATACAGAAAAAGGGAGTTTTTTTTGTTTTTTAGTTTGTTTTTGGCGTGAACAGAGTTCACCGGAGAATGCAGAGTTTTATCTAAAGTTGAGCTATGAGAGCTTTCGTGAGTTATTTACATTTTTTGCCGAGTTTTATCTACAGTTGAGCTATGAGAGGGTTGTATCCAACAGTTGTTTTTGTTTTTTAGAAAGAGATTTTAAGTTATTAGTTTGCTACCTCGATAAAATAGAAGCGTAAACGTTAAAGACAAGAGTGCCTTTTGTTACTAGTGTGGAAAGTGATCACTTCTAGATTTGGATGACAAAAGTATAAAGAACAACATCAGTTATATTCGCTTAACAAAGTAATCTTGAAAGTTATTCTTCTGTATCTTTTTGCCTGTGTGTGCACATCTCTATCTGCTGCCGTTGTCAGGGAAACGGCCCCCTCCTTCGCTGCTCTGGCTGTGAATCTGAGCAAAGCTACTGCTTTAGGATTTTTGGCTTTTCATAGATGTTATTCCGTTAAATTTGCTAAATTTGCCATTTGAACATTGTGTTAGACACAGTTAAACTTTTTTAAACACCATTAGTGAATAAGTTTTGAATATTAGTATGTTTTTGAAACCCAAATATTAGTGCTAAAAGCTGTGCAATTCTTTTTAGACCTAACATATTTCTAGATTCCATTCTTTTAAATCTGCTGCTTATTTTGTGAGTCCATTATTGTATCTGATATTTCATAGCTGTTAGTGAGAATTTTTTTATGTTTTTATTTTAGTTACAAAAGCCGTTTTTCAAACATTTAAATTAGAATCTGTTAAAAGTGATTAATGATTGTAGACTTTGTCTAAAAAGAAAGAGGGAATTAGGCTGTAAAAGTATTATATTATTAAGTTAAACTACCCAATTCACATGCAAGTGGTGACTTTTGTTTTTGTTTTGACTACACGCCTGACCTTGTTGCTGCTGCTGATGCCACAGCAGAGGAGCCTGGTCTAAAATGTGCTCCAATTCATACTGACTTCATTTGAAAAATGCTGCAATTATTTTAAATTAGTAAAATATATGATGAGATAAATGCATAGATAATTAATCACACAGTGCAAAAGTACATAATACATATTTTAAAGTTTAAGAAGGTTTAAGAGATTTGAGTCTTGTTTTTTATATTGAGAGTTTCTGGTTTTAAATGTCATCATTAGTAAGATAATAAGTAATCTTTTATTTACATAGCGCTTGGGAAAACCCAGAGCGCTCCAAAATTGTTTTGACTTTAGGGAGAAAAACAATCTCATTCACAATCTCTGTTGTTTTTAATTTGACTATAAGGTTGTTTTCCAGAACCAAGAGCACACACTGTACAGGGTCACTGGACTGCTGGACACTGGACAGCACAAAGCCCACCCAGCCACAGGTCACAGATCAAAGAGCAAAGGGAAATGCCACCTCCTTGCCCCTCCCCCCACTACAGAAGTAAGTGGGAGTGAGACCGGGGCCATGAAAGAGAGGTGTCTGGAGACGTGATGGTGGAGCATCAGGGAAAGACCTGAATGAGAGTTGAGAGTGTGTCCAGTTGGTTTGCATCACCACAGTGTGACCTTTGAGACCTGCAGGTGGTTCGAGGAGTCTGGAGAAACAACCCCAAAATTCACATACACACATACACACACATACACACACATACACTCACACATTCACATTTACATATAGATACATGAAAAAGTAGAACATGAGAAAAAAGCATTTTAAAAGTTTACTCCAATGTAAACACATATTTTTAATTGTCTATCACTTGAATCTTTAGTTGAATCAGTATTTTTTGAGACCAGAAATGTTCATTTGAATTCTATATTGTCATGGACATAATTGACCTCTGTCCTGACACTTTTGATTTGTTGATTTTGTACTGTGTGAAGTAATTACATTGATTACATCTGATAAAAACCCAAACCCAAATTAGAGAAGTAAACTGAATCATTGCGCTTGCTTTTGTCTGAGGGACAGAAGCAACAGCATGAATAGAAATTGTGTTAAAGTAGAATCAAAGTGATTTAACCATAGAAAGTAACTACTGCATAACAAGCTGTGTACAGGAACTGAGACACTGCACCATTGACCAGAAGTGCATCGCAAATGACCTGATGTGCTTCAACTGAAAAGACTGTATCTGGAGATCCTGATGTGCATCTGGAGAGACCAAAACCATGGCTTGGACCCTACTGATGTCCAAGATGACATCTCTATATGACCTGACCTGATGACGACTTAGACTCACCCTCAGGGGACCTGAGGACCTGAGGACCTTGGAGAGAAAACTGGGGAGTGATGTTTATATTTTTGAAATCATACCATTGATGAGTGCTAAATGAGAGAGATACTCATGATTCTTTCTTTTGTTTTTGTTTGTCCCTAGCTTCTGGACATCTGATGATCTATTGGACACAGACATTTGCAGAACAAGAACCAGCCAATGAAAAACGTCTATTGCCGATGCTATTGCTACAACCAGAACCTGTGACCAAATGCAATATACATGTTAAGTATTCAGACATCTGACAGACAAAAACTTTGAAAATGATAAAGTATAAGTATTGTAGCGTTTTAGTAGATGTTAAATAGTAGTAAAAGAGTAGAATTTGACTTCCTTTGTTTTTCATAAACACATTTCCACATAAGAGTTAAAATAGTACCCTACAATGTTATCCTTTTGATAGATCAGCTATAATATTAGAATCAGAGTATTTTAGAGATATTAAAAGTGACAGAAGTCACAAATTAGGAATATGCCTTTGCTCAAACTGCAGCCAAACTTTGGAGTCACAATAGTAAAAATAGAGAAATAGATAAATGCATCAACCATAGATGCTTTCAAAAATAGAGATTATTTGTAGCCAGTGCTAATATCAAATGGTAAAGGGACCATTTCACAAGCATTTACTTCAAAAGTAGATAAAGTTCATTACAGTTTATGTACAGTTTTATTAGATACTGCCAAATTCACTTGTGTTCAAACATGAGTGAATGTTGACAATACAAAAAGTTCATATGAGTGTAGCCTAGATTAATGCCTAGATCAATGAGATAGATTAGAACCAACAGAGATTCAAAAGCATTTAAAAGCATTTTTAAGTATTTGTGTATAGCACAAAAACACAATAGTAGATATTTAGATATTGAGAAGTTTCCAGCACAAACACCATTGTAGAATAACTGACCCCAACCCCAAACCTGATAAAATAGATTAGCTCTTGTAAGGATAATACTAATTTGATTAATGATGTACATTCATCCCAACTGCCTGACAATAATATCTTTAGATAATAAAAAGTAATAAATCACTGACCACTATAGAAGTGTAAATGTTGACCATTTGCCTTACTGTGTTCACAGTTTTATTCCTGAGAATGAGAATAGACATGGAACAAAATCCCACTAACAATAAGCCACTGATAATGAGAGTATAATACCACAGAGAGATTTATTAGAATAAAATGTATGTTTAAGAATATGGCTCAATAGAAGCAAATATGCAAACATATTTGTAAATAGATTAGAATAGTTTTAAACTATAGTGATAATGAAAGTAAAGTACACAGTCTAAGATTGATAAGTGAAAATAATACAGTGAAATAAGTGAAGTGTAAACAATCAGCATTAGAATAAAAGCATAGAGTAATAAAAGTGAAATTAGCTTCAAATTTGAGACTCAGCTCGTTTTTGTCTGTGTTTTGACTGAATCTGCTGAGTTCTACTGTGTCCAATAGTGTTTGTTTGTTTTTATTTTTGTTTGTTTTTATTTTTGATTTGTTTTTTGTTTGTTTATTTACTTTATTTTTGTTTTTTTATTTTTTCCCAGGATAGAGGATAAAATCCACTGATATTGATTTTGATGATTATGAGTTTAATGCATACATTTTCTTTGTTTTTTAATAATTTTTAAAGTTTTTTTTAGATTTTTTTTTTTTTTTTCTTTTTCCACTTTATTGATTGATCGATTTGAGTGATCACATGTGATTATGTGATCAAAGGGGAGGGTGTTAGTATTAGATAGCAATATGGCCTACGTGCAGGACTGTACAAGGACTCTACAAGGACTCCATGTTATGACTATGATGTGACTGTCTCTTTGTGACACGTATGTCTTTCGATGTGTGACGTGACAATGACTATATAAACTGTGTACTGCCTTTATTCTGTCTGAGAGGAAGAAACAGAGGAAACCAGTGGAACTTGAGAGAAACTTAAATAAACTTCCAGAGTTTGGCACACCACGATCCGTCTCTGTCTGCTTGAATCCTAACATGTTATAAAACAGTATGTTTCATTCTGACTGAAGAAGCACATGATAATGTTATAAAACAGTATGTTTCATTCTGACTGAAGCACATGATAATGTGATAAAACAGTATGTTTCATTCTGACTGAAGCACATGATAATGTTATAAAACAGTATGTTTCATTCTGACTGAAGCACATGATAATGTTATAAAACAGTATGTTTCATTCTGACTGAAGCACATGATAATGTTATAAAACAGCATGTTTCATTCTGACTGAAGCACATGATAATGTTATAAAACAGTATGTTTCATTCTGACTGAAGCACATGATAATGTTATAAAACAGCATGTTTCATTCTGACTGAAGCACATGATAATGTTATAAAACAGTATGTTTCATTCTGACTGAAGCACATGATAATGTTATAAAACAGTATGTTTCATTCTGACTGAAGCACATGATAATGTTATAAAACAGTATGTTTCATTCTGACTGAAGCACATGATAATGTGATAAAACAGTATGTTTCATTCTGACTGAAGCACATGATAATGTTATAAAACAGTATGTTTCATTCTGACTGAAGCACATGATAATGTTATAAAACAGTATGTTTCATTCTGACTGAAGCATCATGTTATAAACAGTATGTTTATTCTGACTGAAGCTCATGATAATGTTATGTGATGTAGAAATGCACTAAAGCCACTGGAGAAAAACTGTAACTATTCAGATCCTCCCCCTCCCCCTAAGATGGCAAAGTGAAGCTCAGCCTGTGATAACGGCCCTATTTACATAACAAAGTTGGCCGTTCACAGGTGATTTCGTTTGTTAGCTAAAATCCTTGGGGTCATTTGACACCGTGGAGGGGATGATAGGTATAAGTGCCAAATGACACCTCCATGCGAGTGCTAGTGTTAAAGCTGCTTTCAATATCTTTTCAAATCTGTTTTCCTTTTCTCCATAGCATGTCTGTAACAAAAGTTCTCATAATCTGAAGTCAGCGTATTTACATGGTTTTATGAAACAGAATTCTGAGAAAAACAGGTTTAAAGATCGACATTCCAAACATAATCATCACAGTCATATAACATGTACATTTTGAATTACTCTGTTATGGCACACTTGTTTTAGTCACTATGTTGTAGAACAGCCATTCCCAAACTCAGTAACACCGAGGCCCCCTTAAAAATCTGACGGGTCTGCGTGGCCCCCCAAAATAATAACCAAGAAGACAACATTAAGAATAGGCTCTTCTGGTTATTTTATTTTGGGGAAATAGCCTCTGCTACAAACATTGTAATACAAAAATGATTACAGTGGATTATTCAAGTCAAATAATGAACACAAATATTTTAATATTACAAACAAAACATTATAAATTTAACATTAAATAATTATATTATTTTTTTAATTTTTTTATGACCTCCCGCGGCCCCCCTGCAGTACCCTCGCGGCCCACCAGGGGGCCGCGGACCCCACTTTGGGAGACACTGTTGTAGAAGATTAAAAAGATGTTACTTTGGCACCAATTAAACACACAACACTCATGAATTAGTCGAAAATCAAGAATGTATTGATTCTTTCAATATTCAATGGATTGAATTTTGACCTCCTTTTCTTTTTCTTTCTCTTTATAATTTACTGAAAATTAGATATGTATTAGACATTGCCAGTATTATTCTATCAAATCACGCAGTCTAAATATCCACAACCACCAAGCATTTTTAATGCAAGGAGAAACTTAGGTAACTTTAAACACAAATAAAACAAATGGACCTGTCCGACTCGAGTGTCTATGCTTCGTGTGTCTCTGGTTCTGTCCAAGTGTCTGTGATCCGCGTGTCTCGCGTGTCTCCGCCTGTCTGGGTTCTGTCTGCGTATATGTAAATGTAAATGTCTGTCTGTGGTTCTGTTCGGGTGTCTATGGTCCTGTCTGTGGTTCTGTTGGCGTGTCTATGGTCCTGTCTGTGGTTCTGTTCGCGTGTCTATGGTCCTGTCTGTGGTTCTGTTCGGGTGTCTATGGTCCTGTCTGTGGTTCTGTTCGTGTGTCTCTGGTTCTGTCCAGGTATGATCCGCGTGTCTCTGCCTGTCTGGGTTCTGTCTGCGTATATGTAAATGTAAATGTCTGTCTGTGGTTCTGTTCGCGTATCTATGGTCCTGTCTGTGGTTCTATTGGCGTGTCTATGGTCCTGTCTGTGGTTCTGTTCGGGTGTCTATGGTCCTGTCTGTGGTTCTATTGGCGTGTCTATGGTCCTGTCTGTGGTTCTGTTCGCGTGTCTATGGTCCTGTCTGTGGTTCTGTTCGCGTGTCTATGGTCCTGTCTGTGGTTCTGTTCGCGTGTCTATGGTCCTGTCTGTGGTTCTGTTCGCGTGTCTATGATCCTGTCTGTGGTTCTGTTCGGGTGTCTATGGTCCTGTCTGTGGTTCTGTTCGTGTGTCTCTGGTTCTGTCCAGGTATGATCCGCGTGTCTCGCGTGTCTCCGCCTGTCTGGGTTCTGTCTGCGTATATGTAAATGTAAATGTAAATGTCTGTCTGTGGTTCTGTTTGCGTGTCTATGGTCCTGTCTGTGGTTCTGTTCGGGTGTCTATGGTCCTGTCTGTGGTTCTGTTCGCGTGTCTATGGTCCTGTCTGTGGTTCTGTTCGCGTGTCTATGGTCCTGTCTGTGGTTCTGTTTGCGTGTCTATGGTCCTGTCTGTGGTTCTGTTCGGGTGTCTATGGTCCTGTCTGTGGTTCTGTTCGCGTGTCTATGGTCCGCGCTCGGAGCCCAGACTGCAGTGCGTTCACTGAGCTGTCAGAGCGGGGGTCACAGCAGCTGCTCCCGGGGCCAGAGCGGAGGATGTAACGTAACGTTCGGTTTATCAAAACATATCACAATATTTAACGTATAACACTAGTGAATTTCACCTAGATTTTTTCAGACATTAAAGACAAGATGTTATATAATAATTGTTTGATGAAAAAACAATTTTGCCACAAGCAACCAAAAGATGTGCAACCAAAATTGCCTCAGACAAGAATCGAACCTGGGTTCTCCAGGTCCCAGTCTTTAATGCTAACCATTTGGCCAACATAGCATCTCTGGGCTAGACAGGTTTGCACGCAGTCTTATACCTGAGCGTCTAAGTCGCTGGCAGAGCTAAAGCGGACTTAGCCTGCCACCTTGTGGCGATAAGATGTAATATTTTTCACGCAGCTGCGTGATTCCCGAGAAGCGTGAATGAAGACGACAAAACGGAATGGGACCTACTGTAAGTGGTTCTTGGTCTTAAAGTGGTTCTTGGTCCTAAAGTGGTTCTTGGTCCTAAAGTGGGTCTTGGTCCTAAAGTGGGTCTTGGTCCTGAAGTGGGTCTTGGTCCTAAAGTGGGTCTTGGTCCTAAAGTGGGTCTTGGTCCTAAAGTGGGTCTTGGTCCTAAAGTGGGTCTTGGTCCTAAAGTCGGTCTTGGTCCTGAAGTGGGTCTTGGTCCTAAAGTGGGTCTTGGTCCTAAAGTGGGTCTTGGTCCTGAAGTGGGTCTTGGTCCTGAAGTGGGTCTTGGTCCTGAAGTGGGTCTTGGTCCTAAAGTCGGTCTTGGTCCTGAAGTGGGTCTTGGTCCTAAAGTGGGTCTTGGTCCTGAAGTGGGTCTTGGTCCTAAAGTGGTTCTTGGTCCTAACGTGGATCTTGGTCCTAACGTGGATCTTGGTCCTAAAGTGGGTCTTGGTCCTGAAGTGGGTCTTGGTCCTGAAGTGGGTCTTGATCCTAAAGTGGGTCTTGGTCCTAAAGTGGGTCTTGGTCCTAAAGTGGTTCTTGGTCCTAAAGTGGTTCTTGGTCCTGAAGTGGGTCTTGGTCCTAGTATATGTTTTTGGATCAGTCTAGTTTGGCCGCTGTGGTCTTTAGAATGCACTCGTTAAATGGGGCTCGTGCAGCTGACGCACAAATGTGTTTTTCACATTTTACCGGCGGCCATTTTGAAACTGCCATAGACGGAGAAAGTGATGTCACATTAGTTTGAACGGCACAGATCGGCGTGACTACGGCTGTAATATTCACAGTTTAAGATTAGAACCAGATGTACATGTAGATGGTCATGGTAGGACCAGGACATACATGTAGATGGTCATGGTAGGACCAGGACATACATGTAGATGGTCATGGTAGGACCAGGACATACATGTAGATGGTCATGGTAGGACCAGGACATACATGTTGATGGTCATGGTAGGACCGGGACATACATGTTGATGGTCATGGTAGGACCGGGACATACATGTAGATGGTCCTGGTAGGACCAGGACATACATGTTGATGGTCATGGTAGGACCGGGACATACATGTAGATGGTCCTGTAGGACCAGGACATACATGTTGATGGTCATGGTAGGACCAGGACATACATGTAGATGGTCCTGGTAGGACCAGGACATACATGTAGATGGTCATGGTAGGACCAGGACATACATGTAGATGGTCCTGGTAGGACCAGGACATACATGTTGATGGTCATGGTAGGACCAGGACATACATGTAGATGGTACTGGTAGGACCAGGACATACATGTAGCTGGTCCTGGTACGACCAGGACATACATGTTGATGGTCATGGTAGGACCAGGACATACATGTAGATGGTCATGGTAGGACCAGGACATACATGTAGATGGTCATGGTAAGACCAGGACATACATGTAGATGGTCATGGTAGGACCAGGACATACATGTAGATGGTCATGGTAAGACCAGGACATACATGTAGATGGTCATGGTAGGACCAGGACATACATGTAGATGGTCCTGGTAGGACCAGGACATACATGTAGATGGTCATGGTAGGACCAGGACATACATGTAGATGGTCATGGTAGGACCAGGACATACATGTAGATAGTTATGGTAGGACCAGGACATACATGTTGATGGTCATGGTAGGACCAGGACATACATGTAGATGGTCATGGTAGGACCAGGACATACATGTAGATGGTCCTGGTAGGACCAGGACATACATGTAGATGGTCATGGTAGGACCAGGACATACATGTTGATGGTCATGGTAGGACCAGGACATACATGTAGATGGTCATGGTAGGACCAGGACATACATGTTGATGTCATGGTAGGACCAGGACATACATGTAGATAGTTATGGTAGGACCAGGACATACATGTAGATGGTCATGGTAGGACCAGGACATACATGTAGATGGTCATGGTAGGACCAGGACATACATGTAGATGGTCATGGTAAGACCAGGACATACATGTAGATGGTCATGGTAGGACCAGGACATACATGTTGATGGTCATGGTAGGACCAGGACATACATGTAGATGGTCATGGTAGGACCAGGACATACATGTAGATGGTCATGGTAAGACCAGGACATACATGTAGATGGTCATGGTAGGACCAGGATATACATGTAGATGGTCCTGGTAGGACCAGGACATACATGTAGATGGTCATGGTAGGACCAGGACATACATGTTGATGGTCATGGTAGGACCAGGACATACATGTAGATAGTTATGGTAGGACCAGGACATACATGTTGATGGTCATGGTAGGACCAGGACATACATGTAGATGGTCATGGTAGGACCAGGACATACATGTAGATGGTCCTGGTAGGACCAGGACATACATGTAGATGGTCATGGTAGGACCAGGACATACATGTTGATGGTCATGGTAGGACCAGGACATACATGTAGATGGTCATGGTAGGACCAGGACATACATGTTGATGGTCATGGTAGGACCAGGACATACATGTAGATAGTTATGGTAGGACCAGGACATACATGTAGATGGTCATGGTAGGACCAGGACATACATGTAGATGGTCATGGTAGGACCAGGACATACATGTAGATGGTCATGGTAGGACCAGGACATACATGTTGATGGTCATGGTAGGACCGGGACATACATGTTGATGGTCATGGTAGGACCAGGACATACATGTAGATGGTCATGGTAGGACCAGGACATACATGTAGATGGTCATGGTAGGACCAGGTGAGAGGTCTGTAGCTTCATTAGAATCTGGTGAGAAACAGAGCAGAGCGATCTGACCACTGACCCATCTCCTCTTTGTTCTCACTCACTGACCAGGTCTGGTCTGGTCTGGGGCCTTTACCAGATTTAGAGTAGGGCTCTACTGGACCCAGACCTGAACTCTACTCTCTCTCAGAGAGACCAAAGAGAGAGAGATCAGAGAGAGACCAGAGAGAGACCACAGAGAGACCAGAGAGAGAGAGCAGAGAGAGAGACCAGAGAGAGACCAGAGAGAGAGACCAGAGAGAGACCAGAGAGATCAGAGAGAGAGACCAGAGAGAGACCAGAGAGACCAGAAAGAGACCAGAGAGAGGGACCAGAGAGAGAGACCAGAGAGAGACCAGAGAGAGGGACCAGAGAGAGAGACCAGAAAGAGACCAGAGAGACCAGAAAGAGACCAGAGAGAGACCAGAGAGAGACCAGGGAGAGACCAGAGAGAGGGTTAGGGTCGAGAGACTGAAGCACTCCCAGGCGGGTCGGGCGGGGCAGTCCGCAGGCGCAGATCGAGGAGGCCAGGCTCAGAGATCCCGTCATCGTACCATGAAACAGACAATGGGACAACGGGTGAATAGCAATGAACAAACTACAGTCAAAATCCTAAAAATGCTAAACAGATAAAGTAGGACGGAGGAGAGCTCAAGTTACCATACTTCTCCAGCAGGGGGCTCCCTATGCAGCTTGACTGACAGTCTGAGGAGTTTAGCCTTCCCTGAGTCTTACCTTCCTAGCCATATGCTAAACTAAAGAGGACTGTTTTAGCCTAGCCTAGAACGTAGGGTTGAAGATGCAGCGGACCGGGTCCAACATACGCAGACTCAGACCAGACCAGACCAGACCAGACCAGACCAGACAAGACAAACAACCTAACCATCTGCTAAACTGAAGAAGAGTGTTGTAAGCCTGGCCTTAAATGTAGAGACTGTGTCAGCTTCTTTAATGTGGATGAAACTAATTCCACAGTGAAGGAGCTTGGAGCTAAATGCTCTGCCACCGATAGTGCTTTTTGACTCTTTAGGACCCAGCAGACTCTGGTGTTGTGACTCTTTAGGACCCAGCAGACTCTGGTGTTGTGACTCTTTAGGACCCAGCAGACTCTGGTGTTGTGACTCTTTAGGACCCAGCAGACTCTGGTGTTCTGACTCTTTAGGACCCAGCAGACTCTGGTGTTCTGACTCTTTAGGACCCAGCAGACTCTGGTGTTCTGACTCTTTAGGACCCAGCAGACTCTGGTGTTCTGACTCTTTACGACCCAGCAGACTCTGGTGTTCTGACTCTTTAGGACCCAGCAGACTCTGGTGTTCTGACTCTTTAGGACCCAGCAGACTCTGGTGTTCTGACTCTTTAGGACCCAGCAGACTCTGGTGTTCTGACTCTTTAGGACCCAGCAGACTCTGGTGTTCTGACTCTTTAGGACCCAGCAGACTCTGGTGTTCTGACTCTTTAGGACCCAGCAGACTCTGGTGTTCTGACTCTTTAGGACCCAGCAGACTCTGGTGTTCTGACTCTTTAGGACCCAGCAGACTCTGGTGTTCTGACTCTTTAGGACCCAGCAGACTCTGGTGTTCTGACTCTTTAGGACCCAGCAGACTCTGGTGTTCTGACTCTTTAGGACCCAGCAGACTCTGGTGTTCTGACTCTTTAGGACCCAGCAGACTCTGGTCTTGTGACTCTTTAGGACCCAGCAAACTCTGGTGTTCTGACTCTTTAGGACCCAGCAGACTCTGGTGTTGTGACTCTTTAGGACCCAGCAGACTCTGGTGTTCTGACTCTTTAGGACCCAGCAGACTCTGGTGTTCTGACTCTTTAGGACCCAGCAGACTCTGGTGTTCTGACTCTTTAGGACCCAGCAGACTCTGGTGTTCTGACTCTTTAGGACCCAGCAGACTCTGGTGTTCTGACTCTTTAGGACCCAGCAGACTCTGGTGTTCTGACTCTTTAGGACCCAGCAGACTCTGGTGTTCTGACTCTTTAGGACCCAGCAGACTCTGGTGTTCTGACTCTTTAGGACCCAGCAGACTCTGGTGTTCTGACTCTTTAGGACCCAGCAGACTCTGGTGTTGTGACTCTTTAGGACCCAGCAGACTCTGGTGTTCTGACTCTTTAGGACCCAGCAGACTCTGGTGTTGTGACTCTTTAGGACCCAGCAGACTCTGGTGTTCTGACTCTTTAGGACCCAGCAGACTCTGGTGTTGTGACTCTTTAGGACCCAGCAGACTCTGGGGTTCTGACTCTTTAGGACCCAGCAGACTCTGGTGTTCTGACTCTTTAGGACCCAGCAGACTCTGGTGTTGTGACTCTTTAGGACCCAGCAGACTCTGACACCGACGTGTCTTGAACAGAAGAAGAAGCCATTGCTTTGTTTGTTAAAAGAAGGGTTTTAAACGTTATTCTGTGCTGCAGGAAGTGCAGTGATGTAAACACAGGAGTGATGTGCTCCTCCTGTTGGAGCCTGTTCAGATCTTTGCCTTTGCTGCTGTGTTTGGAACGAGCTGAAAGCTCTTTAAAGAGGTTTAAGGGCACGCTACAGCAGGGCGCGCTACAGCAGGGGGCGCTACAGCAGCAGGCGCTACAGCAGGAGGCGCTACAGCAGGGGGCATTACAGCAGGGGGCGCTACAGCAGGAGGCGCTACAGCAGGAGGCGCTACAGCAGGGGGCGCTACAGCAGGGGGCGCTACAGCAGGAGGCGCTACAGCAGGGGGCATTACAGCAGGGGGCGCTACAGCAGGAGGCGCTACAGCAGGGGGCGCTACAGCAGGAGGCGCTACAGCAGGAGGCGCTACAGCAGGGGGCATTACAGCAGGGGGCGCTACAGCAGGAGGCGCTACAGCAGGGGGCGCTACAGCAGGGGGCGCTACAGCAGGAGGCGCTACAGCAGGGGGCGCTACAGCAGGGGGCGCTACAGCAGGAGGCGCTACAGCAGGGGGCATTACAGCAGGGGGCGCTACAGCAGGAGGCGCTACAGCAGGGGGCGCTACAGCAGGGGGCGCTACAGCAGGAGGCGCTACAGCAGGGGGCGCTACAGCAGGGGGCGCTACAGCAGGAGGCGCTACAGCAGGGGGCGCTACAGCAGGAGGCGCTACAGCAGGGGGCGCTACAGCAGGGGGCGCTACAGCAGGAGGCGCTACAGCAGGGGGCGCTACAGCAGGGGGCGCTACAGCAGGGGGCGCTACAGCAGGGGGCAGATCCCAGGTTAGACCCAGTAGATCCCAGGTTAGACCCAGTAGATCCCAGTTCAGAGTCATGTGACCAGAGTTGACAGATCCAAACACTGCTCTTTCTTGGGTCTGGTTTCGTCCACGGCTACGTTTAAAAACACCAGGTCCAGGTCCTGGTCGTGGTCAGGTCCAGATCCTGGTCCTGGTCCAGGTCCAGGTCCAGGTTTTTCTGCTCCAGAGAAAAGAGGAAAGACTAGATTTATCATGTGGGTTTTGGAAACGACCACAAAATGACTTTTATGAAAACAGTGAAACAAAAGACAATTCTCAAGTTTATGCAAAGTCACCAAACATCTCTCTCTGGTCTCTCCCTGGTCTCTCTCTGGTCTCTCCCTGGTCTCTCTCTGGTCTCTCTTTGGTCTCTCTCTGGTCTCTCTTTGGTCTCTCTCTGGTCTCTCTCTGGTCTCTCTTTGGTCTCTCTCTGGTCTCTCTCTGGTCTCTCTCTGGTCTCTCTCTGGTCTCTCTCTGGTCTCTCTCTGGTCTCTCTCTGGTCTCTCTCTGGTCTCTCTCTGGTCTCTCTGGTCTCTCTTTGGTCTCTCTCTGGTCTCTCTCTGGTCTCTCTTTGGTCTCTCTCTGGTCTCTCTCTGGTCTCTCTCTGGTCTCTCTTTGGTCTCTCTCTGGTCTCTCTCTGGTCTCTCTCTGGTCTCTCTCTGGTCTCTCTCTGGTCTCTCTCTGGTCTCTCTCTGGTCTCTCTTTGGCCTCTCTCTGGTCTCTCTCTGGTCTCTCTTTGGTCTCTCTCTGGTCTCTCTCTGGTCTCTCTCTGGTCTCTCTCTGGTCTCTCTCTGGTCTCTCTCTGGTCTCTCTCTGGTCTCTCTCTGGTCTCTCTCTGGTCTCTCTGGTCTCTCTTTGGTCTCTCTCTGGTCTCTCTCTGGTCTCTCTTTGGTCTCTCTCTGGTCTCTCTCTGGTCTCTCTCTGGTCTCTCTTTGGTCTCTCTCTGGTCTCTCTCTGGTCTCTCTCTGGTCTCTCTCTGGTCTCTCTCTGGTCTCTCTCTGGTCTCTCTCTGGTCTCTCTCTGGTCTCTCTCTGGTCTCTCTCTGGTCTCTCTCTGGTTCTTGTTCCCTCAGAGTTGGTTCTGAGCAGGTGTGAGTCCCCCTATGAGATCATGTGACCTCTCTCCCCTCTGACCTCTGACCTAAGTCGTTATTTTTACCCTGGACACACGCTCAGACGAAGAGTCCGGTTCCACTGAGACCTGAGAGAAACCAGCGAAAGACCAGAGAGAGACCAGAGAAAGACCAGAGAGAGACCAGCGAGAGACCAGAGCGACCAGAAAGAGACCATAGAGAAACCAGCGAAAGACCAGAGAGAGACCAGAGAGAGACCAGAGAGAGACCAGAGAGAGACCAGAGAGAGACCAGAGCGACCAGAGAGAGACCAGAGAGAGACCAGAGAGAGACCAGAGAGAGCAGAATACTAATGTGACATTTGAAAGAGACTTCCGCCCTAAAACAAGCGCCTCCTGTGAAGTGTGATTCTCAGGGCAACAGTGACACCTGCTGGACACTCCACCTCATTACAGGACATGCACCTGCCATTATTTACAGTCTAAACCACCTTTACCCCTGGTTTGGACCTGATTTTTGGTGGCTGAGTAGCTAGCACTCTCTCTCTTCAGTAAGAAGGTTCAGGGTTGCCGTTTTGAGTGGAGTTTGCATGTTCTCCCTATGTCTGTGTAGGTTTCCTCCAGGTTTTCGCTAAAAACATGTACAATACATCTCTGCTTCAGTCTCTGCCTCAGTCTCTGCCTCAGTCTCTGCTTCAGTCTCTGCTTCAGTCTCTGCCTCAGTCTCTGCTTCAGTCTCTGCTTCAGTCTCTGCCTCAGTCTCTGCTTCAGTCTCTGCCTCAGTCTCTGCCTCAGTCTCTGCTTCAGTCTCTGCTTCAGTCTCTGCCTCAGTCTCTGCCTCAGTCTCTGCTTCAGTCTCTGCCTCAGTCTCTGCTTCAGTCTCTGCTTCAGTCTCTGCCTCAGTCTCTGCTTCAGTCTCTGCCTCAGTCTCTGCCTCAGTCTCTGCTTCAGTCTCTGCTTCAGTCTCTGCCTCAGTCTCTGCTTCAGTCTCTGCTTCAGTCTCTGCTTCAGTCTCTGCCTCAGTCTCTGCCTCAGTCTCTGCTTCAGTCTCTGCTTCAGTCTCTGCTTCAGTCTCTGCCTCAGTCTCTGCTTCAGTCTCTGCCTCAGTCTCTGCTTCAGTCTCTGCTTCAGTCTCTGCCTCAGTCTCTGCCTCAGTCTCTGCTTCAGTCTCTGCCTCAGTCTCTGCTTCAGTCTCTGCTTCAGTCTCTGCTTCAGTCTCTGCTTCAATCTCTGCTTCAGTCTCTGCCTCAGTCTCTGCCTCAGTCTCTGCTTCAGTCTCTGCTTCAGTCTCTGCTTCAGTCTCTGCTTCAATCTCTGCTTCAGTCTCTGCCTCAGTCTCTGCTTCAGTCTCTGCTTCAGTCTCTGCTTCAGTCTCTGCTCAGTCTCTGCTCAGTCTTGCTTCAGTCTCTGCTTCAGTCTCTGCTTCAGTCTCTGCCTCAGTCTCTGCCTCAGTCTCTGCTTCAGTCTCTGCTTCAGTCTCTGCCTCAGTCTCTGCCTCAGTCTCTGCCTCAGTCTCTGCCTCAGTCTCTGCCTCAGTCTCTGCTTCAGTCTCTGCTTCAGTCTCTGCTTCAGTCTCTGCCTCAGTCTCTGCTTCAGTCTCTGCTTCAGTCTCTGCCTCAGTCTCTGCCTCAGTCTCTGCTTCAGTCTCTGCTTCAGTCTCTGCTTCAGTCTCTGCCTCAGTCTCTGCCTCAGTCTCTGCTTCAGTCTCTGCCTCAGTCTCTGCCTCAGTCTCTGCTTCAGTCTCTGCTTCAGTCTCTGCCTCAGTCTCTGCTTCAGTCTCTGCCTCAGTCTCTGCTTCAGTCTCTGCTTTAGTCTCTGCTTCAGTCTCTGCTTCAGTCTCTGCTTCAGTCTCTGCCTCAGTCTCTGCCTCAGTCTCTGCTTCAGTCTCTGCTTCAGTCTCTGCCTCAGTCTCTGCCTCAGTCTCTGCTTCAGTCTCTGCCTCAGTCTCTGCCTCAGTCTCTGCTTCAGTCTCTGCCTCAGTCTCTGCCTCAGTCTCTGCTTCAGTCTCTGCCTCAGTCTCTGCCTCAGTCTCTGCTTCAGTCTCTGCTTCAGTCTCTGCTTCAGTCTCTGCCTCAGTCTCTGCTTCAGTCTCTGCTTCAGTCTCTGCTTCAGTCTCTGCCTCAGTCTCTGCCTCAGTCTCTGCTTCAGTCTCTGCCTCAGTCTCTGCCTCAGTCTCTGCTTCAGTCTCTGCCTCAGTCTCTGCCTCAGTCTCTGCTTCAGTCTCTGCTTCAGTCTCTGCTTCAGTCTCTGCCTCAGTCTCTGCCTCAGTCTCTGCTTCAGTCTCTGCCTCAGTCTCTGCCTCAGTCTCTGCCTCAGTCTCTGCTTCAGTCTCTGCCTCAGTCTCTGCCTCAGTCTCTGCTTCAGTCTCTGCCTCAGTCTCTGCTTCAGTCTCTGCCTCAGTCTCTGCCTCAGTCTCTGCTTCAGTCTCTGCTTCAGTCTCTGCCTCAGTCTCTGCTTCAGTCTCTGCCTCAGTCTCTGCTTCAGTCTCTGCTTTAGTCTCTGCTTCAGTCTCTGCTTCAGTCTCTGCTTCAGTCTCTGCCTCAGTCTCTGCCTCAGTCTCTGCTTCAGTCTCTGCTTCAGTCTCTGCCTCAGTCTCTGCTTCAGTCTCTGCTTCAGTCTCTGCTTCAGTCTCTGCTTCAGTCTCTGCCTCAGTCTCTGCTTCAGTCTCTGCTTCAGTCTCTGCCTCAGTCTCTGCTTCAGTCTCTGCTTCAGTCTCTGCTTCAGTCTCTGCCTCAGTCTCTGCCTCAGTCTCTGCTTCAGTCTCTGCTTCAGTCTCTGCCTCAGTCTCTGCTTCTGACTCTGCCTCAGTCTCTGCCTCAGTCTCTGCTTCAGTCTCTGCTTCAGTCTCTGCTTCAGTCTCTGCCTCAGTCTCTGCTTCAGTCTCTGCCTCAGTCTCTGCTTCAGTCTCTGCTTCAGTCTCTGCCTCAGTCTCTGCTTCAGTCTCTGCTTCAGTCTCTGCTTCAGTCTCTGCTTCAGTCTCTGCCTCAGTCTCTGCCTCAGTCTCTGCTTCAGTCTCTGCTTCAGTCTCTGCCTCAGTCTCTGCCTCAGTCTCTGCTTCAGTCTCTGCTTCAGTCTCTGCTTCAGTCTCTGCTTCAGTCTCTGCCTCAGTCTCTGCCTCAGTCTCTGCTTCAGTCTCTGCTTCAGTCTCTGCTTCAGTCTCTGCTTCAGTCTCTGCTTCAGTCTTTGCCTCAGTCTCTGCCTCAGTCTCTGCCTCAGTCTCTGCCTCAGTCTCTGCTTCAGTCTCTGCTTCAGTCTCTGCTTCAGTCTCTGCCTCAGTCTCTGCCTCAGTCTCTGCCTCAGTCTCTGCCTCAGTCTCTGCTTCAGTCTCTGCTTCAGTCTCTGCTTCAGTCTCTGCCTCAGTCTCTGCTTCAGTCTCTGCTTCAGTCTCTGCTTCAGTCTCTGCTTCAGTCTCTGCTTCAGTCTTTGCCTCAGTCTCTGCCTCAGTCTCTGCCTCAGTCTCTGCCTCAGTCTCTGCTTCAGTCTCTGCTTCAGTCTCTGCTTCAGTCTCTGCTTCAGTCTCTGCCTCAGTCTCTGCTTCAGTCTCTGCTTCAGTCTCTGCTTCAGTCTTCTCTTTCTTCATTCGTCGAACAGAAAACCAAACGTCTTTCTTTCTGGTCCTTTAACTTTAATGTAGTGTTCAGTGTTTTGGTTACAGTAAGTTACAGTAATGCTCTTGTAGTGACGCAGCTCCACCAGAAGAGGGCGCCAGAGCCTGCAGCAAACAACACTATATAATACTGGTACAATACAATACAATACAATTTATTCTTGTATAGCCCTAGGTCACAACAGAAGTCATCTCAGAGACTTAACAAAACCATTGAAATCACCAACACAGGTCAGAGAATCAACAGTTAAAACACATGAAGAATACAGTATAAAGCACACACAGAAGAAAATGTCCATACATGTTGTAGAATGCTAAAGTGTCCTGATCATCACCAATCCTTTCTGTTGGACACTAACTGTCCAACAAGACCCTCCTGCATCCACAAGGAAAAACTCTTAAAAAACCCAGTGGGAAAAAGTGAGAAACCTTGGAGGAGAACTAGGGAAACCCACAGGGAGGGAGACCCATATGAGAAAGGGATCCGCTCCTCCGGACGGACAGACTAATACTGGTACTTTAAGTGCTTCCATTGGACAAACAAAATACAATATTCTCGGCCAAAAATAATTTTCAGATACAAAATATATGTCCCCTCTTTACAAAAACATACAGACCTCCCCGAGAAACGTGAACATTCAAAAGTATCAGTGACAAAAACCATAAAGGTCCAAGACCATAACGGTCCAAGACCATGGAGCTCTGTGTCGACTTTACAGGACACAGAAATAATAAATATATCATTTATATAAAGCTTAGATTATGACAGAGGCAGCTGCAGGAGAGGACCAGGTGAGGGACCAGTGGTGAGGGACCAGAGAGACCAGAGGAGAGGATCAGACCAGAGGTGAGGGACCAGAGACCAGAGGAGAGGATCAGACCAGAGGTGAGGGACCAGAGACCAGAGGAGAGGATCAAACCAGAGGAGAGGATCAAACCAGAGGAGAGGATCAAACCAGAGGAGAGGATCAGACCAGAGGAGAGGGACCAGAGACCAGAGGAGAGGATCAAACCAGAGGAGAGGATCAAACCAGAGGAGAGGATCAGACCAGAGGTGAGGGACCAGAGACCAGAGGAGAGGATCAAACCAGAGGAGAGGATCAAACCAGAGGAGAGGATCAGACCAGAGGAGAGGGACAAGAGACCAGAGGAGAGGATCAGACCAGAGGAGAGGATCAGACCAGGGGAGAGGGACCAGAGGAGAGGATCAGACCAGGGGAGAGGGACCAGAGGAGAGGATCAGACCAGGGGAGAGGGACCAGAGGAGAGGATCAGAGGAGAGGATCAGACCAGGGGAGAGGGACCAGAGGAGAGGACCAGAGGAGCAGAATGGAACAGGACCATAGACTGTAGGAGTGGACTCAGATCTGAACAGCAACATCACATCAGTAAAATTAGTCCTGGTCTCACCAAAGTACATCTGGTACATGTTAGTGACATATGAACCAACTCTGAGGAGCACAGGGACTGGCCTCCTGCTGGGACTCTGAGGAGCACAGGGACTGGACTCCTGCTGGGACTCTGAGGAGCACAGGGACTGGACTCCTGCTGGGACTCTGAGGAGCACAGGGACTGGTCTCCTGCTGGTCCCAGAGTCAGGACTTAACATGCAGAGTGTTTCAGGTGAATGCAGCTATAATCCAGAAAAAGGCTCCTGATTGGTCGGTTGTTTGGGCTCACTTCTGGTTTTAAGAAAACAGCAGGAATAAGCAGAGTGACAGAAACAGTTCCATCTGTACAGTCTGCGTCTGGTTTTTGAACAAACAGCAGCAGGTAAAAGTTACACACATCAGCTTTAAGTCTTTATAGAGCTACGTCTGTCTCTGGAACATTCCATCGATCCTGGAGTTCAGTGAAGACTTTACTTTGTCCTTTTTGAGAAACCAGCGAAAGACCAGAGAGAGACCAGAGAAAGACCAGAGAGAGACCAGCGAGAGACCAGAGAGAGACCAGAGCGACCAGAAAGAGACCATAGAGAAACCAGCGAAAGACCAGAGAGAGACCAGAGAGAGACCAGAGAGAGACCAGAGAGAGACCAGAGAGAGACCAGAGAGAGACCAGAGCGACCAGAGAGAGACCAGAGAGAGACCAGAGAGAGACCAGAGAGAGCAGAATACTAATGTGACATTTGAAAGAGACTTCCGCCCTAAAACAAGCGCCTCCTGTGAAGTGTGATTCTCAGGGCAACAGTGACACCTGCTGGACACTCCACCTCATTACAGGACATGCACCTGCCATTATTTACAGTCTAAACCACCTTTACCCCTGGTTTGGACCTGATTTTTGGTGGCTGAGTAGCTAGCACTCTCTCTCTTCAGTAAGAAGGTTCAGGGTTGCCGTTTTGAGTGGAGTTTGCATGTTCTCCCTATGTCTGTGTAGGTTTCCTCCAGGTTTTCGCTAAAAACATGTACAATACATCTCTGCTTCAGTCTCTGCCTCAGTCTCTGCCTCAGTCTCTGCTTCAGTCTCTGCTTCAGTCTCTGCCTCAGTCTCTGCTTCAGTCTCTGCCTCAGTCTCTGCCTCAGTCTCTGCTTCAGTCTCTGCTTCAGTCTCTGCCTCAGTCTCTGCTTCAGTCTCTGCTTCAGTCTCTGCTTCTCTGCTTCAGTCTCTGCCTCAGTCTCTGCCTCAGTCTCTGCTTCAGTCTCTGCTTCAGTCTCTGCTTCAGTCTCTGCCTCAGTCTCTGCTTCAGTCTCTGCCTCAGTCTCTGCTTCAGTCTCTGCTTCAGTCTCTGCCTCAGTCTCTGCCTCAGTCTCTGCCTCAGTCTCTGCCTCAGTCTCTGCTTCAGTCTCTGCCTCAGTCTCTGCTTCAGTCTCTGCTTCAGTCTCTGCTTCAATCTCTGCTTCAGTCTCTGCCTCAGTCTCTGCCTCAGTCTCTGCTTCAGTCTCTGCTTCAGTCTCTGCTTCAGTCTCTGCTTCAATCTCTGCTTCAGTCTCTGCCTCAGTCTCTGCCTCAGTCTCTGCTTCAGTCTCTGCTTCAGTCTCTGCCTCAGTCTCTGCTTCAGTCTCTGCTTCAGTCTCTGCTTCAGTCTCTGCCTCAGTCTCTGCCTCAGTCTCTGCTTCAGTCTCTGCTTCAGTCTCTGCCTCAGTCTCTGCCTCAGTCTCTGCCTCAGTCTCTGCTTCAGTCTCTGCTTCAGTCTCTGCTTCAGTCTCTGCCTCAGTCTCTGCTTCAGTCTCTGCTTCAGTCTCTGCCTCAGTCTCTGCCTCAGTCTCTGCTTCAGTCTCTGCTTCAGTCTCTGCCTCAGTCTCTGCCTCAGTCTCTGCTTCAGTCTCTGTCTCAGTCTCTGCCTCAGTCTCTGCTTCAGTCTCTGCTTCAGTCTCTGCCTCAGTCTCTGCTTCAGTCTCTGCCTCAGTCTCTGCTTCAGTCTCTGCTTCAGTCTCTGCTTCAGTCTCTGCCTCAGTCTCTGCCTCAGTCTCTGCTTCAGTCTCTGCTTCAGTCTCTGCTTCAGTCTCTGCCTCAGTCTCTGCCTCAGTCTCTGCTTCAGTCTCTGCTTCAGTCTCTGCTTCAGTCTCTGCTTCAGTCTCTGCCTCAGTCTCTGCTTCAGTCTCTGCTTCAGTCTCTGCTTCAGTCTCTGCCTCAGTCTCTGCCTCAGTCTCTGCTTCAGTCTCTGCTTCAGTCTCTGCCTCAGTCTCTGCCTCAGTCTCTGCTTCAGTCTCTGCTTCAGTCTCTGCTTCAGTCTCTGCTTCAGTCTCTGCCTCAGTCTCTGCCTCAGTCTCTGCTTCAGTCTCTGCCTCAGTCTCTGCCTCAGTCTCTGCTTCAGTCTCTGCCTCAGTCTCTGCCTCAGTCTCTGCTTCAGTCTCTGCTTCAGTCTCTGCTTCAGTCTCTGCCTCAGTCTCTGCCTCAGTCTCTGCTTCAGTCTCTGCTTCAGTCTCTGCCTCAGTCTCTGCTTCAGTCTCTGCTTCAGTCTCTGCTTCAGTCTCTGCCTCAGTCTCTGCTTCAGTCTCTGCTTCAGTCTCTGCCTCAGTCTCTGCTTCAGTCTCTGCTTCAGTCTCTGCTTCAGTCTCTGCCTCAGTCTCTGCCTCTCTCTCAGTCTCTGCTTCAGTCTCTGCTCAGTCTCTGCCTCAGTCTCTGCCTCAGTCTCTGCCTCAGTCTCTGCCTCAGTCTCTGCCTCAGTCTCTGCTTCAGTCTCTGCTTCAGTCTCTGCTTCAGTCTCTGCTCAGTCTCTGCCTCAGTCTCTGCCTCAGTCTCTGCTTCAGTCTCTGCTTCAGTCTCTGCTCAGTCTCTGCTTCAGTCTCTGCTTCAGTCTCTGCTTCAGTCTCTGCTTCAGTCTCTGCTTCAGTCTCTGCCTCAGTCTCTGCCTCAGTCTCTGCTTCAGTCTCTGCTTCAGTCTCTGCCTCAGTCTCTGCCTCAGTCTCTGCTTCAGTCTCTGCTTCAGTCTCTGCTTCAGTCTCTGCTTCAGTCTCTGCCTCAGTCTCTGCCTCAGTCTCTGCTTCAGTCTCTGCTTCAGTCTCTGCTTCAGTCTCTGCTTCAGTCTCTGCCTCAGTCTCTGCCTCAGTCTCTGCCTCAGTCTCTGCCTCAGTCTCTGCTTCAGTCTCTGCTTCAGTCTCTGCTTCAGTCTCTGCTTCAGTCTCTGCCTCAGTCTCTGCCTCAGTCTCTGCCTCAGTCTCTGCCTCAGTCTCTGCTTCAGTCTCTGCTTCAGTCTCTGCTTCAGTCTCTGCCACAGTCTCTCTTCAGTCTCTGCCACAGTCTCTGCTTCAGTCTCTGCTTCAGTCTCTGCTTCAGTCTCTGCTTCAGTCTCTGCTTCAGTCTCTGCTTCAGTCTCTGCTTCAGTCTCTGCTTCAGTCTCTGCTTCAGTCTCTGCCTCAGTCTCTGCTTCAGTCTCTGCTTCAGTCTCTGCCTCAGTCTCTGCTTCAGTCTCTGCTTCAGTCTCTGCTTCAGTCTTCTCTTTCTTCATTCGTCGAACAGAAAACCAAACGTCTTTCTTTCTGGTCCTTTAACTTTAATGTAGTGTTCAGTGTTTTGGTTACAGTAAGTTACAGTAATGCTCTTGTAGTGACGCAGCTCCACCAGAAGAGGGCGCCAGAGCCTGCAGCAAACAACACTATATAATACTGGTACTTTAAGTGCTTCCATTGGACAAACAAAATACAATATTCTCGGCCAAAAATAATTTTCAGATACAAAATATATGTCCCCTCTTTACAAAAACATACAGACCTCCCCGAGAAACGTGAACATTCAAAAGTATCAGTGACAAAAACCATAAAGGTCCAAGACCATAACGGTCCAAGACCATGGAGCTCTGTGTCGACTTTACAGGACACAGAAATAATAAATATATCATTTATATAAAGCTTAGATTATGACAGAGGCAGCTGCAGGAGAGGACCAGGTGAGGGACCAGTGGTGAGGGACCAGAGAGACCAGAGGAGAGGATCAGACCAGAGGTGAGGGACCAGAGACCAGAGGAGAGGATCAGACCAGAGGAGAGGGACCAGAGACCAGAGGAGAGGATCAAACCAGAGGAGAGGATCAAACCAGAGGAGAGGATCAAACCAGAGGAGAGGATCAGACCAGAGGAGAGGGACCAGAGACCAGAGGAGAGGATCAAACCAGAGGAGAGGATCAGACCAGAGGTGAGGGACCAGAGACCAGAGGAGAGGATCAGACCAGAGGTGAGGGACCAGAGACCAGAGGAGAGGATCAAACCAGAGGAGAGGATCAAACCAGAGGAGAGGATCAAACCAGAGGAGAGGATCAGACCAGAGGAGAGGGACCAGAGACCAGAGGAGAGGATCAAACCAGAGGAGAGGATCAGACCAGAGGAGAGGATCAGACCAGAGGAGAGGGACCAGAGACCAGAGGAGAGGATCAGACCAGAGGAGAGGATCAGACCAGGGGAGAGGGACCAGAGGAGAGGATCAGACCAGGGGAGAGGGACCAGAGGAGAGGATCAGACCAGGGGAGAGGGACCAGAGGAGAGGATCAGAGGAGAGGATCAGACCAGGGGAGAGGGACCAGAGGAGAGGACCAGAGGAGCAGAATGGAACAGGACCATAGACTGTAGGAGTGGACTCAGATCTGAACAGCAACATCACATCAGTAAAATTAGTCCTGGTCTCACCAAAGTACATCTGGTACATGTTAGTGACATATGAACCAACTCTGAGGAGCACAGGGACTGGCCTCCTGCTGGGACTCTGAGGAGCACAGGGACTGGCTTCCTGCTGGGACTCTGAGGAGCACAGGGACTGGCCTCCTGCTGGGACTCTGAGGAGCACAGGGACTGGACTCCTGCTGGGACTCTGAGGAGCACAGGGACTGGACTCCTGCTGGGACTCTGAGGAGCACAGGGACTGGACTCCTGCTGGGACTCTGAGGAGCACAGGGACTGGACTCCTGCTGGGACTCTGAGGAGCACAGGGACTGGACTCCTGCTGGGACTCTGAGGAGCACAGGGACTGGACTCCTGCTGGGACTCTGAGGAGCACAGGGACTGGTCTCCTGCTGGTCCCAGAGTCAGGACTTAACATGCAGAGTGTTTCAGGTGAATGCAGCTATAATCCAGAAAAAGGCTCCTGATTGGTCGGTTGTTTGGGCTCACTTCTGGTTTTAAGAAAACAGCAGGAATAAGCAGAGTGACAGAAACAGTTCCATCTGTACAGTCTGCGTCTGGTTTTTGAACAAACAGCAGCAGGTAAAAGTTACACACATCAGCTTTAAGTCTTTATAGAGCTACGTCTGTCTCTGGAACATTCCATCGATCCTGGAGTTCAGTGAAGACTTTACTTTGTCCTTTTTCATCTTTGATTCAAACCTTGTGCGCGACAATCGCCGTCGTTCCCCTCATGTGCGCGCTCTCAAACCGTCCCCCCTCTCTCTCTCTCGCACTTCCTCAGTTCCACCCTGACGTCCACAGAACACACTCCTTCTCAAAGAGTTCTCAAAGCGGGAAGCAGCAGGAGAGCAGTAGGAGAGCAGCAGGAGGAGAGCAGCAGGAGGAGGAGAGCAGCAGGAGGAGAGCAGCAGGAGAGCAGCAGCAGGAGAGCAGCAGGAGGAGAGCAGCAGGAGGAGAGCAGCAGGAGGAGAGCAGCAGGAGGAGAGCAGCAGGAGGAGGAGAGCAGCAGGAGGAGAGCAGCAGGAGGAGATGCGGGAGGAGGAGGAGCAGCAGAGGAGAGGAGAGCAGCAGGAGAGCAGCAGCAGGAGAGCAGCAGGAGGAGAGCAGCAGGAGGAGAGCAGCAGGAGGAGAGCAGCAGGAGGAGAGAGCAGCAGGAGGAGAGCAGCAGGAGGAGGAGAGCAGCAGGAGGAGAGCAGCAGGAGGAGAGAGGAGGAGCAGCAGGAGGAGGAGAGCAGCAGGAGGAGAGCAGCAGGAGAGCAGCAGGAGAGAGCAGCAGGAGGAGAGCAGCAGGAGGAGGAGAGCAGCAGGAGGAGAGCAGCAGGAGAGAGAGCAGCAGGAGAGCAGCAGGAGGAGAGCAGCAGGAGGAGAGCAGCAGGAGGAGAGCAGCAGGAGGAGAGCAGCAGAGGAGGAGAGCAGCAGGAGGAGAGCAGCAGGAGGAGAGCAGCGAGGAGAGGAGAGGAGAGCAGCAGAGAGGAGAGCAGCAGGAGAGCAGCAGCAGGAGAGCAGCAGGAGGAGAGCAGCAGGAGGAGAGCAGGAGGAGGAGGAGCAGCAGGAGGAGGAGAGCAGCAGGAGGAGAGCAGCAGGAGGAGGAGAGCAGCAGGAGGAGAGCAGCAGGAGGAGAGAGAGCAGGCAGGAGGAGGAGAGCAGCAGGAGGAGAGCAGCAGGAGAGCAGCAGCAGGAGAGCAGCAGGAGGAGAGCAGCAGGAGGAGAGCAGCAGGAGGAGAGCAGCAGGAGGAGGAGAGCAGCAGGAGGAGAGCAGCAGGAGGAGAGCAGCAGGAGGAGGAGAGCAGCAGGAGGAGAGCAGCAGGAGGAGAGCAGCAGGAGGAGGAGAGCAGCAGGAGGAGAGCAGCAGGAGGAGAGCAGCAGGAGGAGGAGCGCAGCAGGAGGAGGAGAGCAGGAGGAGGAGAGCAGCAGGAGGAGAGCAGCAGGAGGAGGAGAGCAGCAGGAGGAGGAGAGCAGCAGGAGGAGAGCAGGAGGGAGAGCAGCAGGAGGAGGAGAGCAGGAGGAGGAGAGCAGCAGGAGGAGAGCAGCAGGAGGAGAGCAGCAGGAGGAGGAGAGCAGGAGGAGGAGAGCAGCAGGAGGAGAGCAGCAGGAGGAGAGCAGCAGGAGGAGGAGAGCAGCAGGAGGAGAGCAGCAGGAGGAGAGCAGCAGGAGGAGAGCAGCAGGAGGAGGAGAGCAGCAGGAGGAGAGCAGCAGGAGGAGGAGAGCAGGAGGAGGAGAGCAGCAGGAGGAGAGCAGCAGGAGGAGGAGAGCAGCAGGAGGAGAGCAGCAGGAGGAGGAGAGCAGCAGGAGGAGAGCAGCAGGAGGAGGAGAGCAGGAGGAGGAGAGCAGCAGGAGGAGAGCAGCAGGAGGAGAGCAGCAGGAGGAGGAGAGCAGGAGGAGGAGAGCAGCAGGAGGAGGTGGTGAAGCTGAGTCCTCATCTCTTCTGTGCTGAGATCATCTTGGACACGAAGCTAACGATGGCGGCGGCGGGCTGAGCAGAGTCCAGCTCGGCGAACAGGTGACTGACGTTATCTGTGGTGCTGCCCTGTTTACGAGCCACGAAGCCAAAGAACCTGGAACCCAAAGAAACAAGTTCATCTTAGTGTCCGCCATCTTGGGTCTGTCCCCAAAGGCACCAGTGTTAGCTTTAATAGATTTGAACAGAGGTGGAGCCAGTGTCCTTATATGGACATGTGTAGGGAGAGATGTGTTGCTAAGACTGTTGCTAGGGCAAACTGGAGTTTCCCACAGCCTGTATAGACATTGACAATGCTAACCTGCTAGCTCAATGAAGGCCTATAGGGAAGTGCTCATGGTTGGAGTTTGAACATCTCTCGTCTCTCTCTCTAGGGCCACATAAGGATTGACCAAAGCCTGAGAAACATCTTAGCGACATGTCTGCCCCTGCTACACGCTAAGCTAACGGTGTCAGAACAAATGCCCAAATAAGGAAACTATCTCCAGCTTATGCTCAAATCTGTGGTGATGTCACACTGTGGTGATGTCACACTGTGATGTCACACTGTGGTGATGTCACACTGTGGTGATGTCACACTGTGGTGATGTCACACTGTGGTGATGTCACACTGTCACTCACTTGGCCGAGCCTCCGTCCGCTTTGCTCCATCTGTAAAACACAGAACCATGATAAACCTCTTGACTCCTCCCACCTCTTCCTGCTTCGCTCTGATTGGTCCATACTCACTTCCTGTCCTGGGGGTCGGTATCACAGAACGTCACAGTGTTACACGGGTAATGTCTGCGAAAGAACACCCTGCAACACACACACACACACACACACACACACACACACACACACACACACACACACACACACACACACACACACACACACACACACACACACAGAAACACACACACACAGACACACACACACAGAAACACACACACACACAGACACACACACTGTAAGATTAGGAACTTTTTAAATAAACTAATTGTAATTTTGGTTGCACAGACGCACACACTCTTTCTCTCTCTCTCACATACACACACATGCACACACACTCTCTCCCACACACACACACACATACGCAGACTCTCTCTCTCTCTCACACACACACACACACACACACACACTCTCTCTCTCACACACACACACACACACACACACACTCTCTCTCTCACAAGCACACACAGACACACACACACACACACACTCTCTCTCTCTCACAAGCACACACACACACTCTCTCTCACAGGCACACAGGCACACACACACACACACACACACACACACACACTTACTTGCGCTGGTTGTCCGTGAGCGTGATGCCCTGTCCCGTCACCTTAAAGTGCACCACGGTGGCAGCAGGGGGCGCTGTGGAGCCCAGAGTGTGAGAGATGGCTTTGGCCACAGCCTGAGGACCAGTGAGCGACTCCATCTCCACAGAGTTTATGTACAGCACGTTACAGGCTGCAACCAGAGACATGGCAGAGTGAGGAACCAGGTGGGCTAACCAGGTGGGCTGTCTCTGTCCTCCATCACAGAGACAAAACCAGCTAAAGCAGAGTACAGTGGAGTAGAGTAGAGAGGAGTAGGGTAGAGTAGAGTAGAGTAGAGTATAGTAGAGTATAGTAGAGTAGAGAAGAGTAGGGTAGAGTAGAGTATGGTAGAGTAGAGTATATTAGAGTATGATAGAGTAGGGTAGAGTATGGTAGAGTAGAGAAAGGTAGAGTAGAGTAGGGTATGGTAGAGTAGGGTAGAGTAGGGTAGAGTATGGTAAAGTATGGTAGAGTAGAGAAGGGTAGAGTAGAGTAGGGTAGGGTAGAGTAGGGTAGAGTAGAGTAGGGTAGGGTAGAGTAGAGTAGGGTGGAGTATGGTAGAGTAGAGAAGAGTAGGGTAGAGTAGAGTAGGGTAGAGTAAAGTAGAGTAGAGTAGGGTGGAGTAGAGTAGAGTAGAGTATGGTAGAGTAGGGTGGAGTAGAGTAGGGTAGGGTAGAGTAGGGTAGAGTAGAGTAGGGTAGGGTAGAGTAGGGTGGAGTATGGTAGAGTAGAGTAGAGTAAGGTAGAGTAGAGTAGAGCATGGTAGAGTAGAGTAGAGTATGGTAGAGTAGGGTAGAGTAGAGAAGGGTAGAGTAGAGTGGGGTGGAGTAGAGTAGGGTAGAGTAGAGTGGAGTAGGGTGGAGTATGGTAGAGTAGAGTAGAGTATGGTAGAGTAGGGTAGGGTGGAGTGTGGTAGAGTAGAGTAGAGTATGGTAGAGTAGAGTAGAGTATGGTAGAATAGAGTAGGGTGGAGTATGGTAGAGTAGAGTATGGTAGAGTAGAGTAGAGTATGGTAGAGTAGAGTATGGTGGAGTATGGTAGAGTAGAGTAGAGTAGAGAAGGGTAGAGTAGAGTAGAGTAGAGTAGAGAAAAATAGCGTAGAGAAGAGTAGGGTAGGGTAGGGTAGAGTAGGGTAGAGTAGAGTATGGTAGAGTAGAGTAGAGTATATTAGAGTATGATAGAATAGGGTAGAGTATGGTAGAGTAGAGAAAGGTAGAGTAGAGTAGGGTATGGTAGAGTAGGGTAGAGTAGAGTAGAGTAGAGAAAAATAGAGTAGAGTAGAGTAGAGTAGAGTAGAGTAGAGTAGAGTAGAGTAGAGTAGAGTAGAGTAGAGTAGAGTAGAGTAGAGTAGAGAAGAGTAGGGTAGGGTAGGGTAGGGTAGAGTAGGGTATGGTAGAGTAGAGTATATTAGAGTATGATAGAGTATGGTAGAGTAGAGAAAGGTAGAGTAGAGTAGGGTATGGTAGAGTAGGGTAGAGTAGGGTAGAGTATGGTAAAGTATGGTAGAGTAGAGAAGGGTAGAGTAGAGTGGGGTAGGGTAGAGTAGAGTACAGTGGGGTAGGGTAGAGTAGAGTAGGGTGGAGTATGGTAGAGTAGAGTAGAGTAGAGTGGGGTGGAGTAGAGTAGAGAATGGTAGAGAAGGGTGGAGTAGAGAAGGGTAGAGTAGAGTAGGGTAGGGTAGAGTAGGATAGAGTAGAGTAGGGTAGGGTAGAGTAGGGTGGAGTATGGTAGAGTAGAGTAGAGTAAGGTAGAGTAGAGTATGGTAGAGTAGGGTAGAGTAGAGAAGGGTAGAGTAGAGTAGGGTGGAGTAGAGTAGGGTAGGGTAGAGTGGAGTAGGGTGGAGTATGGTAGAGTAGAGTAGAGTATGGTAGAGTAGGTTAGGGTGGAGTATGGTAGAGTAGAGTATGGTAGAGTAGAGTAGAGTATGGTAGAATAGAGTAGGGTGGAGTATGGTAGAGTAGAGTATGGTAGAGTAGAGTATGGTAGAGTAGAGTAGAGTATGATAGAGTAGAGTATGGTGGAGTATGGTAGAGTAGAGTAGAGTAGAGTAGAGAAGGGTAGAGTAGAGTAGAGTAGAGTAGGGTGGAGTATGGTAGAGTAGAGTAGTGTAGAGTAGGGTAGAGTAGAGTAGGGTAGGGTAGAGTAGAGTAGGGTGGAGTATGGTAGAGTAGAGTAGAGTAGGGTAGGGTAGAGTAGAGTAGGGTAGGGTAGAGTAGAGTAGAGTGGAGTATGGTAGAGTATGGTAGAGTAGGGTGGAGTAGAGAAGGGTAGAGTAGAGTAGGGTAGGGTAGAGTAGGGTAGGGTAGAGTAGGGTAGAGTAGAGTAGGGTAGGGTAGATTAGGGTGGAGTATGGTAGAGTAGAGTAGAGTAAGGTAGAGTAGAGTAGAGTATGGTAGAATAGAGTAGAGTATGGTAGAGTAGGGTATAGTAGAGAAGGGTAGAGTAGAGTGGGGTGGAGTAGAGTAGGGTAGAGTAGAGTGGAGTAGGGTGGAGTATGGTAGAGTAGAGTAGAGTATAGTAGAGTAGGGTAGGGTGGAGTATGGTAGAGTAGAGTATGGTAGAGTAGAGTAGAGTATGGTAGAATAGAGTAGGGTGGAGTATGGTAGAGTAGAGTATGGTAGAGTAGAGTATGGTAGAGTAGAGTATGGTGGAGTATGGTAGAGTAGAGTAGAGTAGAGTAGAGAAGGGTAGAGTAGAGTAGAGTAGAGAAAAATAGAGTAGAGTAGAGTAGAGAAGAGTAGGGTAGGGTAGGGTAGAGTAGGGTAGAGTAGAGTATGGTAGAGTAGAGTATATTAGAGTATGATAGAGTAGGGTAGAGTATGGTAGAGTAGAGAAAGGTAGAGTAGAGTAGGGTATGGTAGAGTAGGGTAGAGTAGAGAAAAATAGAGTAGAGTAGAGTAGAGTAGAGAAGAGTAGGGTAGGGTAGGGTAGGGTAGAGTATGGTAGAGTAGAGTAGAGTATATTAGAGTATGATAGAGTAGGGTAGAGTATGGTAGAGTAGAGAAAGGTAGAGTAGAGTAGGGTATGGTAGAGTAGGGTAGAGTAGGGTAGAGTATGGTAAAGTATGGTAGAGTAGAGAAGGGTAGAGTAGAGTAGGGTAGGGTAGAGTAGGGTAGAGTAGAGTAGAGTAGGGTAGAGTAGAGTAGGGTGGAGTGTGGTAGAGTAGAGAAGAGTAGGGTAGAGTAGAGTAGAGTAGAGTAGGGTAGAGTAGAGTAGAGTAGAGTGGAGTAGAGTAGAGTATGGTAGAGTAGGGTGGAGTACAGAAGGGTAGAGTAGAGTAGGGTAGGGTAGAGTAGGGTAGAGGAGAGTAGGGTAGGGTAGAGTGGAGTATGGTAGAGTAGAGTAGAGTAAGGTAGAGTAGGGTAGAGTAGAGAAGGGTAGAGTAGAGTGGGGTGGAGTAGAGTAGGGTAGAGTAGAGTGGAGTAGGGTGGAGTATGGTAGAGTAGAGTAGAGTATGGTAGAGTAGGGTAGGGTGGAGTGTGGTAGAGTAGAGTAGAGTATGGTAGAGTAGAGTAGAGTATGGTAGAATAGAGTAGGGTGGAGTATGGTAGAGTAGAGTATGGTAGAGTAGAGTAGAGTATGGTAGAGTAGAGTATGGTGGAGTAGAGTAGAGTAGAGTAGAGTAGAGTAGGGTGGAGTATGGTAGAGTAGAGTAGTGTAGAGTAGGGTAGAGTAGAGTAGGGTAGGGTGGAGTATGGTAGAGTAGAGTAGGGTAGAGTAGAGTAGAGTAGGGTGGAGTATGGTAGAGTAGAGTAGGGTAGGGTAGAGTAGGGTGGAGTATGGTAGAGTAGAGTAGGGTAGAGTAGAGTAGGGTAGAGTACAGTAGGGTAGGGTAGGGTAGAGTACAGTAGGGTGGAGTATGGTAGAGTAGAGTAGGGTAGAGTAGAGTAGGGTGGAGTTTGGTAGAGTAGAGTGGAGTATGGTAGAGTAGAGTAGAGTATGGTAGAGTAGAGTAGGGTGGATTATGGTAGAGTAGAGTAGAGAAGGGTAGAGTAGAGTAGAGTAGGGTGGAGTATGGTAGAGTAGAGTAGAGTAGGGTGGAGTAAAGTAGAGTAGAGTAGAGTAGGGTGGAGTATGGTAGAGTAGAGTAGAGTAGGGTGGAGTATGGTAGAGTAGAGTAGTGTAGAGTAGGGTAGAGTAGAGTAGGGTAGGGTCTCTCTCTGGTCTCTCTCTGGTCTCTCTGGTCTCTCTAGGGTCTCCCTCTGTGGTCTCTCTCTGGTCTCTCTCTGCTCTCTCTCTGGTCTCTCTCTGGTCTCTCTCTGGTCTCTCTCTGGGCTCTCTCTGGTCTCTCTCTGGTCTCTCTAGGGTCTCCCTCTCTGGTCTCTCTCTGGTCTCTCTCTGCTCTCTCTCTGGTCTCTCTCTGGTCTCTCTCTAGTCTCTCTCTGGTCTCTCTTTCTGGTCTCTCTCTGGTCTCTCTCTGGTCTCTCTCTGGTCTCTCTCTAGTCTCTCTCTAGTCTCTCTCTGGTCTCTCTCTCTGGTCTCTCTCTGGTCTCTCTCTGGTCTCTCTCTGGTCTCTCTCTGGTCTCTCTCTCTGGTCTCTCTCTGGTCTCTCTCTGGTCTCTCTCTGGTCTCTCTCTGGTCTCTCTCTGGTCTCTCTCTGGTCTCTCTCTCTGGTCTCTCTCTGGTCTCTCTCTGGTCTCTCTCTGGTCACAGGGGGGTCTCTCTCATGCTGTTTTAGTCCATGCTTTTGGACACATTCCACATAGAGTGAAAGATGTTGGACAGAAAGAGAGTTTTTACCGTGAGAGTCTGAGGAGGCTCTGGGGACTGCACAAGGACACACAACTTTTACACTTCAACACAAACTTCAGATTCATGAGAAACGCAAATGACAGGAGTGACACACTGCTCTCACAATCATTTTATGAAGTTTTGTTCTCTCTCTCTGGTCTCTCTCTCTGGTCTCTCTCTCTGGTCTATATCTCTGGTCTCTCTCTGGTCTCTCTCTCTGGTCTCTCTCTCCGGTCTCTCTCTCTGGTCTATATCTCTGGTCTCTCTCTGGTCTCTCTCTGGTGTCTCTCTGGTCTCTCTCTGGTCTCTCTCTGGTCTCTCTCTGGTCTCTCTCTGGTCTCTCTCTGGTCTCTCTCTGGTCTATATCTCTGGTCTCTCTCTGGTCTCTCTCTGGTCTCTCTCTGGTCTCTCTCTGGTCTCTCTCTGGTCTCTCTCTGGTCTCTCTATAGTCTCTCTCTGGTCTCTCTCTGGTCTCTCTCTGGTCACAGGGGGGTCTCTCTCATGCTGTTTTAGTCCATGCTTTTGGACACATTCCACATAGAGTGAAAGATGTTGGACAGAAAGAGAGTTTTTACCGTGAGAGTCTGAGGAGGCTCTGGGGACTGCACAAGGACACACAACTTTTACACTTCAACACAAACTTCAGATTCATGAGAAACGCAAATGACAGGAGTGACACACTGCTCTCACAATCATTTTATGAAGTTTTGTTCTCTCTCTCTGGTCTCTCTCTCTGGTCTCTCTCTCTGGTCTATATCTCTGGTCTCTCTCTGGTCTCTCTCTGGTCTCTCTCTCTGGTCTATATCTCTGGTCTCTCTCTGGTCTCTCTCTGGTCTCTCTCTGGTGTCTCTCTGGTCTCTCTCTGGTCTCTCTCTGGTCTCTCTCTGGTCTCTCTCTGGTCTCTCTCTGGTCTATATCTCTGGTCTATATCTCTGGTCTCTCTCTGGTCTCTCTCTGGTCTCTCTCTGGTCTCTCTCTGGTCTCTCTCTGGTCTCTCCTGTCATTTGCTCCTGGTACAAAACTATGGTACCTGCTCCTTGTTTGAGTTGAGAGCACTCGGGGTTCGTCGTCACACTCTCTGCAGCCGCTTCACTCATATCTGTCAAAACAAGATTAATCAAATTAAAGCTCAGATACCTAGTTTCCATGTTTGTCCTGTATACACATGGACGAGGCTAACATGCTAGCTTCACAGTTCATGTGTCACACTCAAGAGACCAGAGAGACACCAGAGAGACACCAGAGAGACACCAGAGAGACACCAGAGAGAGACCAGAGAGAGAGACCAGCGAGAGAGACCAGAGAGAGAGACCAGAGAGAGAGACCAGAGAGAGACCAGAGAGAGACCAGAGAGAGACCAGAGAGAGACCTGAGAGAGAGACCAGAGAGAGACCAGAGAGAAACCAGAGAGACACCAGAGAGAGACCAGAGAGAGACCAGAGAGAGACCAGAGAGAGACCAGAGAGAGACCAGAGAGACACCAGAGAGAGACTAGAGAGAGACCAGAGAGAGACCAGAGAGAGACCAGAGAGAGACCAGAGAGACACCAGAGAGACTGACCAGAGAGAGACCAGAGAGAGACCAGAGAGAGACCAGAGAGAGACCAGAGAGACACCAGAGAGAGAGACCAGAGAGAGACCAGAGAGGGACCAGAGAGAGAGACCAGAGAGGGACCAGAGAGAGACCAGAGAGGGACCAGAGAGAGACCAGAGAGAGACCAGAGAGGGACCAGAGAGAGACCAGAGAGAGACCAGAGAGGGACCAGAGAGAGACCAGAGAGAGACCAGAGAGAGACCAGAGAGGGACCAGAGAGAGACCAGAGAGAGACCAGAGAGAGACCAGAGAGGGACCAGAGAGAGACCAGAGAGAGACCAGAGAGGGACCAGAGAGAGACCAGAGAGAGACCAGAGAGGGACCAGAGAGAGACCAGAGAGAGAAACCAGAGAGAGACCAGAGAGGGACCAGAGAGAGACCAGAGAGGGACCAGAGAGAGAGACCAGAGATAGAAAGGCAGGTGTAGTAACAGGGCGTGGACAGCAGGGGGAGCAGTACCTGCAGGAGGGATCAGCAGTTTACAGGGCAGGGCCAGAGGAGTGATGGTGTGTTGATACACCAGAGCAGAGAGGCAACCTGCAACACACACAGACACACACACACACACACACACACACACACACACACACACACACACACACACACACACACACACACACACACACACACACACACACACACACGCACGCACACACACACACACACACACACACACACACACACACACACACACACACGCACGCACGCACACACACACACACACACACACACACACACACACACACACACACACACACACACACACAGAAATATACACACACACGACAGGTTAAAACAATGTTGAAATGCATGTGATAGAAACGTTGTGTATTTGCGTGTGTATATGTGTATATACGTGTGTGTTTGTGTATATGTGAGTGTGTGTGTGTATATGTGTGTGTGTGTGTGCGTGTGTGTGTCTGTGTGTGTTAGTTCTAACCAAAGTACGGCTCGTTGGGACACCCCTTCAGCTTTACGCCTTTAGAGCTGCTCTCGATCAGGAAGTGTCGCACCAGCTCATTACTCGAGTCTCCTACAAACACACACACACGCACACACGCGCACACACACACACACACACACACAAAAGTCAGGTTACAACTGTAAGCAGCATCGAAAGTCTTTTCAACTCCACCTCCTACACAGATGGTGCTGACACACACCCACCCTACAGCTCCTGATGGTCCTTCTGCTGAAGTCAGCCATCAAGAGAGTAGGGTAGAGTAGAGTAGAGTAGAGTAGAGTAGAGTAGAGTAGAGTAGAGTAGAGTAGAGTAGAGTAGAGTAGAGTAGAGTAGAGTAGAGTAGAGTAGAGTAGAGTAGAGTAGGGTAGGGTAGGGTAGAGTAGGGTAGGGTAGAGTAGAGTAGGGTAGAGTAGGGTAGGGTAGGGTAGGGTAGAGTAGGGTAGGGTAGAGTTGAGTAGGGTAGGGTAGGGTAGGGTAGAGTAGAGTAGGGTAGGGTAAGGTAGAGTAGAGTAGAGTAGAGTAGGGTAGAGTAGAGTAGAGTAGAGTAGAGTAGGGTAGGGTAGGGTAGAGTAGAGTAGGGTAGGGTAAGGTAGAGTAGAGCAGAGTAGAGTAGAGTAGAGTAGAGTAGGGTAGGGTAGAGTAGGGTAGGGTAAAGAGTGGATAGGGTAGTGTAGGGTAGAGTAGAGTAGAGTAGAGTAGGGTAGGGTAAGGTAGAGTAGAGTAGAGTAGAGTAGAGTAGAGTAGAGTAGGGTAGGGTAGAGTAGGGTAGGATAAAGAGTGGATAGGGTAGGGTAGGGTAGAGTAGAGTAGAGTAGAGTAGAGTAGTGTAGAGTAGGGTAGGGTAGAGTAGAGTAGAGTAGAGTAGGGTAGAGTAGAGTAGGGTAGGGTAGGGTAAAGAGTGGATAGGGTAGGGTAGGGTAGAGTAGAGTAGGGTAGGGTAGGGTAAGGTAGAGTAGAGTAGAGTAGAGTAGGGTAGAGTAGAGTAGAGTAGAGTAGGGAAGTGTAGGGTAGAGTAGAGTAGGGTAGGGTAAGGTAGAGTAGAGTAGAGTAGAGTAGAGTAGGGTAGGGTAGGGTAGGGTAGAGTAGGGTAGGGTAAAGAGTGGATAGGGTAGTGTAGGGTAGAGTAGAGTAGAGTAGAGTAGGGTAGGGTAAGGTAGAGTAGAGTAGAGTAGAGTAGAGTAGAGTAGAGTAGGGTAGGGTAGAGTAGGGTAGGGTAAAGAGTGGATAGGGTAGGGTAGGGTAGAGTAGAGTAGAGTAGAGTAGAGTAGAGTAGAGTAGAGTAGGGTAGAGTAGGGTAGAGTAAGTAAGTAAGCTTTATTTATATACCGCCTTTCACAGACCAGAGTCACAAAGCGGTTTACAATTGTTATTTTTTGGGCATTAGTCTCTCACTCCACACAGAGATGGGAGCGGGGCCAGTACAGGAGGCACATGCCAGAACTATTGGACATATTTTTAGTGGTAGGGGAAACCGGAGTACCCGGAGGAAACCTACGCAGACACAGGGAGAACATGCAAACTCCACTCAGAAAGGCCCTGGTCCGGCCGGGATTCGAACCCAGGACCTTCTTGCTGAGAGGCGAGAGTGCTATCCACTCAGCTACCCGTAGGGTAGGGTAGAGTAGGGTAGGGTAGAGTAGAGTAGAGTAGAGTAGAGTAGGGTAGGGTAGAGTAGGGTAGGGTAGGGTAGGGTAGGGTAGAGTAGAGTAGAGTAGAGTAGGGTAGGGTAGGGTAGGGTAGGGTAGGGTAGGGTAAGGTAGAGTAGAGTAGAGTAGGGTAGGGTAGAGTAGGGTAGGGTAGGGTAGAGTAGAGTAGAGTAGGGTAGGGTAGGGTAGAGTAGAGTAGGGTAGGGTAGAGTAGGGTAGAGTAGAGTAGAGTAGGGTAGGGTAGGGTAGAGTAGAGTAGAGTAGGGTAGGGTAGAGTAGGGTAGGGTAAGGTAGAGTAGAGTAGGGTAGGGTAGGGTAAGGTAGAGTAGAGTAGAGTAGAGTAGGGTAGGGTAGAGTAGGGTAGAGTAGAGTAGGGTAGGGTAGGGTAGGGTAGAGTAGAGTAGAGTAGAGTAGAGTATGGTAGGGTAGGGTAGGGTAGAGTAGAGTAGAGTAGAGTAGAGTATGGTAGAGTAGGGTAGAGTAGGGTAGGGTAGGGTAGAGTAGAGTAGGGTAGGGTAGGGTAGAGTAGAGTAGAGTAGAGTAGGGTAGGGTAGGGTAGGGTAGGGTAGAGTAGAGTAGAGTAGAGTAGAGTATGGTAGAGTAGGGTAGGGTAGAGTAGAGTAGGGTAGAGTAGAGTAGGGTAGGGTAGGGTAGGGTAGAGTAGGGTAGGGTAGGGAAGGGTAGGGTAGAGAGTGGATAGGGTAGAGCAGGGTAGAGTAGAGTAGGGTAGGGTAGAGTAAAGTAGGGTAGAGTAGGGTAGAGTAGGGTAGGGTAGAGTAGGGTAGGGTAGGGTAGGGTAGGGTAGAGTAGGGTAGGGTAAGGTAGGGTAGGGTAGTGTAGGGTAGAGTAGAGTAGGGTAGAGAGTGGATAGGGTAGGGTAGGGTAGGGTAGAGTAGAGTAGGTTAGGTTAGGTTAGGGTAGAGTAGGGTAGAGTAGGGTAGGGTAGGGTAGGGTAGAGTAGGGTAGGGTAGAGTAGGGTAGGGTAGGGTAGAGTAGGGTAGGGTAGGGTAGTGTAGGGTAGAGTAGAGTAGAGTAGGGTAGGGTAGAGCACCTTTCTTGTTGGGGGGGGCAGAGGGAGGGGGGCAGGCCACCTTCATGGCGAGACCGTACGCTCCTTTAAACGAGTGCGAGTCTCGGATCACGAAGGCTCCAGGCTCTTTGTCCTTCAGGAGACTGATGGCTGAGGACACACACACACAGACACAAACACACAAACACACACACACACAGACAGACACACACATCAGCAACACATAATCCTATCACATTCCCACAGCTTTTCCCCTGGTCTCTTTCTCTCTCTCTCTGGTCTCTCTCTGGTCTCTCTCTGGTCTCTCTCTGGTCTCTGTCTTTGGTCTCTGTCTTTGGTCTCTCTCTCTCTGGTCTCTCTCTGGTCTCTCTCTCTGGTCTCTCTCTCTGGTCTCTCTCTCTGGTCTCTCTCTGGTCTCTCTCTTTGGTCTCTCTCTCTCTGGTCTCTCTCTGGTCTCTCTCTGGTCTCTCTCTTTGGTCTCTCTCTCTCTGGTCTCTCTCGGTGTCTGTGTGTGTGTGTGTGTGTATGTGTGTGCTTGTGTGTGTGTCTGTGTCAGTGCGCAAGTGTCCAAAATGACGTGCGCTGACATGCTGCAGTACCACCCCGGGCCTGTGGGGGTGGACTCTGACATGCTGCAGTACCACCCCGGGCCTGTGGGGGTGGACCCGGAATAAGAATTATCCAATGCTAACATATAGCATTAGCAGACCTCTGGAAAACGTCTTTACAGGATGGTCCTAAAGTGTCTCTTGGCCCAAAGCTCCGTTCCACATGTGTGTCAATGCTGAGTGTTCTGGACCAGTCTAGTTTAGTCGCTGTGGACTTTAGAAGTCTCTGTTTAAATGAATGGAGCTGCGCCGGCTGACACATGCACACATGTGTTTTTTCACAATTTTCTTGTGGGCGGGACCACTCGCGGCCATTTTGGATAGCTCCAATAGAGCACATTTTTTGGCCCATTAGTTAGAACGGCGGAGATACTGACTCTGTCTGTTAATATATACAGTCTATGGTCTGTGTGTGTGTGTATCTATGTGTGTGTGTCTCACCCTGGTCTCTGGAGATTTCTGGTTTGTACCAGAACTTGGTTGTGTCTTGGACGAACTTGGCGCTGAGCCTGCTCTCAGCGCTGCCCTCTGCAGGACACAGCAGCACATTACACTCTATATTACTGACTTTTTATTCTAATAACGTTAAAGACATGGTTCTAACACTGTTCCTCATCAGCCACAGACCTGGGGCTGTGTTTAGCTCTGCCCACGCTAACTTCACACACTTCTGCCACAAACATGTAGCTCCGCCCCTTCTGTCTGTCTTCATGGATCTAACCACACCTCCAGAGGACTGACGAGGAACGATGTTGGAACATGGAGAACACTGCCTCTTACCAAACATATGGAACCGAGAGAAGTCTGACAGAGTGTGGAAGTACCCCTGCCCCGCCGAGGCCGCCGTAGAGCCCGCTCCTGAGCCCGGTCCAGAGCCCAGTCCAGAGCCCAGTCCAGAGCCCGGCCCGGTCTTCCCGTTGAGCGTGTTGTAGCACACCGCAGTGGGCTTGTCTCCGCTCGACATGCGCCTCTTCTCTGGGAGCAGCGGCTGTAGCTCGAGCCCTGGTCCTGACCCTGGTCCTGGAGACCCGGGGGACAGGGGGAAGCAGGGCGTGGCTGGACCCTGGTAGCCGGACGAGCTGCTCTGGCGGGACAGGCTGCCGTGGAGCTCCGGGTCTGGGGTGGTGTAACCGCTGTGCAGAGGGTGACGGTCCAGAGACGGACTCCTCTGGGACATCTGCACACAGGCAACATCAGGACCAGGACCAGGACCAGGACCAGGATCTGGTCCCTCTCTCTATGTTCTCTCGCTGGTCTCTCTCCGGTCTTTCTCTCTCCTACACCTCTCTCTCTCTCTCTCTCTCTCTCTCTCCTCCACCTCTCTGTCTCTCTCTCTCTCTCTCTCTCCTCTCTCTCCTCTCTGTCTCTCTCTCTCTCTCTCTCTCTCTCTCCTCCACCTCTCTGTATCTCTCTCCTCTCTGTCTCTCTCTCTCTCTCTCTCTCCTCCACCTCTCTGTCTCACTCTGTTTGTCTCTCTCTTCTACACCTCTCTGTATCTCTCTCTCTCTCTCTCCTCCACCTCTGTCTCACTCTGTTTGTCTCTCTCTTCTACACCTCTCTGTATCTCTCTCTCTCTCTCTCTCCTCCACCTCTCTGTATCTCTCTCTCTCTCCTCCACCTCTCTCTATCTCTCTCTCTCTCTCCTCCACCTCTCTCTCTCTCTCTCCTCCACCTCTCTGTCTCTCTCTCTCTCCTCCAACTCTCTCTCTCTCTCTCTCCTCCACCTCTCTCTCTCTCTCTCTTTCTCTCTCTCTCCTCCACCTCTCTGTATCTCTCGCTCTCTCTCTCTCCTCCACCTCTCTCTCTCTCTCTCTCTCTCCTCCACCTCTCTCTCTCTCTCTCTCTCCTCCACCTCTCTGTATCTCTCGCTCTCTCTCTCTCCTCCACCTCTCTGTATCTCTCCCTCTCTCTCCTCCACCTCTCTCTCTCTCTCTCCTCCACCTCTCTGTCTCACTCTGTCTGTCTCTCTCTCTCTCCTACACCTCTCTGTATCTCTCTCTCTCTCTCTCTCCTCCACCTCTCTGTATCTCTCTCTCTCTCTCCTTCACCTCTCTGTCTCACTCTGTCTGTCTCTCTCTCTCTCCTACACCTCTCTGTATCTCTCTCTCTCTCTCTCTCCTCCACCTCTCTGTCTCTCTCTCTCTCTCCTCCACCTCTCTGTCTGTCTCTCTCTCTCTCCTCCACCTCTCTCTCTCTCTCTCCTCCACCTCTCTCTCTCTCTCTCTCTCTCTCTCCTCCACCTCTCTCTCTCTCTCTCTCTCTCTCTCTCCTCCACCTCTCTGTCTCTCTCTCTCTCCTCCACCTCTCTGTCTCTCTCTCTCTCTCCTCCACCTCTCTGTCACTCTCTCTCTCTCTCCTCCACCTCTCTGTCTCTCTCTCTCTCCTCCACCTCTCGGTCTGTCTCTCTCTCTCTGCTCCACCTCTCTGTCTCTCTCTCTCTCTCTCCTCCACCTCTCTGTCTCACTCTGTCTCTCTCTCTCTCTCTCCTCCACCTCTCTATCTCACTCTGTCTCTCTCTCTCTCTCTCCTCCACCTCTCTGTCTCACTCTGTCTGTCTCTCTCTCTCCTCCACCTCTCTGTCTCTCTGTCTCTCTCTCCTCCACCTCTCTGTCTCTCTCTCCTCCACCTCTCTGTCTCACTCTGTCTCTCTCTCTCTCCTCCACCTCTCTGTCTCACTCTGTCTCTCTCTCTCTCTCTCCTCCACCTCTCTGTCTCACTCTGTCTGTCTCTCTCTCTCCTCCACCTCTCTGTCTCTCTGTCTCTCTCTCCTCCACCTCTCTGTCTCTCTCTCCTCCACCTCTCTGTCTCTCTCTCTAACTCTCCTCCACCTCTCTGTCTCTCTCTCTCTCTCTCTCTCTCTCTCCTCCACCTCTCTGTCTCACTCTGTCTGTCTCTCTCTCTCCTCCACCTCTCTCTCTCTCTCTCCTCCACCTCTCTCTCTCTCTCTCCTCCACCTCTCTCTCTCTCTGTCTCTCTCTCTCTCTCTCTCTCTCTCACAGATCTGTGAGGCGATGCGTTGGTTCTCACCTGCGACATGGAAGGGTGTCTCCCCAGGACCGGGCTGCTCTGCTGGGGCATCCCGATCGAGGCCTGCCGGGTCATTACCGGGCTCCTCTGGTCTCTGCTCTGTGACATCCTCCGCACAAACACCGGGCTGCCTCCCACCCCCCGCCCCCCCACGCCCTCCAAGCCGTTAGCCTGGAGCCCTGGGACCAGCCGGTGGAGGGAGAGCGGACTGCCCTGGGCCACTGCTGAGGCCTCCTGCCCAGGGTGAGGGGACGGGACATAGGAGGAGTCCAGGTACGAGGGGAAGGTCTGGTGGAAGTATGCAGGAGACTGAGAGCTCTCTGGAGGGTTTGTGTGAGTGTGGGTCGGCCTGGATGGGTAGGTTGAACCAGGGGAGGTCCCAGAAGGGTAGGCAGGCGTAGGAGAAGACCTGGTTGGGTAGGCAGAACCAGGGGAGGTCCCAGGAGGGTAAGCAGGCGTAGGAGAAGACCTGGTTGGGTAGGCAGAACCAGGGGAGGTCCCAGGAGGGTAGGCAGGCATTGGGGAGGACCTGGTTGGGTAGGTTGAACCAGGGGAGGACCTGGTTGGGTAGGTTGAACCAGGGGAGGTCCCAGGAGGGTAGGCAGGCATTGGGGAGGACCTGTTGGGGTAAGTGGGGGTGTAGGAGGGAGTGGGAGTCTGGTAGTAGCTTTCTGCGGTCTGGGAGCGGAAGCCAGAGTCGGTGGTGGGTTGGGACGGAGTGCTGAGGCCGCTGTCCACAGAAGGAAACTCCCTGGGAACAGATTCAACACAGAACATTTATGGTGTGATCATGTGACATCACAATGTTCCAAAGAGCCAATAGTTTCACTTTGTTTACTACGGAAACAATCTTTTAATTTCACACAAAGTTCCACTTCCTCTTTGTCCCACATCACTGTTGTCAATTATTTTCTCTCTCTCTCTGGTCTCTCTCTGGTCTCTCTCTGGTCTCTCTCTGGTCTCTCTCTCTGGTCTCTCTCTCTGGTCTCTCTCTCTGGTCTCTCTCTGGTCTCTCTCTGGTCTCTCTCTGGTCTCTCTCTGGTCTCTCTCTGGTCTCTCTCTGGTCTCTCTCTCTGGTCTCTCGCTGGTCTCTCTCTCTGGTCTCTCGCTGGTCTCTCTCTGGTCTCTCTCTGGTCTCTCTCTCTGGTCTCCCTCTGGTCTCTTTCTGGTCTCCCTCTGGTCTCTCTCTGGTCTCTCGCTGGTCTCTCTCTCTGGTCTCTCGCTGGTCTTTCTCTCTGTTCTCTCTCTCTGGTCTCTCTCTGGTCTCTCTGGTCTCTCTCTGGTCTCTCTCTGGTCTCTCTCTGGTCTCTCTCTGGTCTCTCTCTCTGGTCTCTCTCTGGTCTCTCTCTGGTCTCTCTCTCTGGTCTCTCTCTCTGGTCTCTCTCTCTGGTCTCTCTCTGGTCTCTCGCTGGTCTTTCTCTCTGTTCTCTCTCTCTGGTCTCTCTCTGGTCTCTCTGGTCTCTCTCTGGCCCCTCTCTGGTCTCTCTCTGGTCTCTCTCTGGTCTCTCTCTGGTCTCTCTCTGGTCTCTCTCTGGTCTCTCTCTCTGGTCTCTCTCTCTGGTCTCTCTCTCTGGTCTCTCTCTGGTCTCTCTCTGGTCTCTCTCTGGTCTCTCTCTGGTCTCTCTCTGGTCTCTCTCTGGTCTCTCTCTCTGGTCTCTCGCTGGTCTCTCTCTCTGGTCTCTCGCTGGTCTGGTCCTGGTCTCTCTCTGGTCTCTCGCTGGTCTCTCTCTCTGGTCTCCCTCTGGTCTCTTTCTGGTCTCACTCTGGTCTCTCTCTGGTCTCTCGCTGGTCTCTCTCTCTGGTCTCTCGCTGGTCTTTCTCTCTGTTCTCTCTCTCTGGTCTCTCTCTGGTCTCTCTCGTCTCTCTCTGGTCTCTCTCTGGTCTCTCTCTGGTCTCTCTCTGGTCTCTCTCTCTGGTCTCTCTCTCTGGTTTCTCTCTGGTCTCTCTCTGGTCTCTCTCTCTGGTCTCTCTCTGGTCTTTCTCTCTGTTCTCTCTCTCTGGTCTCTCTCTGGTCTCCCTCTGGTCTCTTTCTGGTCTCCCTCTGGTCTCTTTCTGGTCTCACCTGCTGGTACAGGGGACAGGGCTGCTGCTGGACAGAGGGCCGGTCTCCTCAGTGCTGCCCCCTTCAGGGCTCTCAGGCCGTGGCTTCACACTGGCCTCTGATTGGCTGAGGTGCTGTGGACCAGAAGAGAGACAGATTTACAAAAGGCCACAAAAACTATTTTGAGGTTTCCATAAGTTCTAAAGCTGTAGCTTTTTTATGGGAATGAACGTGTAGTTTTTTATTTTATTTTAATTTTATTTTATTCCATCTTTTTATTGTTATTTTTATATTTCTACATATTTGCACACACGGTTTTTTTTACATGTTTGATTTTTTATTATTTTACTGTTTTACTATGGATTGGTTTTAAATAGTACTGTACTTTATGGTGCAGCACTTTGGAAACTGTGTTTATGAAATGTACTATACAAATAAAGTGGATTGGATTTGAGCAAGTTTTGTCAAATGCCGACCAGAAAGAGATCAGAGAGAGATCAGAGAGACCAGAGAGAGACCAGAGAGAGACCAGAGAGAGACCAGAGAGAGACCAGAGAAAGAGAGACCAAAACATGTGCATGTGAAAACAAAGTTACGTGCCCCAGCTTTAAATAATAAAGAAATAATTGTCAAACACATTCTGCTCGTCTGGATCAGTACCTGTGAGAACAGAAGCCGCTCCAGGACTGGGCTGCTGGCCTTGTGCTGTCTCTCCTCTGATTGGCTCGGAGCCTTTGTGATGCTGCTCTCTGATTGGCTCTGTGTGTTGGCTGCAGTGCTCTCTCTGTCCACCAGGGGGCTCCCACGGCGCAGAGACGAGGGGGGGTCTGGTCCTGCTGCTGCGGCCACAGACTCCACATACGTTCTGGGAGCTGCAGACCAAGACCGAGACCAAGACCGAGACCCAGACAGAGCTTTAGAACCAGTGGCATCAGTATCACACCATGTGTTCAGGACCTAGTACTAAGTCTGGTCTCTCCCTGGTCTCAGGTCTCTGTCTCTGGTCACATTAGTCCTGGTCTCAGGTCTCTGTCCTGAAGTCCTCTCACATTAGTCCTGGTCTCAGGTCTCTGTCCTGAAGTCCTCTCACATTAGTCCTGGTCTCAGGTCTCTGTCCTGAAGTCCTCTCACATTAGTCCTGGTCTCAGGTCTCTGTCCTGAAGTCCTCTCACATTAGTCCTGGTCTCAGGTCTCTGTCCTGAAGTCCTCTCACATTAGTCCTGGTCTCAGGTCTCTGTCCTGAAGTCCTCTCACATTAGTCCTGGTCTCAGGTCTCTGTCCTGAAGTCCTCTCACATTAGTCCTGGTCTCAGGTCTCTGTCCTGAAGTCCTCTCACATTAGTCCTGGTCTCAGGTCTCTGTCCTGAAGTCCTCTCACATTAGTCCTGGTCTCAGGTCTCTGTCCTGAAGTCCTCTCACATTAGTCCTGGTCTCAGGTCTCTACATCTGGTACATGTTAGTGACAAATGAACCAACTCTGAGGAGCACAGGGACTGGCCTCCTGCTGGGACTCTGAGGAGCACAGGGACTGGCCTCCTGCTGGGACTCTGAGGAGCACAGGGACTGGCCTCCTGCTGGGACTCTGAGGAGCACAGGGACTGGCCTCCTGCTGGGACTCTGAGGAGCACAGGGACTGGCCTCCTGCTGGGACTCTGAGGAGCACAGGGACTGGCCTCCAGCTGGGACTCTGAGGAGCACAGGGACTGGCCTCCAGCTGGGACTCTGAGGAGCACAGGGACTGGCCTCCTGCTGGGACTCTGAGGAGCGCAGGGACTGGCCTCCTGCTGGGACTCTGAGGAGCACAGGGACTGGCCTCCTGCTGGGACTCTGAGGAGCACAGGGACTGGCCTCCTGACATCTTGTTTGTTCTGCTTCTGAGTTGTGTATGAACTGTGCTATACGATTAAAACTCTCTGAGCTCGACAGTGGTACCTGCTCCGGTCTGGTTCAGGTGGATCTCTGCAGGATTGTGAGGCTTCAGGCCCAGAGCCGAGAGAGGAGTCTTAGCCAGACCAGGAGGAGACCGACCTAGAAGAGAGACCAGAGGGATCAGAGAGAGACCAGAGATACCAGAGACCAGAGAGAGACCAGAGAGAGACCAGAGAGAGACCAGAGAGAGACCAGAGAGAGAGACCAGAGAGAGACCAGAGAGAGACCAGAGAGAGACCAGAGAGAGACCAGAGAGTGAGACCAGAGAGAGACACCAGAGAGAGACCAGAGAGAGACCAGAGAGAGAGACCAGAGAGAGAGACCAGAGAGAGACCAGAGAGAGACCAGAGAGAGAGACCAGAGAGAGAGACCAGAGAGAGACCAGAGAGAGAGGCCAGAGAGAGACCAGAGAGAGACCAGAGAGAGACCAGAGAGAGAGACCAGAGAGAGACCATGAGGAGGGAAACATGTGTGAGCAGACTAGAACATAATAAACTGTTGCAGCCCAAACATGCACCGGACACAAACAGGGGAAGCACCAGGAAGCGACCACACCATGCAACACACGCAGGTACCATAACACACGCAGATACCATCAGTGCAACACACGCAGATACCATCAGTGATACACACGCAGGTACCATCAGTGCAACACACGCAGATACCATCAGTGCAACACACGCAGATACCATCATTGATACACACGCAGATACCATCAGTGCAACACACGCAGGTACCATCAGTGCAACACACGCAGATACCATCAGTGCAACACACGCAGATACCATCAGTGCAACACACGCAGGTACCATCAGTGATACACACGCAGATACCATCAGTGCAACACACGCAGGTACCATCAGTGCAACACACGCAGGTACCATCAGTGCAACACACGCAGATACCATCAGTGATACACACGCAGATACCATCAGTGCAACACACGCAGATACCATCAGTGCAACACACGCAGATACCATCAGTGCAACACACGCAGATACCATCAGTGCAACACACGCAGGTACCATCAGTGCAACACACGCAGATACCATCAGTGCAACACACGCAGGTACCATCAGTGCAACACACGCAGGTACCATCAGTGCAACACACGCAGATACCATCAGTGCAACACACGCAGGTACCATCAGTGCAACACACGCAGATACCATCAGTGCAACACACGCAGGTACCATCAGTGCAACACACGCAGATACCATCAGTGCAAGTGCAACACACGCAGATACCATCAGTGCAACACACGCAGATACCATCAGTGCAACACACGCAGATACCATCAGTGATACACACGCAGATACCATCAGTGCAACACACGCAGATACCATCAGTGCAACACACGCAGATACCATCAGTGCAACACACGCAGATACCATCAGTGCAACACACGCAGGTACCATCAGTGCAACACACGCAGATACCATCAGTGCAACACACGCAGGTACCATCAGTGCAACACACGCAGGTACCATCAGTGCAACACACGCAGATACCATCAGTGCAACACACGCAGGTACCATAAGTGCAACACACGCAGATACCATCAGTGCAACACACGCAGGTACCATCAGTGCAACACACGCAGATACCATCAGTGCAACACACGCAGATACCATCAGTGCAACACACGCAGATACCATCAGTGCAACACACGCAGGTACCATCAGTGCAACACACACAGATACCATCAGTGCAACACACGCAGATACCATCAGTGCAACACACGCAGATACCATCAGTGCAGCTGCTTTGAGACACTGTGAGTCTGTTCATGATGATTTTACAATAATTCAACTGAAAAATACTTAAAAAGTGCATTCTTTTGTTCGATAGTTTGCATTTATGTGACATCTCCGGTGACCAGCCATTTTCTCTCTGGTCTCTCTCTGGTCCCTCTCTGGTCTCTCTCTGGTCTCTCTCTGGTCTCTCTCTGGTCTCTCTCTGGTCTCTCTCTGGTCTCTCTGGTCTCTCTCTGGTCTCTCTCTCTGGTCTTTCTCTGGTCTCTCTCTGGTCTCTCTCTGGTCCCTCTCTGGTCTCTCTCTGGTCTCTCTCTCTGGTCTCTCTCTGGTCTCTCTCTGGTCTCTCTCTGGTCCCTCTCTGGTCTCTCTCTGGTCTCTCTCTCTGGTCTCTCTCTGGTCTCTCTCTGGTCTCTCTCTCTGGTCTCTCTCTCTCTCTGGTCTCTCTCTGGTCTCTCTCTGGTCTCTCTCTGGTCTCTCTCTCTGGTCTCTCTCTGGTCTCTCTCTGGTCTCTCTCTGGTCTCTCTCTGGTCTCTCTCTGGTCTCTCTGGTCTCTCTCTGGTCTCTCTCTGGTCTCTGTCTCTGGTCTCTCTCTGGTCTCGCTCTCTCTGGTCTCTCTCTCTAGTCTCTCTCTCTAGTCTCTCTCTGGTCTCTCTCTCTGGTCTCTCTCTGGTCTCTCTCTGGTCTCTCGCTGGTCTCTCTCTGGTCTCTGTCTCTGGTCTCTCTCTGGTCTCGCTCTCTCTGGTCTCTCTCTCTCTGGTCTCTCTCGTGTTCCCAGTATGTCTGGGTTCTTTGTGAAGTCTGTAGTTGAGGTTGTATTAGCTCTGGGAACAGAAGTGTAAAACAGTCTCCACAGTGCCCTCTGCAGGCAACCACACTTACACAAGTTGAAGTAGGGGGTTTGCGGTGACACAGGAAAGCCTGGGGTTTGGGGAAACACCTCACCACCAACAGCAGGGGGCGCCGTCTCCAGCTCCTCGAAGGCCTCGCGGTAACTGTGCATGTGCCGCTAGGAGACACCAGGACAAACCAGAACACCACAGTTAATTATATATACTCTATACTTTATAGATAAGGTCTCTGGTCTCTCTCTGGTCTCTCTCTGGTCTCTCTCTCTGGTCTCTCTCTGGTCTCTCTCTGGTCTCTCTCTGGTCTCTCTCTGGTCTCTCTCTGGTCTCTCTCTGGTCTCTCTCTCTGGTCTCTCTCTCTGGTCTCTCTCTGGTCTCTCTCTGGTCTCTCTCTGGTCTCTCTCTGGTCTCTCTCTGGTCTCTCTCTGGTCTCTCTCTCTGGTCTCTCTCTGGTCTCTCTCTGGTCTCTCTCTGGTCTCCCTCTGGTCTCTCTCTGGTCTCTCAGCAGCAGTTAGACATGGACATTATTTATATTGCCTGAGAGTTTAGTGCACAAGGCTTCAGTAAAAGCTATTGTTCGTTTACAGCTGGTCTGGACATTTGTTGACGGTCCCTAAGCTTCTCTCTGCATTAAAACAGTGCATCATTGAATCTGTAAAACCAACGCAGAGATGATAATTTTAGCAAATTACTTTTGTTTAACAAAGCTTTCGTGAGCTAATGACCGCAGAAGTCTGAATCTGTGAATATGATGCTGCTTTACCAAACTGCTGATGGTGCTGCGGACACGGCCCACGCCGACACTTGTCAACATCAAACCAATGCTTGTGATCAAGCCGACGCCCCTTTGACACTGATTGGTCGAAAGGTAGACGCTTAAACTGTGATTACTGTGTGTGTGTACGTGTGTGTGTCTGTGTGTGTGTGTGTGTGTGTGTGTGTACGTGTGTGTGTCTGTGTGTGTGTGTGTGTGTGTGTTCGTGTGTGTGTGTGTGTGTGTGTGTGTGTGTGTGTGTGTGTGTGTGTGTGTGTGTGTGCACTTGTTTTCAACTCCTGGTGGGTTCCATAACCTGAGATTCCACTCACGTCATGGGGACTGGTTTTACGTGGTGGGGCCCGAACACCGGACCCCACTGGTCCAAGCTTAATAATCAATGGGTAATGCTTTTCTAACGGTCCTTATGCAGTCTCTGTAAAAATATGGAAAGGACCCCTGGAGGTTTACTTTCCTGAAAAAAGTGTGTTATGTGTCGGAACCCTGGTGGTGGGTTGCGGGATTTCAAGGAGGGGCACACTGGGGCAATTTCAGTCCAGCAGGCTGGAGCCAATCATGGAGCAGCACAACAGAGGCTGGAGCCAATCATGGAGCAGCACAACAGAGGCTGGAGCCAATCATGGAGCAGCACAACAGAGGCTGGAGCCAATCATGGAGCAGCACAACAGAGGCTGGAGCCAATCATGGAGCAGCACAACAGAGGAAATCAGGTGTCAGGCTAGAAAAAGGTGCAAGTGTGTGGTTCATTAGGCTGCAGCCAATCACAGAGCAGCACACTGAAGCGCACGCTTACAAACCACTGGTAAGTGCTGACTACAAGTCATGACTTCAAATTGTTATATAGAATGATTACAAATTATTTGTTGTTTGTGCAGCTTAGTCAAGAGTCCCTAATTGATGAAGTCGACTCAGATTCTGACGATTTAACTGTCAAGAAGAAACCTGTAAAAAAGTATGGAAAAAGAAAAATCAAAAACACTTTTCTTCAAGACTCGGAAAGTGACGAACCAAAGGCAAATAAGATTGTTATCATGCAGCTGCAAAAGAAGAAAAATGGGGGGCGAGTTTACAGCAAGAGACACTTCTGCCTCTACTGTTCAATGTCCTGCCACAAAATGTCCCGTCATTTGACTAGAAAACATGGAAATGAAAGTGACGTAGCCAGAGCATTGGCTCTACCTGTGAAATCTAAAGCACGTAAACTTCACTTTGATTTGATCAGGAATAGTGGAAACCGTGAGCACAATGTTGAGGTTTTAAAGGCCGGCATTGGAACTTTAGTCCCAGCTAAACAGCCAAATTGCCCAGTAAAATCCAGTGAGTTTTTGCACTGTATAGACTGTGGGGCATTGCCAGAGGTGTGGACTCGAGTCATGTGACTTGGACTCGAGTCAGACTCGAGTCATGATTTTGATGACATTAGACTCGACTTGACCAAATGTAAAAAGACTTGCAACTCGACTTGGACTTTAACATCAATGACTCTGACTTTCACTTGGACTTGCGCCAATTGACTTGCAAAGACTTGCGTAACCCGGGCCATTTTTACCTTTCTCCGCATCTCTCTTTCTATCTATGCCGTCTCTGAAGAAACAAAGCCTCGCGGTAGTTGTAGCGCTCGCGCGAGAGTTCGAACGTGAGTTCCCCGCAGTTCGCGCAGCAACACTTCCCTAAACAAGCGGACTGCATTCACCGGTGGGTGTGTTGTCGTAGGGGAGCTGGAAATGAGCGAGCTGCAGGTATTTATCGCGACCTAACGTCATATTTTGTTCTACAAACCGTAATTGATATGCTTTCACTACAGGCGCCTCATACAATTGAATCGACGCAGTTGTCACACTGTGTGCCGTGTTTTAAAGAGGAACTGGTGAGTCAAACTAGCGCTAGCCTGCGCTGCTCTGTTGGCTCTTTCTTATATTTTTCTGTGTGGGCGCCGAGGCCTATTATTATGAGTATGTTTTTGCTGTGCTCCTCCTGCTAAAGTTTGCATACATTAGATAGTTGTTTTGATTATGTGCACTAAGCTAGATTAATATTTGCACTATTGTTTATGGTTCATTGATTTGAGAATCAGTGCTTTGACTGATTGAATTAATTTATATGAGACATTTTATTATGTAATGATATATTGGTAATTATGAGATATTACTAATGCTGGTCCAGTTCATACAGGCCAGGTTCCTTCCCCTCCATTGGTCCCTTCAGTCCTTTGGAACAATAACCACTATGGACATTAAACTGATTATATAGATACAGGTCCTAGCCCAATACTCATATTCATATATGCTGCACTGCTGCACTTGCTACTTCCCATTAAAAACCCCAAAGATAAAAAGTATGTTGACACGGACTGCTCTGATTTTATGTGTGGTCTGTGCATGTGTAACTGAGCCTGCATCTGGCACAACATAGTTTTGATTTATCAGCAGCCAACCACATGGAACAAACTGTTAGTCCATGGGTCAGAGACCAACGAGAATGCACCAGCAAAATGATTCCTAACATTATTTTGTTTGCCTACAAAAGTACGTGGAGACCAACAAGAAACAAATCGCGGTCAAAAAGACTCGAGAGGACTCGAAAGTCAAACCGTAGGACTTGGGACTGACTTGAGATTTGTTGGCCTTTGACTTGGACTCGACTCGGGACTTGCCTGTCTTGACTCGTGACTTGACTCGAGACTTGAGGGCAATGAATTGAGACTGACTTGTGACTTGCTAAACAATGACTTTGTCCCACCTCTGGGCATTGCTTAAGCGAAAGTCGCTGTGGAGGCATGTGGCCAGGTGCCGGCTTTCACAGAAAGATGCCCAGGCTAAACCAGGTAGAAGTAGGGTCCAGTCCCTCTGCTCCCTAGCCCAGCCTGTACCGGAGGGCATCAGCAAAAAGCTGTGGTCTTTAATTTGGGCAATGCATCAGGATGAGGTCACGGGTGTTGTCAAAGCAGAAAAGGGGATTCTGAGACTCGGAGAGCACCTGTACTTAAAACACGGGCATGATAAGACTAAGCATGATTACATTAGGCAGAAAATGAGAGAAGTCGGTAGGTTAATTAACGAAGCAAAAACCGCAGGGAAACTGAAAACAATGAAGGATTTCTTTATTCCTTCCAACTTTAACCATGTGATTGATGCAGTCAGGTCTGTGGCTGGATATGATGAGGAAACAAATCAATACAAGACTCCATCCTTGGCCCTCAAACTCGGCCATAGCCTCAGAAAGCTAGCAGATATTCTTGAATGTGACTCAAAAATGGAGCATTGTGTTGATGAACTATTTATTAAAAACCTCCAACGAAGCCGGCTGCTTTTTGAGAAGAGGTGGGACGTCTGTGTTTCTTCTGCTGCCCTACAGACCCTCCGGCAAGCCAAGTGGAACACTCCGGACCTGCTCCCTCTGACTGAGGACGTTAGAGCCATGCATGCACATATTGAGGTATGTCGACCTGAATATGTGCAAACCCTAATAAGTGAGCCAACGTCTAAGCATTGGTCTAAACTGGCAGTTTTGACTCTTTGTGAGGTCATCATTTTCAATCGAAGAAGGGAAGGTGAGGTTTCAAAGATGCCACTGACAGCCTTTACCTTAAGAAGTAAGACTGGGATCCATTCTGACATTGCTCTGGGACTGTCCCAACTTGAGAAAAAGCTGTGTCAGCATTTTCAACGCATTGAAATTAAAGGGAAAAGAAGTCGGAAAGTGCCGGTTCTTTTGACTCCTGAAATGATTGCTTGGATGGAGGTGCTGGTGGAGAACAGAAGGGCCTGTTCCATCTCTGACCATAACCCATACTTCTTTTCCCGCCCGGGCGCAGACACCCACATCAGGGGATCAGACTCCCTACGCCAGGTAGCCAAAGAATGTGGTGCGGTGCATCCAGAGATGCTATCCTCAACCAAACTTAGAAAGCACATAGCTACTATGTCTACAGTTCTCAATATGAAAGAGAATGAGATGGACATACTTGCCAACTTCCTCGGCCATGACATTCGCATCCACAGGCAATATTACAGACTACCAGAGGGGACACTGGAGCTGGCCAAAATCAGCAAAGTGTTGATGGCCATGGAGCAGGGAAGAGTGACGGAATTCGAAGGAAAGAGCCTCGACCAGATACAAATTGAGCCTGAAGGTAATTCTTGATATTATTAAAATATGTATGATTTTTTTCCCCTAAAGGCCACTTGTATTTTTATTTTCTGTGCGACAGGGAGAGCAGTAGAGATCCTCTCACAAACGGACGGGCTAAAAGAAACTTCAAGCGGAGAACCTTCAACCATTCATCCAGATGCACCCCATGGTAGTGGCAGTGCCCCTTCTGGTAAGTGTACCAGGTGGGGGATTACAGCCAGGCTGCTTGGTCCTCACCCTGGGAGTGTATATTGCTAATATATTTTTATTTCTCTCCCTAGAACGTGTAAGAAAGCCATGGTCTGCATCTGAGGTGAAGGCTGTGGAGAAGACCATGGCACCTTTCATACAGACTGGAAAGGTCCCTGGGAAGTCTCACTGCCTGGCCTGCATTAATGCCTCACCAGATGACCTTAGACATCGGACATGGAGTGGCATTAAATTCTATGTCAAAAATAGAATCACTGCAATTCGAAAAAAAAAATCTAAAATAAAATTCCTTTAAAATAGTTGTTTGGTTTCTATTGACTGTTTTGTATTACTTAAAGTAGTCCCAGTAAAAAAAGATTATGTCTATGGGTCCCATTCTGAACGGCCCTGTCAAAGGGACCCACCAGGTAACAAAAACGTGTATGTGTGTGTGTGTGTCTGTGTGTGTGTGTATGTGTGTGTGTGTGTGTGTGTGTTTTTATATGTGTGTGTGCGTGTGTATCTGTGTGTCTGTGTGTGTGTGTGTGTGTGTATCTGTGTGTGTGTGTATCTGTGTGTATCTGTGTGTGTGTGTGTGTGTGTGTGTGTGTGTGCGACTCTACCTCTTTGGGACGCCCTCCTGGGTTCAGGGCGATGGCGTTCACAAACTCTGGAGACACACAGCGGACCGGGGAGCGCAGGGGGTTCCCCTGGGGGTCAGAGGTCAGCTGGGGGTCAAAGGTCAGCTGGGGGGGGAGAGGAGGCTCCTCCAGAGCTCTGGCCTGGACCCCTGCAACCACAGAGAGCAGTCAAAGAGAGCTACTGTGAGCTAACCTGAGCTAACCTGAGCTAGCACACATTAGCACATGGCCGGCACACGCAGCAAAGCGACGGTTGTCCTTAAAACAAACCCAAAAGTGCTGTTATTCTACCATGCAAGTCCAACATCCAAGAGACCAGAGGGAGACCAGAGGGAGACCAGAGGGAGACCAGAGGGAGACCAGAGGGAGACCAGAGAGAGACCAGAGGGAGACCAGAGAGAGACCAGAGAGAGACCAGAGGGAGACCAGAGAGAGACCAGAGGGAGACCAGAGGGAGACCAGAGGGAGACCAGAGAGAAACCAGAGAGAGACCAGAGGGAGACCAGAGAGAGACCAGAGAGAGACCAGAGGGAGACCAGAGAGAGACCAGAGAGAGACCAGAGGGAGACCAGAGGGAGACCAGAGAGAGACCAGAGAGAGACCAGAGAGAGACAAGAGGGAGACCAGAGAGAGACCAGAAAGAGACAAGAGAGGGACAAGAGGGAGACCAGAGAGAGATGAGAGGGAGACCAGAGAGAGACCAGAGGGAGACCAGAGAGAAACCAGAGAGAGACCAGAGAGAGACCAGAGGGAGACCAGAGAGAGACCAGAGGGAGACCAGAGAGAGACCAGAAAGAGACCAGAAAGAGACCAGAGAGAGACCAGAGAGACCAGAGAGAGACCAGAGGGAGACCAGAGGGAGACCAGAGAGAGACCAGAGAGAGACCAGAGGGAGACCAGAGAGAGACCAGAGAGAGACCAGAGAGAGACCAGAGGGAGACCAGAGAGAGACCAGAGAGAGACCAGAGAGAGACCAGAGAGAGACCAGAGGGAGACCAGAAGGAGACCAGAGAGAGAGACCAGAGGGAGACCAGAGGGAGACCAGAGAGAGACCAGAGAGAGACCAGAGAGAGACCAGAGGGAGACCAGAGAGAGACCAGAGAGAGACCAGAGAGAGACCAGAGAGAGACCAGAGGGAGACCAGAAGGAGACCAGAGAGAGAGACCAGAGGGAGACCAGAGGGAGACCAGAGGGAGAGACCAGAGAGAGACCAGAGAGACCAGAGAGAGCAAAAAACAGGCTCAGACAGAGAGGAGCCTTTTAAACTTTAGTTCCGAGCTTCTTTCTGTAAACGGTGGAGCTCCTTCTGTTCTCTTCCTCACACGACTGCAGTGACTTATAGAATCATAACTTGCTTTTCCTGGGTTCCCACGGCTCCAGCTACAACCCTGTATTTTCTACATAACCAGCTCTTGTTCTTGGCTCGGCGCTCGATGCGGTCATCTCTCCAAACACGACGGCCCCCTCCCTGCCTCACCCCTGCCTCACCCCTGCCTCACCCCCTCCCTCTCTCTCACTCATGCACAGAAACAGATGTACCCAAGATGCAAAGCGACGTTGCCACGGTAACGGCTGATGTTTTCCAGCTGCAAGAGTCAGCTAAGGTGGGACCAGAGGAGGAGGAGAGAAACGTCACGGCAACTACGGCTAATAAATGACCTTCTCTCAGAAGAATTTGGAAACTTTACCATAGAGCGAATATAAGAGAGACACCAGCGAGAGAGACCCGAGAGAGACCAGAGAGAGAGACCAGAGAGAGAGACCCGAGAGAGACCAGAGAGAGAGACCCGAGAGAGACCAGAGAGAGAGACCAGAGAGAGAGACCAGAGAGAGACCAGAGAGAGAGACCCGAGAGAGACCAGAGAGAGAGACCCGAGAGAGACCAGCGAGAGAGACCAGAGAGAGAGACCCGAGAGAGACCAGAGAGAATAGGGAGAGACCAGAGATAGACCAGAGAGAGACCAGAGAGAGAGACCCGAGAGAGACCCGAGAGAGACCAGAGAGAGAGACCCGAGAGAGACCAGCGAGAGAGACCAGAGAGAGAGACCAGAGAGAGACCCGAGAGAGAGACCCGAGAGAGACCAGAGAGAGAGATCCGAGAGAGACCAGAGAGAGAGACCCGAGAGAGACCAGAGAGAGACCAGAGAGAGAGACCAACGAGAACACAGAGAGAGAGACCAGAGAGAGACCAGAGAGAGAGACAAGAGAGAGACCAGCGAGAGAGACCAGAGAGAATAGGGAGAGACCAGAGAGAGACCAGAGAGAGAGACCAGAGAGAGAGACCAACGAGAACACAGAGAGAGAGACCAGAGAGAGACCATTCCTATGACCTGTTTTGAGAAGAATTTGTGATGAGACAAGAGAAGTTTCGTTTTACAGTGTCGGGAGTAACTGGTTTCTCTTTCACTCTCTGGTCTCTCTCTTTGGTCTCTCCCTCTCTTTGGTCTCTCTCTTTGGTCTCTCTCTCTGGTCTCTCTCTTTGGTCTCTCTCTTTGGTCTCTCCCTCTCTTTGGTCTCTCTCTCTGGTCTCTCCCTCTCTTTGGTCACTCTCTTTGGTCTCTCTCTCTGGTCTCTCTCTTTGGTCTCTCTCTTTGGTCTCTCCCTCTCTTTGGTCTCTCCCTCTCTTTGGTCTCTCTCTCTCTCTGGTCTCTCCCTCTCTTTGGTCTCTCCCTCTCTTTGGTCTCTCTCTCTCTCTGGTCTCTCTCTCTGGTCTCTCCCTCTCTTTGGTCTCTCTCTCTCTCTGGTCTCTCTCTCTGGTCTCTCCCTCTCTTTGGTCTCTCTCTCTGGTCTCTCTCTCTCTCAGCACCAAATGAACGGAGCAGTCAAAATAACTGTTGTGGGAGTTAAATGGATAAATCATTTCGTTAAAAACCGCCCACAGAGATTCAGAAATGTTTGAAGAAAAAACATGTTCAGACGCCGAGGAGTTCTGCTTCAAAACTAAGAGCCGTCAAATTGACTGCTCTCAAAACCACACAGCACAAGCACAAGCGCTGAGCCACACGCCACAGACACAGACCGACCCCAGAGCGAGAGAGCGCGCCGAGGGTCCGGAAGCCACGAGGACCAGGCCGCCATTTTGGAAATCTGGACACGAGCCGAGAACTCTGGGTAAAAAGAGATCGTCCAGGGAAGATGGAGAGAACAACAGGAAGTGAACATGAGAAACGAGAATGGGAAAGAAGGATGAGAGAAACCTCTGTTGGCGTTTGGACTCACAAATCTTGATGTTTCGTCCCGTGCTGAGGAATAATATTTACTTTTATTTAAATATGTTTAAATATGAAATTAAGGCTCACAATTTAGTTAAGGTCAGGGCAACTACAAACCAACAATCTCTGCTTAGACCAGAGAGAGACCAGAGAGAGACCAGAGAGAGCCCAGAGAGAGACCAGAGAGAGACCAGAGAGAGACCAGAGAGAGACCAGAGAGAGACCAGAGAGAGCCCAGAGAGAGACCAGAGAGAGCCCAGAGAGAGACCAGAGAGAGACCAGAGAGAGACCAGAGAGAGACCAGAGAGAGACCAGAGAGAGACCAGAGAGAGACCAGAGAGAGACCAGAGACCAGAGAGAGACCAGAGAGAGACCAGAGAGAGACCAGAGAGAGCCCAGAGAGAGACCAGAGAGAGACCAGAGAGAGACCAGAGAGAGACCAGAGAGAGACCAGAGAGAGACCAGAGAGAGACCAGAGAGAGCCCAGAGAGAGACCAGAGAGAGACCAGAGAGAGACCAGAGAGAGCCCAGAGAGAGACCAGAGAGAGACCAGAGAGAGACCAGAGAGAGACCAGAGAGAGACCAGAGAGAGCCCAGAGAGAGACCAGAGAGAGCCCAGAGAGAGACCAGAGAGAGACCAGAGAGAGACCAGAGAGAGACCAGAGAGAGACCAGAGAGAGAGACCAGAGAGAGACCAGAGAGAGACCAGAGAGACCAGAGAGAGACCAGAGAGACCAGAGAGAGACCAGAGAGAGAGACCAGAGAGAGACCAGAGAGAGACCAGAGAGAGACCAGAGAGAGACCAGAGAGAGACCAGAGAGACCAGAGACCAGAGAGAGACCAGAGAGAGACCAGAGAGAGACCAGAGAGAGACCAGAGAGAGACCAGAGAGAGACCAGAGAGACCAGAGAGAGACCAGAGAGAGACCAGAGAGAGCCAGAGAGAGACCAGAGAGAGACCAGAGAGAGAGACCAGAGAGAGACCAGAGAGAGACCAGAGAGAGACCAGAGAGAGACCAGAGAGAGACCAGAGAGAGACCAGAGAGAGACCAGAGAGAGACCAGAGAGAGACCAGAGAGACACCAGAGAGAGACCAGAGAGAGACCAGAGAGAGCCCAGAGAGAGACCAGAGAGAGACCAGAGAGAGACCAGAGAGAGACCAGAGAGAGACCAGAGAGAGCCCAGAGAGACCAGAGAGAGACCAGAGAGAGACCAGAGAGAGACCAGAGAGAGACCAGAGAGAGACCAGAGAGACCAGAGAGAGACCAGAGAGAGACCAGAGAGAGACCAGAGAGAGACCAGAGAGAGACCAGAGAGAGACCAGAGAGAGACCAGAGAGAGAGACCAGAGAGAGACCAGAGAGAGACCAGAGAGAGACCAGAGAGAGACCAGAGAGAGACCAGAGAGAGACCAGAGAGAGACCAGAGAGAGACCAGAGAGAGACCAGAGAGAGACCAGAGAGAGACCAGAGAGACCAGAGAGAGACCAGAGAGAGACCAGAGAGAGAGACCAGAGAGAGACCAGAGAGAGACCAGAGAGAGACCAGAGAGAGACCAGAGAGAGACCAGAGAGAGAGACCAGAGAGAGACCAGAGAGAGACCAGAGAGAGAGACCAGAGAGAGACCAGAGAGAGACCAGAGAGAGACCAGAGAGACCAGAGAGAGACCAGAGAGAGAGACCAGAGAGAGACCAGAGAGAGACCAGAGAGAGACCAGAGAGAGACCAGAGAGAGAGACCAGAGAGAGACCAGGTCGTGCCTTGGTTTAAATGTGTACCTGCCACTCTCTGCTTCACCAGTCCTTCCACGTTGAACACCTCCTCGGTCTCGTCAGCCTCTCTCTCCAGCAGCACCACCTGACCGCCACCAGGGGGCACTCCCACCTCCACCGGCTTCTTCTCCTCCCCCTCCTGCCTCCTCTTCTGCTCCAGCACACTCCTCTTTCCCGGCATCACCTCCAAACTGGTGACATTCTTGCGCAAGCTAGCTCCGTCTGCATTGAAATGTTGCGTTTGTGAGACAGACGGTTGTGCGGTGACTACGGCCTGGACGCTGTGAGACCGGGTCATCCCCGGCTCCAGGTCCAGCATCAGCAGGTTCAGCGTTTGGATGGACTGTTCGATTTCTTGCTGCGATGCCGAGCCGCGGTTTGGGAACTGCGGCAAGCTATGGGTGTAGCTAACGGCTAAGTGGGAGGGGCTAAACTCGATCCCCTCGGTCACCGGCTCCTCTGTCACCCCAAACTTCTGCCACACATTCAACCCTCGCTGCACTGCATCCCGGCTGCTCGTCGACCGCGTCGGAGCTGGCGGCTGCGTTACGTTTGAGTTTAACGAGGGTTTCTCGGGCGTGGTCCGTTCCAAATACGCCACATGGTCTCCGTCGGTCTCGGGTTGGAAGTACAGCTCAGCAGATGTAGCTCGATCTTCCAGTGACGAGAAGGTCCCCAGACTGTCCACGCTGTTGCCTTCTTGACTCGTCGGGAACTCATCGTCCAAGATATCGGTCTCGCGCTCTATCCCAGTGTGACCGTTGACGTGGATCTGAGCGGGAACGAGATGCAGCATCGCGCCACCGTTAGCGTTAGCCGTGGATAAGTACGGCTGCCGATGCATGGGGCCTTGCAAGCCGCTCAGAAGCTGCTCCAGCTCCTGCTTCTCCTGCGGGCTAATCGTCTCTTTGGACGCTCTCTCTGGTCTCTCTCTGGTCTCCCTCTCTGGTCTCTCTCTCTGGTCTCTCTCGGTCTTGATGGAGGCCGTGGAGTGTCCAGAGTCGCTGCTGACGGACAGGGCCTGGTCCACAGAGGGCGGAGGGACCAGACCGTTGGAGGTCGGTGAAGGATCGATGTCTTTTTTGCGGACTTTGGCGTAAAGGCTGCCGTCCAGAGGGCCCTCGGTGTGGACCACGTCTGAGGAAGACACAAAACAACATTTAGAGAAAGGAGAGATATGTTCAACTCAGATGATAGAGAGACCAGAGAGAGACCAGAGAGAGACCATAGAGAGACCAGAGAGAGACCAGAGAGAGACCAGAGAGAGACCAGAGAGAGACCATAGAGAGACCAGAGAGAGACCAGAGAGAGACCAGAGAGAGACCAGAGAGAGACCAGAGAGAGACTAGAGAGAGACCAGAGAGAGACCAGAGAGAGACCAGAGAGAGACCAGAGAGAGACCAGAGAGAGACTAGAGAGACCAGAGAGAGACCAGATAGAGACCAGAGAGAGACCAGAGAGAGACCAGAGAGAGACCAGAGAGAGACCAGAGAGAGACCAGAGAGAGACCAGAGAGAGACCAGAGAGAGACCAGAGAGAGACCAGAGAGAGACCAGAGAGAGACCAGAGAGACCAGAGAGAGACCAGAGAGAGACCAGAGAGAAACCAGATAGAGACCAGAGAGAGACCAGAAAGAGACCAGAGAGGGACCAGAGAGAGACTAGAGAGACCAGAGAGAGACCAGAGAGAGACCAGAGAGAGACCAGAGAGAGACCAGAGAGAGACTAGAGAGACCAGAGAGAGACCAGAGAGAGACCAGAGAGAGACCAGAGAGAGACCAGAGAGAGACCAGAGAGAGACCAGAGAGAGACCAGAGAGAGACCAGATAGAGACCAGAGAGAGACCAGAGAGAGACCAGAGAGAGACTAGAGAGACCAGAGAGAGACTAGAGAGACCAGAGAGAGACCAGAGAGAGACCAGAGACCAGAGAGAGACCAGAGAGAGAGACCAGAGAGAGACTAGAGAGAGACCAGAGAGAGACCTGAGAGAGACCAGAGAGAGACCAGAGAGGGACCAGAGAGAGACCAGAGAGAGACCAGAGAGAGACCAGAGAGAGACCAGAGAGAGACCAGAGAGAGACCAGAGAAGCAATTAAAGCAATTAAAGTTCTTTGTTGATAACAGCTTGTGGAAAGAAGCTGTTTGCATATCCAGATGTCCTGCCTTACTAAACCAGGACTATCTCAGGTCTAAACCAGGACTATCTCAGGTCTAAACCAGGACTATCTCAGGTCTAAACCAGGACTATCTCAGGTCTAAACCAGGACTGTCTCAGGTCTAAACCAGGACTGTCTCAGGTCTAAACCAGGACTGTCTCAGGTCTAAACCAGGACTGTCTCAGGTCTAAGCCAGGACTATCTCAGGTCTAAACCAGGACTATCTCAGGTCTAAACCAGGACTGTCTCAGCTCTAAACCAGGACTGTCTCAGGTCTAAACCAGGATTGTCTCAGGTCTAAACCAGGACTGTCTCAGGTCTAAACCAGGACTGTCTCAGATCTAAACCAGGACTATCTCAGGTCTAAACCAGGACTATCTCAGGTCTAAACCAGGACTATCTCAGGTCTAAACCAGGACTGTCTCAGATCTAAACCAGGACTGTCTCAGGTCTAAACCAGGACTGTCTCAGGTCTAAACCAGGACTGTCTCAGGTCTAAACCAGGACTGTCTCAGGTCTAAACCAGGACTGTCTCAGGTCTAAACCAGGACTGCCTCAGGTCTAAACCACGACTGTCTCAGGTCTAAGCCAGGACTATCTCAGGTCTAAACCAGGACTGTCTCAGCTCTAAACCAGGACTGTCTCAGATCTAAACCAGGACTATCTCAGGTCTAAACCAGGACTGTCTCAGGTCTAAACCAGGACTGTCTCAGGTCTAAGCCAGGACTATCTCAGGTCTAAACCAGGACTGTCTCAGGTCTAAACCAGGACTGTCTCAGCTCTAAACCAGGACTGTCTCAGATCTAAACCAGGACTATCTCAGGTCTAAACCAGGACTGTCTCAGGTCTAAACCAGGACTGTCTCAGGTCTAAACCAGGACTGTCTCAGGTCTAAACCAGGACTGTCTCAGGTCTAAGCCAGGACTATCTCAGGTCTAAACCAGGATTGTCTCAGGTCTAAACCAGGACTGTCTCAGGTCTAAACCAGGACTGCCTCAGGTCTAAACCAGGACTGTCTCAGGTCTAAACCAGGACTGTATAAACAGCAGCTAAAGTGGACCCGGTCTGACACCTGAGGACCAGGCTCTGGTTTCAGCTCAGGGCGAGAGTCTAAAAGAAACTTCATGAGTGTTTATATTTATCCAGACTCCTGGTTTATATGAATACAGACTCCTGGTTTATATGAAGACAGACTCCTGGTTTATATTTATCCAGACTCCTGGTTTATATGAATACAGACTCCTGGTTTATATTTATCCAGACTCCTGGTTTATATTTATCCAGACTCCTGGTTTATATGAATACAGACTCCTGGTTTATATGAATACAGACTCCTGGTTTATATGAATACAGACTCCTGGTTTATATGAATACAGACTCCTGGTTTATATGAATACAGACTCCTGGTTTATATGAAGACAGACTCCTGGTTTATATGAAGACAGACTCCTGGTTTATATGAATACAGACTCCTGGTTTATATGAAGACAGACTCCTGGTTTATATTTATACAGACTCCTGGTTTATATTTATACAGACTCCTGGTTTATATGAATACAGACTCCTGGTTTATATGAATACAGACTCCTGGTTTATATGAAGACAGACTCCTGGTTTATATGAATACAGACTCCTGGTTTATATTTATCCAGACTCCTGGTTTATATTTATACAGACTCCTGGTTTATATTTATACAGACTCCTGGTTTATATTTATACAGACTCCTGGTTTATATGAATACAGACTCCTGGTTTATATGAATACAGACTCCTGGTTTATATGAATACAGACTCCTGGTTTATATGAAGACAGACTCCTGGTTTATATGAAGACAGACTCCTGGTTTATATGAACACAGACTCCTGGTTTATATTTATCCAGACTCCTGGTTTATATTTATACAGACTCCTGGTTTATATGAATACAGACTCCTGGTTTATATTTATCCAGACTCCTGGTTTATATTTATACAGACTCCTGGTTTATATGAATACAGACTCCTGGTTTATATTTATACAGACTCCTGGTTTATATGAATACAGACTCCTGGTTTATATGAAGACAGACTCCTGGTTTATATGAATACAGACTCCTGGTTTATATTTATCCAGACTCCTGGTTTATATGAATACAGACTCCTGGTTTATATGAATACAGACTCCTGGTTTATAGTTATCCAAACTCCTGGTTTATATTTATCCAGACTCCTGGTTTATATGAATACAGACTCCTGGTTTATATGAATACAGACTCCTGGTTTATATGAATACAGACTCCTGGTTTATATTCATACAGACTCCTGGTTTATATGAATACAGACTCCTGGTTTATATGAATACAGACTCCTGGTTTATATGAAGACAGACTCCTGGTTTATATGAAGACAGACTCCTGGTTTATATGAAGACAGACTCCTGGTTTATATTTATACAGACTCCTGGTTTATATTTATACAGACTCCTGGTTTATATGAATACAGACTCCTGTTTATATGAATACAGACTCCTGTTTATATGAATACAGACTCCTGGTTTATATATACAGACTCCTGGTTTATATGAATACAGACTCCTGGTTTATATGAATACAGACTCCTGGTTTATATGAATACAGACTCCTGGTTTATATGAATACAGACTCCTGGTTTATTTATACAGACTCCTGGTTTATATGATACAGACTCCTGGTTTATATGAGACAGACTCCGTTATATGAAGCAGACCCTGGTTTATATGAATACAGACTCTGGTTTATATTATCCAGACTCCTGGTTTATATTATACAGACTCCTGGTTTATATGAATACAGACTCCTGGTTTATATTTATCCAGACTCCTGGTTATATTTATACAGACTCCTGGTTATATGAATACAGACTCCTGGTTTATATGAATACAGACTCTGTTTATATGAAGACAGACTCCTATACAGACTCCTGTTAATGAATACAGACTCCTGTTTATGACAGACTCTGGTTTATATTTATACAGACTCCTGGTTATATGAAGACAGACTCCTGGTTTATATGAATACAGACTGGTTATATGAATCCTGGTTTATATGAAGACAACTCCTGGTTTATATTATACAGACTCCTGTTATTAGAGACTCTGTTTATTTATACAGACTCCTGGTTTATATGAATACAGACTCCTGGTTTATATTTATCAGACTCTGTTATATTACAGACTCCTGGTTTATATGAAGACAGACTCCTGTTTATATGAATACAGACTCCTGGTTATATGAGACAGACCTGGTTTATATGAATATTATATTACAGACTCCTGGTTTATATTTATACAGACTCCTGGTTATATTTATACAGACTCCTGGTTTATATGAATCCAGACTCTTGGATTATTTCTTATGTCAGAGTCTGGATCCGTGACGAAAACAAGCTGTCAGAGGAACGTAAACCAGGAGCCAGGCACTTTTCAACACCAGCAGGAGACGGATACCAGAAGAAGAGAGCAAATACTCACAAGTGAATCTATACACACTGGTGCCTGGGCTATCACAGAGAGAGAGAGCAGAGAGAGGAGAGAGACCAGAGAGAGAGCAGAGAGAGGAGAGAGACCAGAGAGAGAGCAGAGAGAGGAGAGAGACCAGAGAGACCAGAGAGAGCAGAGAGACCAGAGTGACCAGAGAGCAGAGAGAGGAGAGAGACCAGAGAGAGGAGAGAGAGGAGAGACACCAGAGAGACGAGAGAGACCAGAGTGACCAGAGAGAGGAGAGAGACGAGAGAGACCAGAGAGCAGAGAGAGGAGAGAGAGGAGAGACACCAGAGAGACGAGAGAGACCAGAGTGACCAGAGAGAGGAGAGAGACGAGAGAGACCAGAGAGCAGAGAGAGGAGAGAGAGGAGAGAGACCAGAGAGATGAGAGAGACCAGAGAGCAGAGAGAGGAGAAAGAGGAGAGAGACCAGAGAGAGGAGAGAGACCAGAGAGAGAGGAGAGAGAGGAGAGAGACCAGAGAGAGGAGAGAGACCAGAGAGAGGAGAGAGAGGAGAGAGACCCGAGAGACGAGAAGAGACCAGAGTGACCAGAGAGAGGAGAGAGACCAGAGAGAGGAGAGAGACCAGAGAGAGGAGAGAGACAAGAGAGAGCAGAGAGAGAGACCAGAGAGAGGAGAGAGACCAGAGAGAGACCAGAGAGAGAGCAGAGAGAGAGCAGAGAGAGAGCAGAGAGAGACCAGAGAGAGACCTGTGAGGACCAGAGAGAGACCAGAGAGAGACCAAAGAGAGACCAGAGAGAGAGAGACCAGAGAGAGAGACCAGTGAGGACCAGTGAGGACCAGAGAGACCAGAGAGAGACCAGAGAGAGACCAGAGAGAGACCAGAGAGAGACCAAAGAGAGACCAGAGGGAGACTAGAGAGAGACCTGCAAGGACCAGTGAGAGAACCACAGGGACATGGACCAAAGCTACATGAAGTCCTCTTGGCGCATGTTTAAAGATAAGACTGTGGGGATCCTGTCCCTCTCCTGCTGTCCAAGCTCTTTAACCTCTGACCCCTGCTGACCCCTGCTGACCACTCTTGACCCGGGGCTCTCTGTGATCTGTGACCTTTAACCTCTGCTGCTGCGGTCTCTCGTTACTGAGCGGAAATTTCCTGTTTCCTGTGGAGCACCGCACACTCCACTCAGAGACCAGAGAGAGACCAGAGAGAGACCAGAGAGAGAGATCAGAGAGAGAGACCAGAGAGAGACCAGAGAGAGAGACCAGAGAGAGACCAGAGAGAGACCAGAGAGAGAGATCAGAGAGAGAGACCAGAGAGAGACCAGAGAGAGACCAGAGAGAGAGATCAGAGAGAGAGGGGAGAACATGCAAACTCCACTCAGAAAGGCCCTGGTCCAACCGGGATTCGAACCCAGGACCTTCTTGCTGAGAGGCGAGAGTGCTATCCACTCAGCCACCGTGCCGTGAGGAGCAGGAGGAGCAGTGAGGAGCAGGAGGAGCAGTGAGGAGTAGGAGGAGCAGGAAGAGCAGGAAGAGCAGGAGGAGCAGTGAGGAGCAGGAGGAGCTGGTCTCTCTCTGGTCTCTCTCTGGTCTCTCTCTGGTCTCTCTCTGGTCTCTCTCTGGTCTCTCCCTGGTCTCTCTCTCTGGTCTCTCTCTGGTCTCCCTCTGGTCTCTCTGGTCTCTCTCTGGTCTCTCTCTGGTCTCTCTCTGGTCTCTCCCTGGTCTCTCTCTCTGGTCTCTCTCTGGTCTCTCTCTGGTCTCTCCCTGGTCTCTCTCTCTGGTCTCTCTCTGGTCTCCCTCTGGTCTCTCTCTGGTCTCCCTCTGGTCTCTCTCTGGTCTCTCCCTGGTCTCTCTCTCTGGTCTCTCTCTCTGGTCTCTCTCTGGTCTCTCTCTGGTCTCTCTCTGGTCTCTCCCTGGTCTCTCTCTCTGGTCTCCCTCTGGTCTCCCTCTGGTCTCTCTCTCTGGTCTCCCTCTGGTCTCCCTCTGGTCTCTCTCTGGTCTCCCTCTGGTCTCTCTCTGGTCTGGTCTCTCTCTGGTCTCTCTCTGGTCTCTCTCTGGTCTCTCTCTGGTCTCTCTCTGGTCTCTCCCTGGTCTCTCTCTCTGGTCTCCCTCTGGTCTCCCTCTGGTCTCTCTCTCTGGTCTCCCTCTGGTCTCCCTCTGGTCTCTCTCTGGTCTCCCTCTGGTCTCTCTGGTCTCTCTCTGGTCTCTCTCTGGTCTCTCTCTGGTCTCTACCTGGTCTCTCTCTGGTCTCTCTCTCAGGATGGGGCAGATATTGGTCCCACTCTGTGAGCACTTCCATCCATCCATTTTCTTCCCTTTAATCCATTTCTGGGTCAGGGGGGTGGCAGTCAGAGATGCCACCCAAGTCTCATAGCACCAGCCCCTCACTGACCCTCTGCAGGTGGTGAGTCCACAGGAGGACGGCTGCTCTCTGACTGTGAGCATAGCCTTGATCTTTCAGTGGGGGCTTTGGGCAAAGTGGGGTTAAGTGTCTTGCCCAAGGACACAACGACAGCAGTCATCAGTGGGAGTCGGTGGAGAAGGTGCAGAGGTGGGAATTGAACCCACAACCTTCTGGCCTGAAGGCCAATGCTCTACCAACTGAGCTACTGTCGCCCTATGTCTGTGAGCACTTATCTCCTTTTATATTATTATATAGATTATACTGCCTACGTCACAGAGCACAAGTTCAGTGATGGAGGCGGTGGTATTTCAGAAGCAGACAGTGGAGAAAGGACTGAGTGTGTGAAGAGGGAGGACAGACTCATTCTGATCCCACGTCTGAGGAACGAGCGGCAGAGAGCGGAACATACTCTACTCTACTCTGCTCTACTCTACTCTACTCTGCTCTACTCTACTCTACTCTACTCTACTCTGCTCTGCTCTAGAGTAGAGTCTTACTGAGTCCAAAACAGACTGTCTCTGTGGTCTCTGCAGTTTCTCAGGAGTCTCTTGTGCAACAGGTCAGAGGTCACTGCTGCCAACTCCTCATCAGTCCAGACCTGGAGCTGTGTTCAGCTCTATCCAGGCTGATGCGTGGAACCTCTGACACAATCACATCCCCCCTACCCTTCTGCATCAAAGCTTTCTTATCTATCTAGATCTAGTTTCTGTCTCTCTCTGGTCTCTCTCTGGTCTCTCTCTCTGGTCTCTCTCTCTGGTCTCTCTCTGGACTCTCTCTGGTCTCTCTCTGGTCTCTCTCTGGTCTCTCTCTGGTCTCTCTCTGGACTCTCTCTGGTCTCTCTCTGGTCTCTCTCTGGTCTCTCTCTGGTCTCTCTCTGATCTCTCTCTAGTCTCTCTCTGGTCTCTCTCTCTGGTCTCTCTCTCTGGTCTCTCTCTCTGGACTCTCTCTGGTCTCTCTCTGGTCTCTCTCTGGTCTCTCTCTGGTCTCTCTCTCTGGTCTCTCTCTCTGGTCTCTCTCTCTGGTCTCTCTCTCTGGTCTCTCTCTCTGGTCTCTCTCTGGTCTTTCTCTGGTCTCTCTCTGGTCTCTCTCTGGTCTCTCTCTCTGGTCTCTCTCTCTGGTCTCTCTCTCTGGTCTCTCTCTCTGGTCTCTCTCTGGTCTCTCTCTGGTCTCTCTCTCTGGTCTCTCTCTGGTCTCTCTCTGGTCTCTCTCTCTGGTCTCTCTCTCTGGTCTCTCTCTCTCTGGTCTCTCTCTGGTCTCTCTCTGGTCTCTCTCTGGACTCTCTCTGGTCTCTCTCTCTGGTCTCTCTCTCTGGTCTCTCTCTCTGGTCTCTCTCTGGTCTCTCTCTGGTCTCTTTCTGGTCTCTTTCTGGTCTCTCTCTCTCTCTCTGGTCTCTCTCTCTGGTCTCTCTCTCTGGTCTCTCTCTCTGGTCTCTCTCTGGTCTCTCTCTCTGGTCTCTCTCTCTGGTCTCTCTCTCTGGTCTCTCTCTCTGGTCTCTCTCTCTGGTCTCTCTCTGGTCTCTCTCTGGTCTCTCTCTGGTCTCTCTCTGGTCTCTCTCTGGTCTCTCTCTCTGGTCTCTCTCTGGTCTCTCTCTGGTCTCTCTCTGGTCTCTCTCTCTGGTCTCTCTCTCTGGTCTCTCTCTCTGGTCTCTCTCTCTGGTCTCTCTCTCTGGTCTCTCTCTGGTCTCTCTCTGGTCTCTCTCTGGTCTCTCTCTGGACTCTCTCTGGTCTCTCTCTGGTCTCTCTCTGATCTCTCTCTAGTCTCTCTCTGGTCTCTCTCTCTGGTCTCTCTCTCTGGTCTCTCTCTCTGGTCTCTCTCTCTGGTCTCTCTCTCTGGTCTCTCTCTCTGGTCTCTCTCTGGTCTCTCTCTGGTCTCTCTCTGGTCTCTCTCTGGTCTCTCTCTCTGGTCTCTCTCTCTGGTCTCCTCTCTCTGGTCTCTCTCTCTGGTCTCTCTCTGGTCTCTCTCTGGTCTCTCTCTGGTCTCTCTCTGGTCTCTCTCTGGTTTCTCTCTCTGGTCTCTCTCTCTGGTCTCTCTCTCTGGTTTCTCTCTGTCTAAGTCTGAGTCTGCAGAAGAGGAAAAGGAAAGAGACGTTATGAGATGGAATCCCTCGGGGCCTAGACCCTGGTGGGAGCTGAGAGAAGGGTTGGTCTGGCTGACGAGGCGGTGTTGGGGAGGAGGAGGGTTGCTGCACGATAGGACTTATTATTCCTTTAAACAGATTCATCAAAATATGATTTACTTTCTACTGTTGCCATCACAGACTCTCAGACACATGTGCGATACGAGCTGTGTACAGACCTCTACTGAAAGAGGAGGAGGAGGAGAGAGGAGGAGGAGAGAGAGGGAGGGAGGAGAGAGGAAAGAGAGGGACGGAGGAGAGAGAAGAGAGAGAGGGAGGAGAGAGGAGGAGGAGAGAGAGAGGG